>OY856413.1:290555124-291007624 GCA_963693085.1 Alisma plantago-aquatica
TGTATGTAGTCTTTTTATAGTATGACGGTGAAGATCAACGGTTTACATTTTGCAAAAAATAGTCTTGATATGCAAACACACTTGAGTGTATTTATGTGATCCGTACACTCGAGTGTATTCTAGCATATATATATATATATATATATATATATATATATATATATATATATATAGAGAGAGAGAGAGAGAGAGAGTCAGGCTAGAATACACTCGAGTGTATTCGGAGCAGAATACACTCAAGTAGTTTTTCATGATGCAATATTTTTTTCGAAAATCTAATCCGTTGATCTTCTTAAACATCATGTGAATAGCTCATATACAAAATTTGAGCACATTTGGACATGTATTGGTCATGTTATAAAGACCGCAAAAATTATGCATTTCAAATTAGTTTCGTGCGTCGATTTTGTTGCCCTTGGATGAGTGACTTACACTCATTCAAATGGGCTCAAAATTTATATGTAGCCTAGTTATAGTATGACATTGAAGATCAAAGGTCTACATTTTGCAAAAAAATAGTCTTGATATGCAAACACACTTGAGTGTATCTGTGCGATAGTATTCTAGCCTCTCTCTCTCTCTCTCTCTCTCTATATATATATATAAAGTAGCTCAAGTGGTCAAACATAGTGTCCCCTAACAATGGATCTGGGCCTGAACATCAACTGTCGCCTTGATTTACTACCCTATATATATATATATATATATATATATATATATATATATATATATATATATATATATATATATATATACGGTGAGAGTATGAGAGGCATTTGAATAACTACAAATATGAAACTATTTTTTTTAAATATAACCGTATAGATGGAAAAGGCATCATTTCATTTACCTTCTCACAAAAAATCATTGCAATCAAACATTATTTACATGTCTATATGTACAATATACACTTTTTAAATTCATTATAGAACGTCAAAAAGTGTTTTTTTGTTGTGAATAATCTACAAATCGAATGGTGATGAGATCTTGTAGGAAGGTAAATATTAAGATATACTTGTAATCTATACGGTTGATTATGAAAAATAGATCTATGTGGAGAGTTATTCAAATGCCTCTCATGCCCTCACCAAAATATGTTTCTCCTTGGATCGTTGTCATATATATATATATATATATAGAGTGAGGCTAGAATACACTTAAGTGTATTGAGCCCAGAATACAATCATGTTTCTAACCCTTAGATCTGTCCCGATTTAGATCAACGGAGGAGGAGAAAGTCCCCCAGTCACTCTCACTAGAGTGACTGACCCCACCTATCCTCTTTTTGCGATCTCCCCCTCGTGAACGCTGCCTTCCCCGCCTCACCCCCACCCCCCCCCCCTCTCTCTCTCTCTCCCTCTCTCTCTGTTACCTGTCTCTGACCTGCTGCGCTCTCCTTTAACTTCTTCTCCGGGCTTAGTCAGAATTGTACCCCGTTGTCAACCTCCGATGCAGAGAACTGGGACTTCACCGCAATGTTTGATCGGCAGTTCTGGAGGTGGGACTCAATTGCTTGGCTGGGCTGTCAAGTTCCTCCCCATCTACTTCACTGCCATTGCTGTAGCGACTGGACACCGGCGTGCGTGTCGGGATGCCATCACCATCTCCGTCTCCCTCTATTTCTTCAAGGAACAAGCATCATGATGCATCGTGGCGTCTGCAATATGCATGCCTATGATTGATCCTCTCGATGTTGGTAATGATCATTGTCACAGCTTACGAGAAGCAGACGTAAATTATTTCCAAACACCAGAGCGAGGCTGCATCCCGGCCTCGTACTCTTGCCAGCACAGGGAAGCGGTGGCACGAGGCCATCCTCGACTTCGTGACAGGAGCAATGGGTTCTCCATTCTACAAATTGGGGCATGGCTTTTAATTACCAATAACAGCTTCACGCTGTTTATTTGTGGAATGCACCATCATACTCGTTTCATTGTGTTCATTGTGCCTTAAGACTCATATACACGTACCCACTGAACACATGCTAAATTTCTTGATGTCCAATGCCATGAAGGCCAGAGCCACGTGAGTGCAAGACTCCATGCAGCATTCATGACTTTAACTGATCATGTAGAAGGCCTCGTACTCGTAGTGATATTGAAATCTGCATGCCTAAAGTACTAGACATCATGCGACATTCACGACCAACACCAAGGAGTAACCGGATATGGATGTATCTACTATCTCAACAGATTTGAGGAAACGTTTAGTCCACCTTGCTTTGAATTTCAATCATCACATCTCTAGAATAACCATCAAAGAGAAACATACATGCACGCAGCAAAAGACCGGTTGGGTCTAAGATCACATACTCAAAAAGGTTGGTTAAGAGCAATGAAACTGCCTTCTGCAAGAGGACAGCAGTGGTGACTGGACGAAATTTCCTTGGGGTGCGAAGCAATGAACCAATTTTTGGGAATAGTGACTTGGCATTGATTAGGATTCCAACTAAATGCCGCCAGAATACCCTTCCACTTCCGGGCAAAACCTAGCTTCTTAATGATCTTCATGGCATGGTCACCTCCCACACGAGGTTCCATTATAGCAAAAATGTCAGGACGATGATGATTTTTCATCTCTTTCATCGCTCGTTGGGTATTTGCACCACGTATACCTTGTATGTTCCAACTGATAATCTTCATCCAACTAACAAGGAGGGGAAGTATTAGAAATAGCCGGGCGAAGCTTCAGCTATCTCAATATCCTTGCTTCCAACTTCTCCTTGACCCAATGGAACTGGATTTAGCCCTGATGAACGGATTAGCCTCCGCTGCTTCCTTCTCCAACATTTCCAGACCTGACTGTTACTATACTGATACTGACTCAATAGTTCTAGGTCTTGTCAGAGCCTGATGATTTGATCTCTTCCATTGAATTGGGTAAGTGAAAACTAGAGTTAGAGTACAAAGTCAAGAAAGGTCTGATTTGATTGGTTTGGTGCACCAAAAAGCTATATGTTAGTCATTGAAGATGATGGTGAAATAATTAAGCACAAGGGCCCAGCGTCAGGCCAATGGTTTGAGTCACAATATGCAGATATGTCTAGAATTCAGCAGATCAGTGTGGAATCGAACTTCCGAATTGATTGGCCTAAACATTGCCAAAAAGGATTTCCAAGTCAGCCTTGGAATACAAATAGGTAGCAAAAGGGAACCCGTCTATGATAGAAACTGTAACGAAAAACGTCATCATTAAGATAACAAGTGTCATTAACAATAATAAAACATGCAGAACCGTTCACTAACAGCGGATTGCTTCCATGTGCAGGACCCATGAGCTAATGTTGAGTTGGGCGCGTCATTCAGCCATGGATGCGCGGCAGAGTAAACTAGGTCTTTTTTGCCGGTTCGACGAACAAAGAAAGGTGACGCCCAGAGACTTCCCCTTCGACTGAGACGTAGCATAAATGGAAGGGTGGAGTTCCCCAAACATTCCTCGGTCCTGATCGTCGCGGGGGGCTATCTATCTACCTCTCCAAACACAATATTTTGGGTACCTATAATGGTGACTACATCTGCTAGCATGTGATGTTTGGACATAGAATCGAGTCCATGTGAATGGGCAGAGCCAGGTGATCTTATTTTACAATGGTAGGGACGATTGCTTCCATTACTGACCAGAAAGACACCAAATTCTTCTTTAGGTGCTTCAACTGTGGTATAGGTAGAAGGAGTTGGTATGGAAAAACCTTCTGTATAAGGTTCGAAATGGTGAATTGAGGTAGAGTAGACTTGGCTGGCGGTGGAAAGAAAAAGCGTCGCATCTGCTCCAAAAAAACCCCGCTTCAGGACACATTGTCCTCTTGTGGGGCCAAAGCGTTTGCTGTCGGGACGCATTGCTCCCCAAATGAGCAATGCGTCCCAGCAGCGGACGCATTGCTCCCCAAATGTGTTCTTTTGGGCAATAAGTTCAAGAACGTGCCATTTAGGGAATAAATTATGGCAAATGTGTCATTTTGGTTTTTTTGGCCTTCATTCTTGTATCCCCCCCCCCAATGCTCGTCATGTCATGCGAGACCCAAAAGGCCAGTTTGAGCATGGCAGCCATCGCGTGTGGCCTTTGCATATTCTAGCATGTAGTCGTCGAGCTTGCAAGGAGCCACCGCCGACGTTCTCTGGTGTTGAGTAGGGCAATGGAACAGGAGGTTGTAGAAGAAGGTGACGTCCGAGTTATTCATGACTTAGATATGAATTAGCAGTGCCAAGGTCAATAAGTATGTGCAGGCCATGGAGGTCGGCGTCATGGTCGTCTTCTTCTAGGGCGGAGGAAATTTCGTCCCAGTCACCACCGCTGTCCGTGGTATCAGATGCATGGCAGCAATGTGTCCCAGTCTCGAACGCATTGCCCGCGCGTGACGCATTGGCCCCACAGCGGGCAATGCGTCCCGCTTCAGGACACATTGTCCTCTTGTGGGGCCAAAGTGTTTGCTGTCGGGACGCATAGCTCCCCAAATGAGCAATGCATCCCAGCAGCGAACACATTGCTCCCCAAATGTGTCCTTTTGGGCAATAAGTTCAAGAACGTTCCATTTAGGGAATAAATTATGGCAAATGTGTCATTTTGGTTTTTTTGGCCTTCATTCTTGTATCCCTCCCCAATGCTCGTCATGTCATGCGAGACCCAAATGGCCAGTTTGAGCATGGCAGCCATCGCGTGTGGTCTTTGCATATTCTAGCATGTAGCCGTCGAGCTTGCAAGGAGCCACCACCGACGTTCTCTGGTGTTGAGTAGGGCAGTGGAACAGGAGGTTGTAGAAGAAGGTGACGTCCAAGTTATTCATGACTTAGATATGAATTAGCAGTGCCAAGGTCAATAAGTATGTGCAGGCCATGGAGGTCGGCGTCATGGTCGTCTTCTTCTAGGGCGGAGGAAATTTCGTCCCAGTCACCACCGTTGTCCTCTTGCAGAAGGCAGTTTCATTGCTCTTAACCAACCTTTTTGAGTATGTGATCTTAGACCCAACCGGTCTTTTTCTGCGTGCATGGATGTTTCTCTTTGATGGTTATTCTAGATATGTGATGATTGAAATTCAAAGCAAGCTGGACTAAACGTTTCCTGAAATCTGTTGAGATAGTAGATACATCCATAGCCGAGGTACTCCTTGGTGTTGGTCGTGAATGTCGCATGATGTCTAGTACTTTAGGCATGCAGATTTCAATATCACTATAGGCCTTCTACATGATCAGTTCAAGTCATGAATGCTGCATGGAGTCTTGCACTCACGTGGCTCTGGCCTTCATGGCATTTTTAGCATGTGTTCAGTGGGTACGTGTATATGAGTCTTGAGGCACAATGAACACAATGAAACGAGTTTGACGGTGCATTCCACAAATAAACAACGTGAAGTTGTTATTGGTAATTAAAAGCCATGCCCTAATTTGTAGAATGGAGAACCCATTGCTCCTGTCACGAAGTCGAGGATGGCTTCGTGCCACCGCTTCCCTGTGCTGGCAAGAGCACGAGGCCGGGATGCAGCCTCGCTCTGGTGTATGGAAATAATTTACGTCTGCTTCTCGTAAGCTGCGACAATGATCATTACCAACATCGAGAGGATCAATCGTAGGCATGCATATTGCGGACGCCACGATGCATCATGATGCTTGTTCCATGAAGAAATAGAGGGAGACGGAGACGGTGATGGCATCCCGACACGCACGCCGGTGTCCAGTCGCTACAGCAATGGCGGTGAAGTAGATGGGGAGGAACTTGACAGCCCAGCCAAGAAATTGAGTCCCACCTCCAGAACAGCCGATCAAACAGTGCGGTGAAGTCCCAGTTCTCTGTATCGGAGGTTGACAACGGGGTACAATTCTGACTAAGCCCGGAGAAGAAGTTAAAGGAGAGCGCAGCAGGTCAGAGACAGGTAACAGAGAGAGAGAGAGAGAGAGAGGGAGAGAGAGAGAGAGGGGGGGGTGAGGCGGGGAAGGCAGCGTTCACGAGGGGGAGATCGCAAAAAGAGGATAGGTGGGGTCAGTCACTGTAGTGAGAGTGAGTGGGGGACTTTCTCCTCCTCCGTTGATCTAAATCGGGACAGATCTAAGGGTTAGAAACATGATTGTATTCTGGGCTCAATACACTTAAGTGTATTCTAGCCTCACTATATATATATATATATATATAGAGAGAGAGAGAGAGATTATACAACCATATTAATATGTATATATAAATGTGTAATTTATGTTTTAATATTACTTGTGAGTTGAATATATCATTTAATGAGTGTTTATAATCAATTTATCAAAAAAAAATCCAACGTTTATACTCCCGCAGCATACATTCTCTGCTTGTATGCCGAATACTGCTTTCCTGAACAATGGCCTCAAGTATAGGTGGTGAACTTGATCGTAAACAAGAAGACGTAATAACAGATCACAAATTTATATCTCCCGACATTACACTACCAAACATAAACATCAAGGATGCGGTTAGAATGTTATTGTCAACTAAAGTAACCATAAATTGCATACAAAAATCTTGGATCTGAGAAACACCAAAGTTGTGAATATAACTTAAGATGGTGAATCTCGAGACACACAGCAACCATAATTAAATAAATGTGGTATATAATATGATGTTCATGATTTTTTAACAAAGGAACTCTTGGAAACAACATATAAATTGTTGAATGCATTCGAAGAGACATCTAAGATTTTTTTACGGGAAAGCTGCTATGCAAATATTTCAAAATATGCAACCTCAATGAAAACATCAATGTTATATAACATTGTGATGATAGTTACCTTCTTATAGATAACTTGATTATCTATTTAAAATGATGTATTGACTTTTTATATATTATCAAAGATTATGGGTAGAAAAATATATCTTACTCGAATTTTGCCTTAAAATCGTAGCTCCGCCACTCGTTGAAAACACGGCAACAGACTGCGTTTAATTTCCAATATCATGTCAATGTACACATATTAATGGCCATCAAATACATTATTTACCAGGTCGCTTCTAATGACAAGATCAAAACAAATTGTAATATTTACAAAGAGTTCTCTCAAAGGAGGACCATTTAATAAGTGTGTTGCCAAGAAGAGGCAGGCACGTTAAAAGTACTAGGAACCAGTAGCCAAGGACAAATTCAAGTCAGGAAGCAGTTACTAACATAGCAAATACAGCCTTAACAATTGCAGTCTGCGTGTCTGCTATTACTAATTAGAGTTTAATCCAACGTTGCGAGTCAGATGTTAGCAAAGTGAGTCAACAAGGGTCTTGCGAAACATAGTCTTATATGCTAAAAGACGAACTCTTCAAGATCAGCAGCACAAGAAAATATACAGATGCAGCTTCATTAAACCTCAGCTCTCATTTCTGCCAATCATAAGTTGAGTCAGGATATAGCAGCGCTTCAGCGACGCAACTAGCACAACGATTCCACGCCACCATCAGGAGAATGAGTGTCTTCGTCAACCCAGGATTATGGTGTGTCGATGCTGATAAGGAAAGCCAAATTAACAGCACTTCCATTCCATGAAGTGAAAAAACAGTACAGATGGAAACAAAATAAAGTGAACACCTGTAACTCTTCCTATCCCATCCTTTTGTGTAATCATCTTCTAGCAGATCCTCCAGACCACTTTCCTCTATCTTCAACAATGAAAAGTTGGCAAATAAGGTTGGCAGTTCAGAGTAGCAGACTAGCAATCTTATGGCAATTGCGTTTAACGTATTCATAAGAAAACGGGACATGACGTTAAACTCACCAGGCTGGATAGAGAAGGTTGGTGATAAAGATGGCTCGTGTTCAACAAGCCCACCAGATGGCTGGGGAGCATTAAGTGGTGCACTAGAGCAGTTAAATAGCATGCGAGCCACAATCCGATCTATTGGATTGGTCTCAGTTTCTTCACCAGCTATAGCAGAAAGTCTGACATGGTTGAAAAAATGAAAGACATGAGATCAGTACCGATAATCAGAAAAGTTTTACATTGAAGAAATAAAGAGATGCCGATAATAAGGGATGTTGGCTGCTTGAAACAAATGATAACTGTGCAACATATATCTGATATTCCTAAAACAAGGGTACTGTAAGTCCAGAACAACATGCTACAAGCATGCAGGAGTGGAAACAGAAATGCACAACGGGGGGCGCTAAGTTTTCAAAAGGGGGCTGTGAAAAATTTGCATACACCAAGAATCGAACCTACACCATCCACACAACTAAAAAACTACAGTACCACTTGAGCTAGCTATTCTTTTTGTTCTGCACACTGCAAAATATGTGTCTAATTATTATCAGTATTTTTTATTGTCTATAAGTGCATTATATAATTTTTGGGGGGAAGCCCCTGGCAACCCAAGCATGAAAATTCCAAATGTGGATGACACTATAGAGTATAGAGCATATATAAATCTGCTGTTTATAGAGTCCTTGCCTATCGTGACTGGTTGCTTCTGCATTCATAGATATTTCATCATCATCCCTACTGCAAGTGTTGGTGCTGCTCCTGTCACAACCACTACCTCGTTCAGTCGCATTTCTTGCCAGACGAAATAAGCTATCCCTGATGCAAGCTCTGAAATTATGATCTAGCTGCCAAGAAGTAAAAGGTCTTAACAGTCCTGAATGATCACCATGATACAAAGAATAATACAACGTTCACAAACCTTGGATATTGTATCCTGAAGCTCATACAGTGCTGATTCTGCTTGTGGAATTCCCATTAACGAAATATCATCCACTTCATCTGGCACTTGTACATTTATTTTTGGTAATTGAACATTTCTTCCAATTTCTTCAGAGTTCATCATGCTCCAAGCTGAAGCACTGTTATTTGTCTGTAGCGGTATATGAGAAGTATCCAACTCAGCTCCAGAAAACTGCATATCAAATTGCTTTTGTTGCTGCTTTATAGCAAGTGTAGCCTGCATTTGTTGGTGCCATCTCAGTTTGCCAATTTTTTGTAAAGGTGTCATGGTAGGCAGCATTGACAACATTTCTCCTGAATTGGGCATTGAAGACCCAGTCTTCAAGTCACACGGATAATCAGTAACATAGCCATCTGGAATAAGGTGCCTCTGTTTCTTGGCAACATGACGTGGAGATAATGACGGTACTGCAAAGTCATATTGTCCAGGTTTCTGCTGATCATGTTGAAGGTAATCCAAAAATTTTGATTCTCCAACTTGGCCCTTTTGAGAAAGCATTGCTGAAGGAATATAGCCCATCTGTCGTTTTAAAAAATCAATGTTAGCATCATTTTGTCAACGGAACTTAATAAAGTGTAATTTGCTAAAAAAATGTAACTTGCTAAAGGAAACATATATGCAATCCTGGGGTAACAGATATGATTAAAAAGAATATCCACTTCAAAGAAAGACATGTACTCAGCCAGAAACAAACAACAACTATCAAGACAGGAAAGTATGTTATACTTTACCTCATTATCATCCATGTCACTGATCCAATCATTGTTCGATCTCAACTGAGACGGGTGATGTCCTTTCTCCTCATCCATATTTGTTTTGTCTTCCACCTGTCAAACGCAAGTACACAGTTAAGGTGATACCAACACTGTGGTAAGAAAAAGTAACACAATCTCAAACAGATTTACATAGTCCACCCAAGATTACACCATTCACCGTGGCAAATTCTTCTTGTGCACTAAAGAAAATCAGTTTACAGGAGATGTACATTGAGTTTAACCATCTAATCCTACACCTTTTGGCGTGTAAATACTACAGACAGAATCCCCTCGAGTACCCCTTGCAAGAGTGACTGGTTTATACATGGGAATACACGCACATTTCGTTTCAGGATATGGTGCTGCCGTGTATGAAGCCCCTAGCCCCTTTTGCACGTTGTCAACTAAGGAGATGCCACGGTGAGTGTTGGCAAACAGAACCAGAATAATCTTGATTAATGGCAAACATGTACGAGTAAGCTCCTAATATAGGAGTGGACAAGAGTACGATGTACCCTAGGAACAACCTAAGTAAAACAAGTTCTATTAGGCCCATGTAGGCCTAATAACATAAACAAAATCTCTTATACACCCTGCTCAAGCTGGAGAGTATACAACATATAACCCCATCTTGTTACACATGAAATAATGAAGACGGAAGAGGCTTGGTGAAAACATTAGGCAGCTTATCCTCATGTCTACACACGAGTTGCAGCGCCTAGACCAAGTCTGTGACAAAGTGACAAACCACTTCTACATGTTTTGTATGCTCATGCAATACATGATTGTGGCTATGTGAATGTCTGTTGATTTTTGCATTTCAGCATTACAGGTTTCTTAACTGGAATTCTGATCTCATGAAAAATAGAGAGCATGAATGTATGACGCAGCAGGAATGTACCATAGCCTTGCATTCAGCTTCAGTACTCAAACGAGCTACCACAAACTGCTCCTTGTTGCTCCAGATGACCCGATGATTCCCCATAAATATGCACAAAACTGATGTTGACCCCTGATAATTTACATCTCCTTCCCAATCTGCATCTGCATAGCTTGCAATCAAGATGTCTTTGGTCTCTGAACTTTTGTATAAGAGTCCCTTTCTAGGGGATGGGGGATGGGGAGATATAGAGGCACGTTTTGGTATCATATATAAGATTGTGAACCTGGGATGAAACTTTTCTAGATCAGAGAAGCGATCTCCATCAGAAACTTGTTTTTTATGGTAGTCCAGAAGATACAGGCTTGGGAGTCACATTCTCCCTTACCACCATGGATCTGTCTACACTTGTTTAGCTAAAAAGCGGCAACCTACACATGAATATTATCATGTGTGCTACTAAATGTACTTTCCTTGGGTATACTAGGACTCATGACGGATATCATTGTTATGAGACCATGCATTGTGCAGCCCACCAACTCGCTCATTCTTCCAAAAGCTCCACGCCTAAAAAGTCAGGTTACTTGTACTCCTACTTCCAATTTTTTACTTTGTTAAATCTATCGTTGAGCGAAAAAGAAAGTGCTTGTATGCCTCATATGATATCGCCAAGTATTCCTCTCAGAAAGTATTTGAATTACCTTTTCTCAAGTTTTGTCACTACTCTCTCTGCTATTAAGAGACCAAAAATGCTTTTGATCACACCATGGATAGCACAAAGCTATGGAAGTTGAAATTGCAACTCCCTTTGATAGACACTTGGTATCCAGTTGATGACCCAGTAGGCTGCAAACATGTTGGTCGTCACTGGTTTTGGTACTAATGACCGTCTCAAGGAAAGACCTGTGGTCAAGGGGTATACTTAGACCTTTGGTGTTGACTATTGTATTACCTCTCTCGTTGCCAAGTTAAACTCTATTAGAATCTCAATTTCCATTGTTGCCAATTTGGATTGGCCTCTTCTTCAGCATGCTGTTTTCAATGCATTCTTAAACGAGGATTGGTAGACTGTACTTAGGGAGCAACCTCCTGGGATTTGTTGCTCAAGAAGTATTACAAAGTGTGTCCCTTGCAGAAAGCTACATATGGTCTAAAGCAGGAGTCCCACCGCCTCATTTAGTAAATGGCATCCAATTGTTCTAAGATACGGTTTTTTCAATCTCATGTTGATTACTCCCTCTTTGTTATATATGTCGTTGATATCGGCATTTATGAGAGCGAGTCTGTTAGTATTCAACCAACTAAATAGTGCTTGAGCGAACACTCGATCACCAAAGATCTAGTAGAATTGAAATACTCATTGACACTGAAGTTATTTGTGCCTCGTTTGCTGTGTCAGCCAATGCCATAGGAAATACACTCTCGGATCTCCTTGATGAAACGACAAGCTAGGGAGAAAACCGGAAGACACCCCACTAGATTCTGATGTCGCTTGGGAAGCTAACTCTGCACCCGTTTTTCTTGGCAACGGGGTGTCATAGAGCGGTGGGCAAACTTACATCCCTGACTGTTACTTGTATGCATATCATTGTTGTTGTTGGCTTGGCCAATCAATATCTTGATAAACTGTGACTGTGTCACTGGGATGCAATGTGTCAAATACTATGCTATCTCAAACGCTTCGTGGAAAAGGTTCTTGCTACACAAATATAGAAATTCCGATATTACTGGATTCTTTTATTCAGAAAATGCTCATAGTAGAACTGATAGAAGTCAACTTCAGAGTTTTATACCTTTGTTAGAGGGAACTTAGTCATGTAATGCAGCAAGAAACAAATGGTGATGGCTCGATCTAGTATCAAAGTTGGATATCAATCAACAGCTCAAGATGTATGTAAAATGATTTGGGTCAAGTTGTTCTATCTCTGAAATTAAGTTATAACCATGTGCACCTACACCAACGCATTGTGATACTGCAACAACCATCTTTACTGCAAACAACCCTATACTTCATGAGAGGACAAAATACTGAGGTTAATTTTCACTTTTTGTTGCACTCTTTTTCCCAAGTCTAAGGAACCGATTACTTTAATTTTACTAAGCCTCTCGCAAAGAAACTTTCCTCTACTCTACCTTGGTGAACAATCTGAGTATGATTGATATCTACGCTCCAGCTTGACGAGGAGTCTTGAAGATCATAGAAGTTTTCTATCCTAGTGGGCCTAATAGTCCTAAAATACTTAGCTTAACTTAAGTTTATTAAGTTACACATCATGTAATCGGGGAGTTCTCTCCCTAAGGCCTATATCTCATACACAGTTATACAATGCTCCTTTTTTATTTACACATATATCTGAGGGAGTTGGATGGCCTTCTAATTCACTACATTTATTTGCAGTAATACACTTCAACTCTAGCTCAATAAATCTTTTATCATACACCTTTTTCAATGAATACATATAACATGAAGTTGCTAACTAAAAGTATTTTCAAGAATACCATTCTATTTGTTGTTATATAAAGTGATAAAAGGAGATAGGACTTTCATATGCATATAGTAAGGAACAAAGATGTTAACAAATACTATACCATCACAAATATCCTGTACACATACCATGAGAGTCATAAGGTTACGAAGTGATGCAAATATGATGAATAAACTGATGACACTCAAATTTCCTCAATAACCCATCATTAAAAGAAGAATCTATTATATGTATATCAAAATGGGGCTATGATGTGAAGAAGCAATCAATATTAGCAATAGCATGTATCTACCTTAGCATTTTCTTCACTTGCTTTTCCTGGGAATCCTTCGCTTCCCTGAAAAGGGTAGGAACAATTTTCCCCAGCTACATCCTTAGCTGTCCTTTCCTGGAACATAGAGATTTAAATTTTCTCACACTGGGATAATAAATCTAATCTTGACAGGTAATGAGCATTGCAATTTCAGATAGAATGGAGTGGGATATCTTATAAACGTCTATCTTTTAATTTTTATATTTGAATGTACACAACTTACAGGTACGAGTTGAGATGGCATCTTGGTACATATGGAATCTGTAGGAGACAATATTTCACCAGTCTTTCCCATTGTTCTATCCCCAAGAACAGAGTAATTGCTGTGAAGGACATATAATATAAATCAACAGTGAAGCAAACAGCATCGACCACCCTCAAATCATGATGTAAAGGTAAACAAAAAAATATATAGATAACTCTTACCTGAAAATTCCATCAAGATCATCAAAATTGGTCATGCTGGCCCAATCACAATCGAGAAAACTGGAGTCTTGATTATCTCCATATTTGCTATCGTATTCCATCATGCCTCCATTAGAAAAACTATAGGATTCTTCTAAGGAAAATGAATCTTTACAGTCGAGCATGTTACTGGGATTATAAAATTCCTCAGTAGTTTTGTCTCCCATAGGTAAATTGTTGGATGGGCAGTTGAATCCTTTAGCTGCACCAGCTGATGAGCATCCATCATAGTTAGTATCTCTGTTCTGGTTGCTAGCAGTTTTAAGTTCTGAACCACCACTAAGCATCTGGTCTGGAATTAATTTAGTCTGAAAATAGGAACTCGAACTAGGTGTGATACTATAATTAGGTGGAACATTCTGGAGCCCATCTGCATTCTGATGGAAATACCTTACATTAAGATTATAATGACAAAGGATGAACAATCAGAATTCAAAACTTGCCTTCTTGGAAGTTGGAACCATCAATACCAACCTTTGAATGAGGTAATATGCTGTTGTCCTGACAGAGGTCACCCCATACTGGGTCTATCGTCTGCAAAGAAAAACATAGCATGGTTACTGTCTTGTAATGGACCCTAACAACAAAAATATTGGGCTAGCACACCACTGTTCTAAAAAGCATCAAAATTTCCGATAGGGCCCTCTAGAGCATACCATGTCGTGACATACCCATCCTTAACAGTAATAGTGAAGACACACAGGTCTGACCATGTGCTTGTATCGAAACCTAAGCAGAAATATTGCAGGGTGGTCTTGACCCCTGATGCTGTCAACGGAGCTACAAATAACAACTCAAAGATGTCCTCTATCTTTCCGTGGAATCTGTTGGGGGGGGGGGGGGGGGGGGGGGGGGGCTCTCCTAAGAAGATCTCTGTGGCCTAACTGACTGCTTTAATCGTCACGGAGTATCGAGATGACATCATGATTATTCTGAAAAATGGCTTAACAGGTAGCTGATTGGGCAATCAGTATGGAAAATAATCAACAGCCAAGTCTTGCTATCATGATCTTCCTCACAGCCTCAGTGCTTCCCTCTTCATGCCCCTATAACCTAATGTTTCTGTAACCACCACCACCACCAACCCCAAGGTCCAGAGTATGCTCTTGATGTGGCCCTCACCAGTGTAGTACTTCCGGGTCAATTGAACCCCTGGACAGATCAATTCCGTCCATTGTCAATGCTTTATGTTCTCTTTGCCTTTCATGTTACTTTCTCAACCCTGTTTTGTGCAATAGGCTGCAGCTTACTTTGCAATGCCTGGTATATTGAGTTCGGCATGCAACTGATCAAAATGCTCACATTCTTTGGTTATGTGTTCCTGGTTGGTGAACGTAAAAGAAGAGTTTGTTCCTACTATAGCTGCGTTAAAGAGTGGTCATCAATCAGATTTATTCCTCACCAGCTGCCTCCCTCTCTTTTATACACACTGTACTAACTTCTCTGGATTTTCTGTACAACCATCAGTACCGTTACTGTTTGCTCTCTATCTTCCTAATTGCTCCTTCAACTTCACAGATTTTGTTTCTAACAGTTACATCTAGTCTCCTTCCTCAGAGCAGTTGAGTGCCTCTAGGATCATCAATAAGCTTTCAGAGGTATATGATTTTCAATGAGCTGCACCATGATCTGTCATTCTATAAGGCTATGAGCAAAGCTCCAAAGATCTAGACTAGGGAAGCCCAATCGAGAAGTACATAAGGAGTTAAGGACAATCAAATTATCCCTTGCGCCAGCTAATCCTAGTTTCCATATGTAATGTACTTTCCACATGGAAAATCAACGCCCTATTTCCCAGTTAAATGCCCTCTTTTATCATCATCATCTAAGCCTCAATCCCAACTATGTTGGGGTCAGTTACATGGATCCTTCGTATCCATTCAGCTCTATCATGGGCCATATTTTGATTGAGATGTAGAGATTCAAAATCTCTCTTTATAAGCTCATCCCATGTTAATCTAGGCCTTCCTCTTCTTCTATTTATAGTGTTTGGCTCAATAGCATTGCTTTGTATAAGCGCACTAGTAGGTCTGCGTTGCACATGTCCGTACCATCTGAGCCGGCCCTCGCGCAACTTGTCCTCAATGCTCGCCACCCCCACTTTATTCTTGATATAGTCATTTCTCAAGCGATCTTTTCTTGTTTTCCCACACATCCATCTCAGCATACGCATTTCAGTCACATTCATCTTGTTGAGACCTTGTTTCTTCACCGCCCAACATTCACACCCATAGAGCATGGCTGGTCGTATAGTTGTTCTATAAAACTTACTTTTTAACCTGAGAGGGATCTTCTGATCGCATAATACTCCAGTTGCACTCCTCCATTTCAACCATCCTGCAGTGATCCGGTGACAAACATCATTTTAGACATCCCCGTCTATTTGAATAATAGAACCCAAGTAATGAAATTTATCACATTTTGGTATATCTACTCCGTCCAACTTGGCTCCATCATTCACACTGCGAGATTGACTGAAATTGCAATGCATATACTCAGTTTTGCTCCTACTAATCATCAATCTATTTGATTCCAATGCCTTTCTCCAACGTTCAACTTTATCATTCAATCCATCTTTAAATTCGCCAATCAAAAGAATATCATAAGCAAATAACATACACCAAGGAATATCATCTTGTACATTCTTTGTCAACTCATCCATAACAAGAACGAATAGATATGGGCTGAGTGTGGATCCTTGGTGTACCCCAACTTTGATAAGAAAAATTAGTGTCTCTCCTCCAAGAGTCTTGACACTTGCAGTAGAGCTATCATACATGTCTTTGATCAAGTCAATGTATTGGATAGGCACACCCTTTTTCTTCAAAACCATCCATAACACTTCTCTGGGTACTCGATCATAAGCCTTCTCTAGATCGATAAACACCATATGAAGATCTCTTTTGCTTTGTCTATACTTCTCCATAAGCCTCCTTATCAGAAAAATAGCATCTGTTGTTGATCTTCCAGGCATGAAACCAAATTGGTTGTTTGATACCTGCGTTATAGATCTTAACCTCTGCTCAATAATCCTCTCCCAAAGCTTCATCGTGTGACTCATCATCTTGATACCACTGTAGTTTGTACAGCTCTGAACGTCACCTTTGTTCTTGTAGATTGGGACTATAGTACTATTTCTCCACTCATCTGGCATCTTCTTGTAGATTGGGACTATAGTACTATTTCTCCCTCTTTTATGACATAACATAATGGACACGAAAAGATAAGGCCATATAACTACCGCCTTTGGGCGACAAGCAGCAAAAAGTATGTTTATAAAATGTATCAGTTTATCAATGTAAAATTTAGGTCGATATATATATGTAGGAAGGCCTGTAGCTAGAATCAAAATGATACACCATTTTAAGCTTCATGACATCCACCCAATATTGATCTTATGCAACCAAAATCCTGATGCCATACACGAACGTGACACCACGCCTCTTCTAGTAATTTGGCATCATATTAGCTATATATTAAGAATGAGGTGTTCTATTGAAAGGACGGGGGGGGGGGTAGTGGTCCAGTATAAACTCTAAAGGAAGCAACCTCCTAAGAAGATCTATGTGGCCTAACTGACTGGTTTAATCATCACAGAGTATCGAGATAACATCATGATTACTCTGAAAAATGGCTTAACAGGTAGTTGATTGGGCAATCAGTATGAAAAATAATCAACAGCCAAGTCTTGCTATCATGATCTTCCTCACAGCCTCAGTGCTTCCCTCTTCATGCCGCTATAACCTAATGTTTTTGTAACCACCACCATCAACCCCAAGGTCCATAGTATGCTCTTGATGTGGCCCTCACCAGTGTAGTACTTCCGGGTCAATTGAACCCCTGGACAGATCAATTCCGTCCATTTTCAATGGTTTATGTTCTCTTTGCCTTTCATGTTACTTTCTCAACCCTGTTTTGTGCAATAGGTTGCAGCTTACTTTGCAATGCCTGGTATATTGAGTTCGGCATGCAAATGATCAAAATGCTCACATTCTTTGGTTATGTGTTCCTAGTTGGTGAACGTAAGAGAAGAGTTCGTTCCTACTATAGTTGCGTTAAAGAGTGGTCATCAATCAGATTTATTCCTCACCAGCTGCCTCCCTCTCTTTTATACACATTGTACTAACTTCTCTGGATTTTCTGTACAACCATCAATACCGTTACTGTTTGCTCTCTATCTTCCTAATTGCTACTTCAACTTCACAGATTTTGTTTCTAACAGTTACATCTAGTCTCCTTCCTCAGAGCAGTTGAGTGCCTCTAGGATCATCAATAAGCTTTCAGAGGTATATGATTTTCAATGAGCTGCACCTTGATCTGTCATTCTATAAGGCTATGAGCAAGTAGCTCCACAGATCTAGACTAGAGAAGCCCAATCGAGAAGTACATAAGGACAATCAAATTATCCCTTGCGCCAGCTAATCCTAGTTTCCATATGTAATGTACTTTCCACATGGAAAATCAACGCCCTATTTCCCAGTTAAATGCCCTCTTTTATCATCATCATCATCATCATCTAAGCCTCAATCCCAACTATGTTGGGGTCAGCTACATGGATCCTTCATTTTCATTCAGCTCTATCATGGGCCTTATTCTAATTGAGATGTAGAGATTCAAAATCTCTCTTTATAAGCTCATCCCATGTTAATTTAGGCCTTCCTCTTCTTCTATTTATAGTGTTTGGCTCAATAGCATTACTTCGTATAGGCGCACTAGTAGGTCTGCGTTGCACATGTCCGTACCATCTGAGTCGGCCCTCGCGCAACTTGTCCTCAATGCTCGCCACCCCCACTTTATTCCTGATATAGTCATTTCTCAAGCGATCTTTTCTTGTTTTCCCACACGTCCATCTCAGCATACGCATTTCAGCCACATTCATCTTGTTGAGATTTTGTTTCTTCACCGCCCAACATTCACTCCCATAGAGCATGGTTGGTCGTATAGCTATTCTATAAAACTTACTTTTTAACCTGAGAGGGATCTTCGGATCGCATAATACTCCAGTTGCACTCCTCCATTTCAACCATCCTGCAGTGATCCGGTGACAACACAGTGAATTATTGCATGTTTGAAACTATTGATTTCTTAATTTATTATTTAATAATGCTCTATAGATTAGGATTAACCATGTTGTCTGTAGTTTATACACATTTATTATATATAAGAATGACAACACATGTATTTGTTGGCCTAGAAACCAGTCCAAGATTTACTCATTAGGAGTAAATCTTGGATAGTCCCCGATTTGGGACTGTTCTTGAACACCTAATCTCACTTAGGATGTAAGTGTATAATGTGTATTGGGTTTTCAAGAAAATTTCGGTAGCATTTCCCCGTTTGTTCTCTAAGTACATATGTACTTGGAGAACAGTGGGGAAATGCTGCCGAAATTTTCTTGAAAACCCAATACACATTATACACTTACTAGTGAGATTAGGTGTTCAAGAATGGGATAGGTGGTACACATTTATTATATATAAGAATGACAGCACATGTATTTGTTGGCCTAGAAACCCATCTAAGATTTACTCAATAGGAGTAAATCTTGGATAGTCCCCGGTTTGGGACTGTTCTTGAACACCTAATCTCACTTAGGATGTAAGTGTATAATGTGTATTGGGTTTTCAAGAAAATTTCGGTAGCATTTTCCCGTTTGTTCTCTAAGTACATATGTACTTGGAGAACAGTGGGGAAATTCTGCCGAAATTTTCTTGAAAACCCAATACACATTATACACTTACTAGTGAGATTAGGTGTTCAAGAATGGGATAGGTGGTACACATTTTGTTATATATAAGAATGACAGCACATGTATTTGTTGGCCTAGAAACCCGTCCAAGATTTACTCATTAGGAGTAAATCTTAGATAGTCCCCGGTTTGGGACTGTTCTTGAACACCTAATCTCACTTAGGATGTAAGTGTATAATGTGTATTGGGTTTTCAAGAAAATTTCGGCAACATTTCCCCGTTGTTCTCTAAGTATATGTACTTAGAGAACAGCGGGAAAATGCTGCCGAAATTTTCTTGAAAACCCAATACACATTATACACTTACTAGTGAGATTAGGTGTTCAAGAATGGGATAGGTGGTACACATTTATTATATATAAGAATGACAGCACATGTATTTGTTGGCCTAGAAACCCGTCCAAGATTTACTCATTAGGAGTAAATCTTGGATAGTCCCCGGTTTGGGACTATTCTTGAACACCTAATCTCACTTAGGATGTTTTAACCATTAATTATATATAAGACCTTAAACCCTAAAGTTTTAACCATAAACTCTAATCTGTTAACCCTAGACCCTAATCTTGTTGTAATATATACTTATTTTCTCTTTGATCATAGAATGGATAGATCATGGATGTCCATTCGCAAGTATTTTATATCGATGATCCTGCAAATGATAAATGGTCGGTTGTTCTTCATGGTAAAAGACAGTTCATTGAAGATCCTATAGATGAAGAAGAGTACTATGATAAGTATGATGACTCCAGTCCATTCTCAGTTGGGTTGCCAACACCACAAAATATTGAAGCTAATGATGACTTGTATGTGCGCGGAGATCACAATGAAGGATTGTTAATTGATAAACGATCGCAATATTAGAGGCATGCATATTTATTTTTTTTTATATGTTTCATTTTTCAATGTTTCATTTGTATATGTGAACTATACAATGTTTCATTTTTCAATGTTTCATTATCTTCTAGTTATGTCAAATGCTAAATGTTTGATTTTTTAATGAAATTTTCAGATGGCTGAGCATGGGCATGATGACCATGATGTCCATGATGAGCATGGTGAGGATACCAATGTGCCGCCTCACAATGTAAGTTTTAAAAATATATCATATTTTTCTATCTATATGTCCATTTATAGTTTATATCCTGTAAGTGTGTTTATTTTGTCAAATTTTAGGTTGATGATGCATATGTACCCTCTGAAGCACTTGAGGCACTTGATGAGCAGTACCAAAAAGTTGACAAGAGAAGGGGCATCACTATGATGAAGAAGTTAACAGCGCTAAGGGGAAATGGACCCAAACTGGTTGTGAATTTTGATAATGCAGGAGATGCAATTGGAGTGAACCGCAATTCGTTTGTTTCATCTTGGGTATGTTACTCGTAACCATTGTGGTTGTAAGATAGATTCTTGGCATAAAGTTCCTAAGGGGAAGAAAGACTTTATATGGAAGGATTTATGCGTGAGTTATTATTATTTGCAATTCTATTTTGTAGATTACTAATTTTTTGGATACTAGTTAATAGCAATTCTATTTTGCAGAGTATATTTGCGTTGAATGAAAAGTTACATCGTAAATGTGTGATGCAACGCTGTGGGAGGATCCTAAGGAACTATAGGACAAATCTCACCCGAGAATACATAAAAGATGGTGAGAAGAGGAAGAAGTCAGCCACTTAACAGTGGAACTTCCTGGACCAAGAAGAATGGGACGCGTTTGTTGCTTCAAGAAACACTGATGAATACAAGGTATTAGGTGTTACTCCCTATTTAATTAATATACGTTGTATTCACTTATTCAAGATTAACCTTTAGTGTTACTAACCAAATCAATGTGCATACTAACTAGGCTATCAGTGAGGCGCAAAGAGCAAGGTGTGCATTGAATGTGCATGACCACACAATGGGTCCAAAGGGCTATGCAGGCGTTCGCCAAAGACTACAGGCTGAGTGTACTGCTCAGTCTACTGCTACTCATGAGTCCTCTACTATAGGTACCACACCTCTGCCTCGTCATAATGTATGGATAGCTGGGAGGCAAAACAAGAAGGGAGAAATAAAGAAGTCTGTAACTGCTGAGGCGGCTGCAAAAATGGTAAAATACAACTCTTAGAGCAATCGTTCGAATATTAATTATTTGTGGTGTTTACTTACTTACCAATTTCTGTTGATGGCGATTAGCGGGAGCTGCACAAGCTGAGGAAACAAGGCAAGTTCATCCCTGAGGGCACAAGGGATGAATTGACAGTTGTTTTGGATAACCCAGAGCATCCTGGACGTGTTAGGGGTGCAGGCGCTGGTGTGGGCATCAAAGCGTTCTTTGGGCCATCCCAGCGCAAACATGTCCCAAAAGCGGGAATTTCACAAGAAGAGGTAACATATTCTTTTTTTAGAATGCTACTGTAAAAGGGAATTCAATAATCAGAAGCTAACGTTTCTTTTATCCATGTATAGGCAGATAAGATAGTTGAAAGGAGAGTCAAGGAATGTGTTGATAAGACACTCTCATGAAGCAATGAGCAAGTGGCAGGCATCTCAGACTACCACTCAGACAGTACCTATGGCGTCCCGCTCTACTCCTACTGCTGAGGTTGGGAGTAATCATGTAGACCCACCACCTAGCACATCCGTTGTAAGTATTTTTATGACATAGTAGCTAGTCTTTTCAAGATGATATTTTTCAAGATGATATGTATATATGTATATAACATTCTTTACGTAAATTTGTAGGGGTTGGGGGTTGAAGCCATGCCGTCTAAAAAGTAACGAATACATCGTTGCAGAGGCGTCGGCTTACCCATCCCTTCCAGGAGAAATGTTTCATGGGTCTCCATTACCATATGGTTGGGTTCGTGTGAGCCCGCTACGTATATTCACCAGTTGGATGGATCTTCCATTGGCATATGCCCACCCAGATTGTGAAACGCTTGGTGAGACAGAAGGCGGAGTAATATTGTGGCCCAAAGTCGATGTCGTCTATACTGAAATTGTATGGTAAATTTACATTACGTTAAATTGTTAGTGTGTATTTATGAGGTCAA
This sequence comes from Alisma plantago-aquatica, assembly GCA_963693085.1. Classification (NCBI taxonomy): domain Eukaryota; kingdom Viridiplantae; phylum Streptophyta; class Magnoliopsida; order Alismatales; family Alismataceae; genus Alisma; species Alisma plantago-aquatica. The sequence goes on from OY856413.1 coordinate 290,577,468, forward strand.
TTGATCTGAAATTATATATACAGGTTAAAATGAAGATACCCAGAGCATCTAGGCCTCCACCTCCACCTCCTACATTACCAAGTTGGGTTCCATAGGACCTACCTGCCCCGTTAGGTCCTAATTGTAGGGGTATGGCAGTATGGTTAGGCGAACATGATATAAATTGCCCTATAAATGTTTCTATAGATGCGGATGTTGCAGGTCAATCATACGAAAACAAACTATTTATACAAGATATTTTGGAGTTGTTACGCTATGATTTACATCTGTGATGGAGCTATGGATAAGGTGAGATCTTGTTTATACATCCATATACCTTGTGTAGGATCCGGTGATCTGGTTTCTTATATATTAATGCATACGTAATACATGTTTTGCAGCTACTTAGACAAGATATGTGCAGATTTTTCATTTGAACATGTAGGATTTTTTATTCCATCTTTGATTAGTCTAGTAGCTAAAGACCCTACATCAGTTCAACAATACTGCTATGATGCTTTTACAAATTTTGGTCAAAATAAGAAGACGGTGATAATAGCTCAATTCAATGTGGAGTAAGTTTAGTTTGCTTATAATTTGGACTTAAGAAAATTACATTTTTATTGTGGATTTCGAGTTATTAATTTTTAACTTTTTTACCTCTAGGGGTACACATTGAGAGTTACTAGTTATTATCCCCAGGACGTTCACTGTCTATTATCTAGATCCTAAGGGGACTAAATTGAATCCAAAATATGGACATGCAATGAAAATGGCATTATTCCGGTGAGCAATATTTCATTTTTATATCCGTTAACATCTATTATTATATTACTATTTAATTATGCAATTTACTGTGTTACATTAACATGTAGGGGTTTACATGAGTTCAAAAAGACTGGAGGACAGGTCCCCAGGAAAAAGAACCAGCCAATAATTTGGGAGAACGTGGAAGTAAGTTCCCGACTCCAATGTATATATTATTTATGTGAACTATGCTTAGTTGTATTTTTTATATTTTATATGTTTCAATTTATAATGTGCTACACAAGACAACGGTTGGGCATGTGCATACTATGCGATGCGATTTATGCACATGATTATCAAATATGTCGCAGTGGACATCGATACCATACTTGAGGTATTATATATAGTCTCATTAGATAATATAAAATATATCAATCTTATTTATATATTATTAATTATATAATTACATCATTCTCTTATACATCATTCTTGTTGCAGGTGTTTAAAACTGACCACACTACAGGTAAGGCCTTATCAGATGTACATGCTTCCTATACGACAGAAGAATTAAATGATGTAAGAGAAGAATGGGCAAAAGCCATACAAGTAGTGGGGGTTTTAAAATACAATTGGGATGTTGATAGCGATAATGACTAAAGAATGATATTTTGTAAATGAATTTTTCTGAATTGTCATATGTGTGAATGTTTCTACATGTCTAAATGTTTCTACATGTGTCTGAATGTTTATACATGTGTGAATGTGAAAATGAATGAAACTGCGGGTTGCTACATGAATGTTTCTACATGTGCATGTGTGAATGTGAAAATGAAAGGAACTGCAGGTTGCTACATGAATGTTTCTACATGTGTGAATGTGAAAATGAAAGGAATTGCAGGTTGCTACATGAATGTTTCTACATGTATGAAAATTGAATGGAACTGCAGGTTGCTAAATGTGTGAAAATGAATCTTGTTAAATTTGCAGGTTTGTGGCCTGTTGTTGGCTGATATCAATGGATGTCATAAACCTACAGTTCAGTGGAACTGAACTGCAGGTTTCTTTATCCTGCGACCAGCCACAGCAGGCCTGCAAACTGATAAGAAAAAAAAAAATCAAAACAAAGGCGTCGGTTATTATTCGAAAACCGACAGCAAAGGCTTACAACGTCGGTTAATAACAAAAAACTGACATCTAATGTGGCCAGACAACACGGTCGTGCTGGCCAGCACGGCCGTGGCGGCAGGTGATATGGCGTCGGTTATTACTAAGAAACTGATGTCGATGGTGTCCTAGATGGCGCCCTTTTGTGGCGTGAAGGGTTTGGGCGTCGGTTTCCCTACTAATAAACAACGCATATAGTGCCCCTGCTGGCGCCCTTTTTGTGGCGTGAAGGGTTCTGGCGTCGGTTTCCCCACTAATAACCGACGCCTATAGTGCCCCTGCTGGCGCGTTTTGGGTGGCGCGAAGGTTTTTGGCGTCGGTTTTCAAACCGACGCCTAAGGGTTCACCTTTGTCGTCCACATAGGTGTCACTTTTTAACCGTCGCCAAAGGCCCTAAATAACCGACTCCAAAGGTCGGTTCTGTAGTAGTGAAGTCAATGTATTGGATAGGCACACCCTTTTTCTTCAAAACCATCCATAACACTTCTCTGGGTACTCGATCATAAGCCTTCTCTAGATCGATAAACACCATATGAAGATCTCTTTTGCTTTGTCTATACTTCTCCATAAGCCTCCTTATCAGAAAAATAGCATTTGTTATTGATCTTCCAAGCATGAAACCAAATTGGTTGTTTGATACCTGCGTTATAGATCTTAACCTCTGCTCAATAATCCTCTCCCAAAGCTTTATCGTTTGACTCATCAGCTTGATACCTTTGTAGTTTGTACAGCTCTGAACGTCACCTTTGTTCTTGTAGATTGAGACTATAGTATTATTTCTCCACTCATCCAGCATCTTCTTGTAGATTGGGATTATAGTACTATTTCTCCCTCTTTTATGACATAACATAATGGACACGAAGAGATAAGGCCATATAACTACTGCCTTTGGGCGACAAGGAGCTAAAAGTATGTTTATAAAATGTATCTGTTTATCAATGTAAAATTTAGGCCGATATGTATATGTAGGAAGGCCTCTAGCTAGAATCAAAATCATACACAATTTTAAGCTTCATGACATCCACCCAATATTGATCTTGTGCAACCAAAATCCTGACGCCATACAGGAACGCGACACCACGCCTCCTCTAGTAATTGGGCATCATATTAGCTATATATCAAGAATGAGGCATTCTATTGATGTTGAAATCTTTATGACAGTCAGCCTGTGGTGTGCCGAAATTCCTAAGTCCTCAAAACATCCACTACCACTATTGTTTATCAATGTATTGTGGTACCCATCATCTTAAATTTCTCCTCTATTCCATTTCTCCTATCTTAACTTTTTTTTTCACTATCCAATGCTACTCCTAGTGTTAGAGGATTATATAGTTCAGCATAGTGTGATGGGGGCCAGATTCTATTGGTCCATTAGGATTTGGTCAAGCCTGTAATTGTGGCTCTATCTCCTATATAAACAGGGGGAGGGGTTTGCGTTTGTAATATACCGAACTGTCCTCCTATTTACTTTCCATACCTGGCTTTCTATCCGCCGTGCTGCCACTATTCTATGTAGTAATGTCTTGTAGGGTTGTGAAACCAACCAAAACCTTGTGTATAGATTTATCTCCATGCATATCTGATCCATCATTAAGTTTTGTCACACCCCCAAAAAAAAATTAAAAAATTAAAAACTAACCCAGATTCTATTTTGGGCGGGTGTTTACCATGTTGCTGAACTTTATCAGAAAAACTCAGATTGGGAAACGTTTCCCCAGATTGAGTAGTCATCTGGTGAAAATCCGAGCTCAAACCGTTATAGATAAGAAGGAAAGAACGTTTCCCTAGTCTCTAGGTCAATTTAACCAGCAGATCGACTAATTATTCAAATAGCAATATAAAGAAGAGATCATAGATAATAAATACCAGAAAGAAGGCATGCAAGTGCTAGAGCAGGAGTGTGCGCAGGGATTACACGCAACCAACAGCAGCAGCTAGAAAGGCAGTAGAAATCAAACCGTAGCAGCAGGTGAAGGTGGGGGGACAAAAAATCAGCGGTAAGGCAAAGGATAGACTTTGGCAGATTGGGATACATAAATCGATCAGGAATAGGCAGATGTCCTGAAGATGAAAGGAAGGGGAGAAATTGGTTACTTACTCCGTCCTGGTCATCAAACATCTTGGGAGTCGAATAGCATGTGCCGACGAAGTGGTCGGCGGCAGCTGCAGCAGCTCGATCCGAAACAGCCTCCCCCGCCGTCCGATTGAACCATCTCACAGCCCCAGCGGCGGCGTTCCAGGCGCCGTCGGCAGAAGCAGAAGCAGCAACAGCAGCAGCTTCAGCAGCGTCCACCCAGAGCCGGCTGAGACCGCCGGTCCTCGTTGAGGGTTCCAGAACAGGCAACAGAAACGAACGGCCGCGCACAGCGAAAACCCCCAATCTTCTCAGAGTCACAAATACAAGCGCACGCCAGACAGACCGGAAGGAGGAAAGCAAACAAGCAAGTGGGTTCGAACTGGTGAGGAGGAGGATGGGAGGCCAAAGTAGAGCAGCGAGGCAGCGTTGTGGGGGAGATTTGTGCCGGGTCCAGGGTGGGATGGATATAGAGGTGGAACTCGGTGCCACCTGTACCGTGAGGAGGGTGTGGGAGCCACCACGGCGGTGGGGGCGATATCTGGGAGGTTCTGGCTTGTGGCTGATATGAGCCCCGATCGTTTACGCGGACGCCATTGGGTGGCTGCTGAAGGCCGGGTTCGGCCGCGGGAAAGGAAGGTGGGGAAACGTCTGGCTCCAGCGCCACTGGGGTTGGCAGCTCACAGTGGGGCCGTAAGCCCCGACCATTTCGTGGCTGCTGGAAGCCGGGTTCGGCCGGGGGGAAACGTCATGAGGCTCGGCCACCAGGACGGCCGGGCGATGAGGGAAGGGAGTACCGGAGTGGTGGTCCGTGGTTAGAGATGTCAAATGAGTGGGTGGGTTCGGTTTAGATTGGTTAGTTGCGGGTGCGGGTCTGGCGGATACGGATCAAAAAGATACATTTCTAAACGAGTGGAAGAAAAATACACACAAATCCGACCCAATGGGTTGCGGGTTGTCCCCGGGTCCCCATATAAAATGTATTCATTCAATAAGTTGTTAGTTTCTTTCTTTAATATTAAAAATAACATTTAAATTTTGTTTTATGTCAAATATAGTGTAAGGGAACCAATCAATTACTATCTTTGATGTCAAACCATTCAATTACTTGTTGATATATGTTTATGCAAACTTAAAGAAATAATAACACCTAATTGTTGTATGTTGATGTAAAATAGAAAAACTTATGTAGTTTTCATAAATATATATCACAAAAAACAACACCTAATTTTGTCATGTAACTTTAGACATTTCTGATATTACAAGTACTTGTTTTTGCGTATTGCAAACACAAAATGAAGAGAATATAATTGTTGTAGATAAAAGTAAAGAGTTGATTTGTATGAAACAAGTATTATCTTTTGATAGGTCTATGTGTATATTATGTATATAAATATACTTTCTTCAGTTAATTGGATCACCCGCAGGTGCCCGCGGATCACCCGTGAAACCCGCTAAATAAGCGGGTGTGTATGAGTTTGGGTGATTTTCAGCGGGTGGTGAATTTCACCACCCAAACCCAACTTAAACGGGTCAAACCGTGGGCACCCGCGCATTTTGACCAATTTGACAGGTCTATCCGTCGCTTCGCTGTCGGGCAATGCCTGAACCATTAAAAACCAAGCCGATTAGTTTGGTTCAGTCAGGAGAGGTAAAGGTGGGTTCGGTGCGGTTCGCTGGTGATAAACTCATATATGTGTGAAAACATAAGGTTAAATCATATATGTGTGAAAACAATGGGATAAACTCATATATGTGTGAAAACATAAGGTTAAATCAAAGTCAATAAAAGCACTAATGTATCATTTTATTTCACCGAAGAAATGAAAAATAAGAAGACAACATTAGAGTTAATAGGCAATTATGTTGTGAGTAAGATAAATAAAAAGGAAAAAGAAAACAATTGTTAAATCTTTGTTTAAATTAATGTTTTACAAAACAAAGTGTAAGGAAGGCCAAGAAGAAGATAAGTAGATATAGATACGATCGGCCTTCACTATTACATGCTTAAGAAACCACGACTTCTTCTCAACATCAATAGAGTGTCAATCACGAATTTTTTCCCAGCATGCCCAACATTAACATTCAAAAAAAAGACACGATGATAGGGTGTAGAGATTGTTGGAGCATGCTCCTTCTGCAGTTGTACATACAACTTTATTAGAATACAAAGACTATTTTTCAATTGAAAATTAGAATAAAAATTTCACAGAACACCTCTCACTCTCTTTTCTACACGGTATTGTTATATTTATAGTTATATTTTTTCAAGCATTATGAAAATTTGTGTGGTGTTGATTAATATAGACATTTTTCTATATGTCTATTTTACAACACACTTTATCTTTTATTTTACTTCATTGTATAAAAATGTCTTAATTTCAAGATTATTATATAAGGCATACTCGCATGTGGAACACAATTGAGCAACATAATGTAAAATAACCAAAAGATGGAAACACTATATAAAACATAAGCAATTGCAAATACAGTTACACATCATGCATACACATACTAAATATTTATAGTTAACACCACAATATTTAAACTTCGAATATGGATAAGATAGTTGTGGTTTCATAATATATCACATAGAATTTACATAAATAAAATTAATTGCAAATATCATACGTACAAAAACTTTATCAGCAAATTTTTATTTCCCACAAATACTAATGCACTATGTAAGATCATTTTTTAAGGTTCATCCTGGTCCTAAATAGGGAAACTAAACTTTTTTATTCATTAAACAAAATTGATATACAATATAAGTTTTACATTGTCCCCTCATTACTTTCATGGTTTTCTATTAAAAAATTGTCATTACTGATTTATCTGATTAGACAAACTATAACCTCTCTGAAATGCAATACTTAGTAAAATAATGTTATCTATGTCCTAAAGGAGGTTAACAAGAAAAAATTAATCCTCAGACCCCAATACAACTCCATGTAAATACACTAGTTATCCTAGTTTAGTGATGATTGCAATTTGAGGTTAATGGACCTTGCTTGACCGCTCACCCTTACACCTAATCTTTCTTCTAGACCTCCTTTCAAACTTTCATAATTGACTTTTAAAGAAGTCAATTCTAATGCCTAAAAGTACTAAATAAATTGACGTTGTAACATCCCGGACCTGGGTTTAGGGCTAATCCAGTTTGTTTTGGCTAAGTAAGTTGCTTAGAACTTTAATATAATCATGTAAGGTGTTTTGTTATCATGTGACACACTTATGTTTCAAGTTTAGTCCTGATTAAATGTTGTTTGAGCAATGTTCCTTTGTTTTGGACCAAAGTGAAATTTACCCAAGATGTGGGGTTATATTGTAAAATGTCTCATGTTTAACGTGCCTTAAGTGTTTTAGCATCATTAAGAGAGAGAATGATGCTAAGTGGTGGCTTGTGGAAATCCTAAATGCCAAGTTTGAACTTGTTTGAATAATGTTAGTACCTAGTGCACCAATTTTGGTACAAATTGTAAATTACCCAAAATGCAATGAAAGAGATATCGTCGATATATCGACCGGTATACCGATATCGACGGCATCGGTCATCGGTTCACACAAACGTATTGCTGGGATTGCAAATATCGGTATACCGATGGTATACCGCCAAATATCGACAAATACCGCCAAATACCGCCAAATATCGCCAAATTTCGACGAAATGTACTAATATACCGATAGAAATACCGATTTTTTGTGTGCTTGAGTCAATTTCTGTTGTTTGAGAGGAGGAAATGTTGGAGCAAAGGGATCTCGACAACTAGGGCTCAGATAAGTCTAATCTAAGGTATGCCTTTATGTTTTCTGCCATTTCTCTCATTTACACCATCTATCTCAATTAAATGTAAATTCATACCAAAATGCCTTAAATTGGCAAAGATCTCATCATCTGTTTTTTTATGTCCTCCTGATTGTATGTGTTTTTAGATCCACAACACTTTCTCATAATCTACATTATAATCATAGTTATATACCTAAATAATTCACAAAATATCAGTATAATTTGCTATCATTTTTAGTAGTAAGATAATTTGTATACATATGTTTTTCTTACTAGTATTTTTATCATACAAAGTAAGAAAATGTACTACTTTGCAACATAACAAACAAATATTGTAAAAAATATAGATTTTGTAATTTTCTAGTCTTATATTTGTTGATATATGACACTTGCTACATATATCGCACAACATGGACATGGTTGACATATTAACTACACTTTTATATTACCGCATCCCCACGATATGCATATAATGGGCATGGTAATAATGGCTTTTATACTTATCCCTCTATTGTGCATAATCCATGGAGAATCTCACTACCGCACATCAAGATCATGTGGTACAAACAACAGCGGAGAAAAGGTGTCACAATAGTGATGGTGCTTAACTTCCTTGACAATCATGAAGTTTATTGTCAAAGTCACACATTGAAGAAGAGCAATAGAAAGCCCTTGTGTATATTTTCTTTCAGAATCTAATATGATGCATATGGAGACATAGTACTGTAAAATTCTAAAACATATCGTGTTTAATTACATAATACGAATGAGTATTATACACTTATATAGTATTGTACATGACGTGTCTGAGCAATACGTAACTTCATATCAACAAACTTACATAATGTACATGTCATGGGAGCAATATGTCAACCATATCAACTCAATCTTGTATGGATAATCAGTGTGGGCTCTGATCTCCAAACCATGACATAAACACGATTTAAACTTAGCAGAAGCGAATCGGTAATCAGCGGAAGACAAAATCACGGGAAATTAAAACTTTTCGAGATAAGAACTTGTATCCATAAAAACTCCTTTCATAAAGAGAGGTAACTGTTTACATCTCAGGATAATTACTTCTTGAGTAATTATATACATCAAGATACAAAATCTCAAGATCACATAACACAAGACTCCAAGACCTGAGAGTACAGAGGACACATAGGACTGACTCTAACTACACCACATGGCAGGACAAATCTCCACCTGAGATTACTGCTGCCCCTGGTGCTGCTGCTGCTGAGACTGACCACCTGTAGGCTGGTTCCTTCGTCTCCGATGTCCACCTAAAAAGTTGAAGCCTACGGGGTGAGACAATTATACATAATTGTCCCAGCGAGAGTTATAACTCTTCGCCAAAAGCTTTATTATAACATCAAAGAATATCTTAAACAGTAAAGCCTTCAAAGCATTCTATAACAGTTGCAGGCATAACAAGATCTCTACAATTTAGGAGATATGGAGAATATCAACATTATTGCAATGTAACATCAATCAACTAACTTGGAGTCATCTCTAACAAGTTATACTACATGGTTGATTATGTTTTACAAACAATCATTATGCCCTGTGGAGATGAGGCTTACCACTCATACTCCAACTGATCGCTGAGAAGCCGCATCAGTATCATACATAGGTCATTAAGAGAGCCGGATTCTCATGACCTTCACCTTCCTCAGTCAGTAAGAGGATCACTTGTAGGACACCTCGTGTCTCTACTACTATAGCTCACCAGGGTAAACTGGTCCTTCGCTATTCTAGAGTCACAGTGGCGTTCTGTACTCTCTTCGTCATCAGGAGGTTTCATATTTACCTACCACTGATACAGATATCTGTGCTTTCTTCGTCATCAGGAGGTTTCATGTTTACCTACCACTGATACGGTATGGAACTATAGTGAAGGATGGATGGATTCCACATCTACATCACTTTCCTACACTAGGATGTAAGGTTCTACACATCCATGTACCCCACATACTCAAAAGTATGTGCTCTAGGAGTTCCCTGAGGAAAACCTGTTTCACCATCACTTAATTTCTGACAATGATGGATCTATGATCAGGGCTCTACATTATACTTGATTAGTTAGGTACATTCAGTATTCTTTAACAGCATACATTGTTCTGCAAACAATAACAATAGCATAGCAGCTATAAAAGAAGAATACTAAATGTAACAGGTCTAACTTATATCAATCATCATTTCTCATTATCCTCATCACAAGTCATCTCTAAGGCATGACCTTGATGGTATTCATGGCTCTCATAGCCCATTTTCAGCATAGGATGCCACTAACAAGGCATCCGATTACTTTACTTATTCATAAGGCTAACAACATGCCTTCAATGAATATAACATCAACATCCATACCTGGATATGATTACCTTCATATCAGAACCTGTATGGTTAATATATCTGATAAAGGTAATACAACAATAAGGAATGTACTTCCTACTCTTGTCATAAGGGTTAAATCTTTAACTCAAATCAAATAGAGTTTAATACTCAAAAGCATGCCATTACCCTTGAATTAGGGTTTACTATTCACATCAAGGTGAATTAAACTCATAACATCATCATGCATGAGTAACATCTTCATTTATGCTCTTGGTTTAGTTAAAGGTTCATCTTTTATCATAATTAGGGTTTCTATGACCTCACACAGGTGGACCATACCCTAATTATGCTCACTTATGTGCATTGGAGATGCTTTACTTGAGTTTCCACTTAAAAGGGTACTTTCTCTCTCTAGAAGTACTTTCTCTCTCTAGAAGTACTTTCTCTCTCATCATAATGTTAGGTGATGTCAACATCACTCTAAAACAGGTTGGATTGAGGCATCATAGGCTAACATAGCCAAAAACATCATCATTATGTGATTAGAGTTACTTTCTCTCTCTAGGTTACTTTCTCTCTCTAGAGTACTCTCTCTTTCATCATACTAAAGGTTGATGGTAACATTACACTAGATCAAGTTGGATAGAGTCATTATGACTAAAAACATCATTCTCATGTAATTAGGGTTTGAATTGAGCAAGGTATAACTTAATTGACCCTTCAGGGGTATTTTGGTAATTCACCCCATTGATCATCATCATGGTCAAAAACCTTAGTCAAATAACCCCTTACTATCCTAGATTATCATTAGGGTTTGATTTGGGCAACATTGAACCATTTACATCATCAAATGATTGAATGAGGTCAACCTTGAATCACATTGATTGATTTCAATCATTAACCATCAATTGGGTTGAGATTGGTTGAAAGTGTTGACCGTTTGCCCACTTTGACCCTCCAAGACCGCGAGCCTCTTTCTAGCTCCAAGACCGCGAGCCCCTTTAGGCTTCAAGACCGCGAGCCTCTTCAAGGGTTCAAGACCGCGAAGCCTCCCATTGGTTCAAGTTGATGTTGAGACCGCGAAGACCAATTTGAGTTGAGACCGCGAGGGTCATGAAGACCGTTTTCCCTTCTTTGTCCTCAGGACCGTGAGGCCCTTCGCGGTCTTGAGACCGCGAGCCTCCTCTCGGTCTTGAGACCATGAGCCCCCTCACGGTCTTGAGACCGCGAGCCCTCTCACGGTCTTGAGACCGCGAGCCCTCTCACGGTCTTGAGACCGCGAGGCTCACATGGTCTCAGCCGCTTGGTCCATCAACAAAATCAACAAAGCAATCGATGATGTCAACCGATGTTGAAGCCCTCAAAAGGTCAAATCTATGTTGACCACTTATGTATTGAGTAAATTAAGATTATGCTTGATCACTTGGTCATTCAATTGACCCATAATGGTTGAAATCGATTCAATTAGGGTCTATCAATGTTCACCCATCAACACTCAACAATGTGACTCAACACAAGGTTGAACCTTTCAATTGAGCTCCAATTGGGCCCAAACTTAGCCCAAACGGTCTTGAGGTCATGTGGGTGGACCCCACATGGTCTTGAGACCGTTTGCCCAAGATTTCATCAAAATATAAGGTGATTTGATAGGGGTTGAACCATGATTGAGTCACAAAACAGAATTTTGATTAAATTGATAACTTATTTGCAATTGGGTCCTCAATTGGTCAAATTACTCAACCCTAGACCTTCAAACGGTCTTGGGTGATTTTCCTCTCGGTCTTGAGACCGTTTGGATGAGTTTCAAACGGTCTTGAGACCGTTTGCCCATCCAATTTTTGGATTCTAGTGCAAATTCATCAAGGTTGAACAAATTGAGTTGATGATTATATCAATATTTAATTGCAATGTAACTTGGTGTAAAAGTACCTTCAATTGGTCAACAAATCTTGACCCCAGACCTCCAAACGGTATTGGTTGATTTCCCTCGCGGTCTTGAGACCGTTTGGTGACCCCCAAACGGTCTTGAGACCGTTTAGGTCAATCAACCCTAAAAACCCTAATTAGGTCACCATAATTTCAGTACTGATTTTATCTAGGGTTAGCCCTAGTATTCACCCTTCAACTCTTAGCCCGTTTGGAATTAGACCATCAAACTTGGTGAGTTGTTAATTAACATAATTTTGAACAGTAATCTCATACGGTCAACGCTTAGTCAACGACCTTACACGGTCTTGAGACCGTTTGCCCAAAAAGGCAATTTCAGACCGTTTGAAAATCAGCAATTAATTCATTTAAAGTTGTGACTTAAAAAGGTCATATCTCCCGATTCCTTTGGAGTTAGTCTCCCAAATTTTGAGGGTAATTAGCCTATATAATTAGAAACAGATTTCGTATACGGTCCACGCTTGGTCAACGGGGCCAAACGGTCTTAAGACCGTTTGCCCTGTCGCGGTCTTGAGACCGTTTGCTCACCTCGCGGTCTTGAGTCCGAGAGAGCAAACTGTTAGGACCGTTTAAGGAAAAGAAAAGCGGTGGGTTTTTCTTGGAAATCACGCCTTCATCTTCTAGCTCAAGAACAGTACAGATATTCCACGGGTTTGCTTGCAAAATAGCAGGGAAAAGTAGGGAAACACTAAGAGCTATCATTAAAACGCATATAAAGATGCACATAGTAAAGCATAGGTTTAGAGTTATAAAACCCGCCTAAAGCTTGCTTCTTGAGCTCCAAGCTTTCAAGCTCCAAGCTCTAATGGCGTCCTTGAGTTCCCACAGGTTGGACAAGGTGAAAACTCCAAGGAAGGATGAAAAGAGACGGCTAGAAAGATAGGGTTTCGAGAATTAGCCATGAAGCTGACCTTGAATTCGAATTCTAACCATGGAATTAGGCAAGAAGAGGGGTTTAAACCTACCTTGCACCCCTTGATCGTCCTCCTTAGCTCCAGGGCAGTCCTTGGTCATCTTTGGTGAAATGAAACAGTAATGGAACGAAGGGTAAGTTCCCTTGCAACTAAGGGAAGGAGAGCTTATATACATGGGGTAGGATTTTCAACATTAGTTCATAAGTTTCCCTTAATTCCAACTAAGTCCTTCCTTTATTACTTGCTCGTCCCTTCCTCTTTATTCTAAGGACAAACCTTTTCTTAATTTATAGAAAAGAAGGCAAGGAAGAACAATCTAATAATAAAGTTCATACTTAAAGGGATATTGCACATATACCCTGATTATTCAATCACAAAGCCTATTTCTTAACTTGATAACTCAATTGAGGTGAATTCCTCATCATTTCTTCTCTAAATGATGGCAAGAGTCTAAAAAGATACTTTAGATGACATTCTTTACAAATTGCATCCCTTTATTCGGGTAAATTGCATTTTACCCCAAATTAGGGTTTCAAGCCCTAGGATTGCTTCCACAGCTGCACCTTGGTGCTCTAGCTTGGGAAATCCCTCAAACTTTTCCAAAGAGATTCTCATGATGTCTCAACATCAGAGGAACATCTCATCATGTGCAAATTGCAAGCTAACCCTTTCAACTGGGTAAATTGCACATAGGTCCCTGTATATCAAAACAATGCTACAACTTTAAATAAAAAGGAGCAAATACTGAAATATACGTTTCTGAGAAACTTAATTACATGCTCAGAGTTAATCACAAAGATTTAATTACATATTTAGGCAAAACACCTAGGGTTGACTCATAACCCAGGTCAGGGATGTTACAATCAGTGTGTAACTCGACATACAATTGATATGAGTTAGTAAGTTACCATGTTATTCATGTGTTGTAAATTGGATATTATTGCATAAGTGTGTGTGTTTATGTTTATGGATTGTGCTAGTAAAATTCCAAATCTTAATTGTACACGTGTCTGAGCAACATGTAACTTCATATCACCAACCTTACATAATGTACATGTCAGGGGAGCAATAAGTCAACCATATCAACTCAATCTTGTATGGATAATCAGTGTGTAACTCGACATACAACTGATATGAGTTAGTAAGTTACTATTTTATTCATGTGTTGTAAATTGGATATTATTGCATAAGTATGAGTGTTTATGTTTATGGATTGTGCTAGTAAATTTCCAAATCTTAATTCCAATATTTTGTCATCGAAATCCTTCATCGAAATCTGCAGAAAACAGGACAAGTTCCCTACCTCCCACATGATGGACACCCCCCACATACCCAATATAGAATTTTATTGCATAAAACGTTGCATCTAGGTGTTGAGACCACGCCTGTAAAATTTCATGATTTAATTCATTCATTTTGGCGTCGGTATGGCCAGGATTGCATCTGTCGATATTTCCGTCGGTATACCTGTAAATATCTATACCCAAGCTGTCGAAACAGCGTCGGTATCGGTCATTTAATTCCTTGCCAAAATGTAGGATTGATATGCAAATTACTACCTCTAGAGTGTTCCTACTTCATCTATGTATCATTTAGAGGAGAGAGAATGAATGATACACCATGTTTGAATCATTTATGAGTGGTAGTATTCTTGGTGATGAAAAGACCAAGGAAGGGGTTGAATGGAAACCCTAATTTGAGCTCGTATTGAGTGTATCGGGTTGTAGTGTTAAATGGGAGTCCCTATCGGCCAAGGAGACAAATAGGAGACCCCATATTGTGTTGTTAAATCTTTGCCTTTGCAAAAACGAGCTAAGCACCTCAATAAATCAATGGATATCGGCTTGCAACTTTCCTTGGGAAAGGTTGCATTGACTTGTGAATATAATAATAATGTGAGTGGAAGTGGCTTGCCCTAGAAGATAACCAAAAGGGGCCGACCCTTATCCCTTGCATTATCCTCAAGTTTTTATTTTGCATGGAAATATAAAGATGGAATGCATGCAAGTACATGTGTCAATCCATGCATGGCCATGTGGCACCTACTAGTAGTAAGGTGATGACACCTCTTACACTCTCTCACATGAACCTCAAGGATATATACCCTTCCTTTCACCTACTAGTGAATCTTCTCGACCCCTATCACTTTCTTACTCTTTGATATTGTGATAAGAAGTAAGGAACAAGGAGGAGCTCGATCCATTAAGCTTAGGTGAAGCCATGGTCATCTTCAACCTTGGTTCAAGCATGGATCTCGATTGTGATTCTTTCCTTTCTTTTCTTCTTCATCAAGTTCTTATCTATGGTGATTCTTTGCTTATAGAGGATTTGTGAACGAGTCTTGAACCTGTGATAGTTCATATTCTACCTTGGGAATGTGTAGCTTTGGAGCTTGAGGCTTTGAATTTGTTCTTGAGGCGGGTTATATAACTTGAACCCAATCATGTTATTATTCACCACCTATCTTGCTATACTAGATGGTTTACTTTCAATTCTGAGTTTTTCTTGAATACTTGATGAATCTATGAGTTATAATAGTTGTCAAGATATGTTATTCATGTAATAGAACATTTAGAATGAAGGTCTAGAGCTTGAAGATGATGGTATCATGATACAAAGTGATATCAGGTTCAAGCACACAAGCAAGCACCTCTAACCCGATATGGTGATGCACATACACCACTAAAACGATATGGATATGAGTTTATACTTCCTTGTACAATATGGTGATGTAGTATACACCTCTTACACGATATGAGGTCAAGCATATACCTTATGCACGATATTGGGTTAAAACACACACCTCTTTTCCCGATATGGTGTGAAGCATACACACACCTCTTTACCCGATATGGTGTGAAGCACACACACACACCTCTTTTCCTGATATGGTGTGAAGCATACACACACCTCTTTTCTTGACATGGTATGAAGCACACACACACCTCTTTGCCCGATATGGTGTGAAGCACACACGCACCTCTTTGCCCGATATGGTGTGAAGCACACACCCACCTCTTTGCCTGATATGGTGTGAAGCACACACACACCTCTTTGCCCGATATGGTGTGAAGCACACACACACCTCTTTGCCTGATATGGTGTGAAGCACACACACACCTCTTGACCGATATGGTAGGCACACATACACCTCTAAGGTGATATGGGTAGCAAGCATACACCTCTAAACCGATATTGGGTTAAGCATACACCTCTTGGACGATATGGTGTTGAGCACACATCTCTAAAATGATATGGTGGGTAATCCAATACACTAGATGACAAAAGTGGTAAGGTGGTTAATATCCTAGAACATGTGATGGCCAATACACTAAAGAATGGTGTGGTCAATATCTTCAAGTGAGGTGAGGATGTTACACCCTTGTAGGGTGAAGGTGATACACCATATGATTGGTAAGGTTGATACCTTGATGGGTAAGGGTATGAGGGATATGATGATGCCTATCTCGATATACACCTAACCCAATACATGTGTTCAGCATGACATACATGATTCAACCCGATACACCTTGTAAAGGTGAGGGCAAAACACTCTTAGGAGTGATGAGTATAACACCAAGTAATGGTGTGGCTAATACCTTGATGGGTGATACACCTAAAGTGGTTAATAATGGTCAACCCTATATCAACAATGCTTTAACCCGAGATGAGTCCATATCACTTCATGATAGTTGGGTAATTCAAGTGTGTGACTTATGGACAATACACTACAAGATAAATGTGATGAGTTAGTGCATAAAGTATTAGGATGGGAAATACCCTAATACAAGATAAGTTGATAAAATTAAGTTAAAAGTGATGAGGGAAGTGATATACCAAGGCATGATAAATATCACATCCAGCACCTCAAGGTTGATACAACTTGATGCACCTCAGATCCAATATATTTGGATGAGTAACACATGAAGTGTGTCATGTCAATTGTTACATTAAAGATATAATGAGTTTAATGCACTTTGATAAGTGTAGGCTAACATACCTTGAGAAAAGGTTAAGTTAGGTTAATAAAGTATGATGTAATGAATATCCTAGTGAGGATGAGATATAAACTCATATTTTGTGTTGATATTCATTTAATGATAAATGATGAGAATAAATAAGTATGATTGAATACTTATGATATCAATGTATGCTCCTAGATGTGTGGAGAAATGAATTAGGGTTTGGATTGACAATATGAACTTGAAATCCTATTCGTCTATAAAGGGAAACCCTAACCCTAATAATGGGAAGGTTGTATTTCTTTTATTGCATAAGCCTTGTGAAATATGTTAAATACTTGTATAACAAGTATAATGTTTATGTGGTATGATGACCTAAAAGATACATGTTGCCTAGTGAGAGGTGACAAGATGTTTAATGGGTCTTGTGAGCCATGTGAATAGTTGTTGCTTAGTGAGAGGTGACAAGATGTTTAATGGGCCTTGTGAGCCATGTGAATAGTTGTTGCCTAGTGAGAGGTGACAAGATGTTTAGTGGGCATTATGAGCCATGTGAATAGTTGTTGTCTAGTGAGAGGTGACAATATGTTTAAATGGGCCTTGTGAGCCATGTGAATAGTTGTTACCTAGTGAGAGGTGATGACACGCCAAAACTATGCGTAAAAACATAAGTGCACGCGTCGCGTAATATAGGCCTATGTGAGGCCCGAGTCGAACTCAAGGAGACGTAGTCTCAGTGATTACTACTAACTACGGTGTGATCAACTAAGCTGATTAAAAAGTTAAATTTGAGTTTGAACAAAATAAAAGAAAATAAAAAATGGTTGATTCGAATGAGATGAAATCCTTAGGGTTACTGCATCAAGGAACCATCAAGAGGGGTTTCTAACAACAAGCTATCCTTCTTACAACTAACAGGTAAAAGACAACTATCAAGCATACTATGAGCGATAAAAGAGTGTGTAGCACTCGGGTCAACCAGAACAGATATAAAGCAAGAAGAAGACAAATCAGAATGAAATAATTCCATATGACCTACCACCACTCGTGGGTTGACTATCGCCTCAAGCTGACTCATAGCATAGAATTGAGTCGTTGCTTGATGTCATCCACACCCTCTGCTTCCTTGAGCAGATGATCCATCTTGTAATGCTTGGTCGCGTCCTCACCCTCGGGTGCCACTAAACTGATGTCTATCTGAACCTTGTTGACTCTGTCTCAGTTGTTGAGTCACTTCAACATCTCTCCTTGGGCAATTTGACTTCATATGCCCTGTTTGCCCACAAAGATAGCATGACATGTCCTCTAACTGTGACTTAGATGGCCCTGTCACTGCTACTGAAGTTGTACTGTAGGGTCTGGATGGCGAATAACCATGCCCTCTTCCTTTACTTGGTGACCACTGAGATGGTGCACTAGAACCTTGCATCATAGAAGGTGTAGAAAACCTCGGCTTCTTGTGACTGTCAAACCTCTATTTCTGAAACTAAGCAGGCCTCTTCTTGGCCAACTCTCTTTTCCTTAACTGACCGTTCGATCCTTTGGACAGACTCCACAAACGTGGCAAATCATTTCTAGTTTTCTAAAGCAGTAGGTGTTGACAGATCGACACTCAAACCTTTCTCAAACCGTCTGATCCTCTCATCATCTGTTGCCGCCATGTGAGGACAAAACCTCAGCAGCTCCATAAACTTGGCTTCATACTCGGTGATGTTCATAGATCCTTGGCGCAGACGCTCAAATTGGCTGATCTTCTCATCCAGATATGTCTTCGGGAAGTATTGACTCACGAACTCTCGCCAGAAGACGTCCCAACATATCACCTCACCGGGTCGCTTCTCTTCCTCGATGGCCTACCAGTAGCCAGCACTACCTTTCAAAAGGTAGACAGCGTGCTTGACTTTGTCTGCCTCGGGGATTTCGAGGATCCGGAAGGCCTTCTCAAGACCTGTCAGCCACATATCTGCTCTGCTGGATCAGTTGTTCCAGCATAATCTGAAGCTCCGACTCAGCGAATTCGCTCGAAGGTCTTCCCAATGCCCAAAGACTTACCATGGGGAACCGGTGCTCTTATCGAAGGCATAGGTAATCTCTCCACCATGTGATTCATCGTGGCCATTAACTGTCCCATGAGATGTTGATAGGCATGGTTCTCAAGAATGGCAGGATCAATTTGGGGGACCTCAGGTACCCGATCTTCATGTGACTGCATACTCGCTCCATCAACTGATGCAGCGACACTGCTCTCAGCAGCATGTTCTTTGTGACTTCCAGACATCTTTTAGCTTTATCTTCTGCTGGGGCAGAAGGTTATTATGAGAAAATCTAGAAAAATTGTAAGGACAGATACAAACCTAGTCCTAGATCCCTATAGACTCAGCAAACCTAGAGCTCTGATACCAACCTAATTTTGACATCCCGCCATCACAAAGATAGTGAAACACCACGCGAAAATGTGCATAATCGTCATAAACATTATATTACCAAAAACACGGGTTAATTAAAACTGATTGTGGAAAGTAGATAAGAAATGAACTATTACAACCAGATCCACATCCTACAAAGAAACATGTTATATAAATATACATAAACTTGGTACATGTCCACAACTCATAGGATCTAGTTGTCCTATAAGCACAAGAGTTCACCACATGTTTATATACGTAATAGACCTAGCCCGGTCAACAACATGATAAGAAAGCCATATCAACTATACATCGTGAAACCTTGTCAAAACACTTCCAAGGACCTGAGAGTACATGGATGATGACTCTAGGACTCTACCACAAAACACCCAAAAACAACAACATATCCATCTCTTGCCTTCCACTATTCTTATTACTGCTCAGCTGCAATACCACGATCACCACCACATCTAGCACGTCCACCTAAAAAGGTTTTAAACCAACAGGGTGAGACACATAATCCCAGCAAGAAACATAACCCCTGCCGAAACTATAAAACCTCAAGGAAGAGCTATAACAGATAAAGCAAGTGACTGACATAAGTAGAATATACATGCAGCATATTGAGTAGAACTAACTTATCATAACATCTTACCGGGATACTTAGGAAGCATATGAACAGATAGTAATATGGAACATGATTGACAAGAAAAGTATTATACGATCCTATCATAACATATGAGGAATATGTATTTAGCTGCAAGATATAACTAGGGCAACTATACAAACAAGGCCTCAACCAATGTTCCATTTTTGCCCTAAACAAATATACTATACGGCTGGATTACCATTTATTATGCCCTGAGGAAATGAGCCGTACCGCTCAAATCCAACCTTCAGTTGCGAAACCTAAAGCCTGTGCCATACAAGGTCAATGGAAGATCCAGACTCCACGACCTCAACCTCCTCGTGGTCAGTGCACGATATTCAAAGTAGAATTGCAGTCTCTTGCTTAAGTGACCTCAGTCACAGGGTCAGCTCCCACAGGCTACCCTTTCCTCTAGCCCACCTCGGTACATGTCTCGGCACTAGCATACTTTGAGCCACAGGCCTATTCACCATGCTCTATCACACTGAGCCATGGGCCTGTTCACCATGCTCTATCACACTGAGCCATGGGCCTATTCACCATGTTCTATACACATTTGGAGTCTACAACCGTAGTTTCACTCGAATCCTCCTATTTTTGGCTAGGAGAAACCCCACATATTCAAAAATATGTGCTCCGGATTAACCCACAGGATAACTCGTTTCACCATCACCAGCTACTGACGATGATGGATCTATGGCCAGGGAAAACTACATGAAAGGTTCATCTATAATTAATTAATGCATTTTAAGTGGATTGCAAGATTCAACCAAGTTATGTAACATGCAACTATAATAAGAATGACTAAACATAAAACTCATTATCTTGTGTTACATTCTCACTAAGGCCTTTAATGCCATCAACATCATCTTGATCCATCACAAGGATCCAACATCACATGTTACCACTTGGCCTTTTGCTAATCATCTAGATCCATCACAAAGATCAACATCACTGGGACTCAATCCCATCATCAAGGTATTCCATACCATTCCATGGGTAACACCCATCACATAGTACTGGATTCATCATAACCCATGACGTTCCACATCATGTTACTATCATGCCATTACCATGGCCTCATCGTACAACTGTTACCTGCATGGTTAATGAAATCACAATGGAGCAATGATACTTGCACAAGGAACATTTACAACTCCTTACTTTAATATGAGAGTCAACCATGCAACATAGATGAATGTATCCAAGCATAGCATTCTTATATATATCAAGCATAATAGCCTCATATACCAAAGCATAACAAGCATTAGGGTTACCAACCAAACACAAGGTACAACCCTCACTATAGGTGTATCGGGTAAGGAACAACCTTCACCAAAAGCATCTCGAGTAAGGGATAGCCCTCACCAAAGGCACAACGTCTATCACCAAAGAGTGTGACACCCATCACTATATCATTTAAGCATGCAACTCTTCACCACCTACTGTATCGGCCAACACCCATCTAGGGCTACAACCATATCGGCCAACCACTATCACCTTGGTATCGGGCAACATCAAACAAGAAGATATCGACCAAGGAAGAGAGTAAGCTTCATAACGCCTAAGGCAGCAAACCCTAACATCCACTTCATATCGCCCAAGCCACTAAGGCACCATGCCAGGCAGCACCACTAGTGCAAGTTGAAAGGTTCAATCCATATCGCCCAACACAAGATCATACCCCTACCGACTAAAGAAAACAAAGAGGCAGCAAGCTACCCTATCGCCCAAGGCACATCCCTGCCGTCCAAGCTAGGGTTAGGGCTCCCTATCGGTAAACATACGGTATCGCCCAACTAGGGTTACATTGACCATGACCCCATATTGGGCAACGTCATATCGGCCAAAGGTTAGAGCTCACCTCACAACTCAAGGAAGGAGCGGTGTTGCTCAACCATCAAGGCATGGCCTATCCATGTCTGTAACATCCCTGACCTGGGTTATGCTTTAACCCTAGGTGTTTTAGTAAATAAAGATTATTATATGATTAATCTCATCTTGTGAAAAGTAATTAGGGCTCATGAGGAACTTATGTTTCAATTTTGGTCCTGTTTGAACAATGTTGAAGCAATGTTTGCTTACTTTGGACTAAAGTGCAAATTACCCAAGTTAAGGGGTTAACTTACAAATGTTACATAATAATATGTTCCTCTGATGTTGAGTCATCATAAGAATGAATATGATGTAGTGGTATGGTTTCCACAAGCCTGGACACTAAGATAGAGCTTGTTGGACAATGTTTGTGCATTAAAACCTAGTTTTGGTGTAAAGTGCAATTTACCCAAAAACTAAGGTTAAATATGCAAATTACCACTTCAATAATGTCCCTAATGTTTCTTGACATCATTTAGAGCAAATAAAATGAGAGGGGCGCCTCATTTGAATTAAGTTGGAGGAGAGAGAATCTTGATATTAAAATAATCAAGATTTAAGCCTAATTGGAACCCTAATTCAATTTAATGCAAAAATAAATAAAATAATTGAAGGGGCCTTCAAACAAAATTAAAATGGTTTGATTCAGATGTGTTTGTACGAGCTTAAGCCTTGCAAAGGCACGAGCATATCCTACACCATTATTATAAGAAAAAGAAATTCCACTCAAAAATGGATATTAATATTATAAGGGTTAAGGTGCTTAATTTCTTTTCCCCTTTATTCTTGGATAATGAAGAGGTTTTGCAAGAACATAAATATGGCTTCTTGGACAAGAAATGGAGGGGGATTTGGTGGAAATTATTTTGGTAATTAAAGGAAATAATCCCATTTTCTCTCTCCTTGGGATTTCCTTATACATATCCCTTTCTCCACTCACTTTAGGACTTCTTTTTGGATTTCCTTTCTTTCTTTGCCTTGGCCGACCCCAAGAGAAGCTCAGGAACAGGAGTAGGACGACCCCAACATTTTGGTAAGGTTCTTGACCTCTTTTCCCCTTGATTCCATGGTGGAAATTGAAAGTAAATCATTGATTTCTTCTTAATTCGATCTCCTCTTCAACACTAGCCAAACTTTTCAACCAAAAGCTTGAGGACGAGCCTAGGGGGAGTTGCAAAAGCTTCATCCACCATTGTTGGCATGATCTTGGAGTTTGGAGCTCAATTGGAGGCGGGTTTTATAACTTGAAACCCTAACTTTGTTATTGTAATCAATTCCCCATCAAATAATGATCATTTCTCTATTTACAATTATTGATTTGGTTGATTGATGCAATCTCTATGGAAATCACAGCAGGTTTCGTGGTTCTAGAGATTGATTATGATGACATCATCATAATCACACACCTCCCCAAATATCTAGACCAAACGGTTTCAATCAAGTGTCCAAACGGTTTCACAAATCGTTTGGGAGCAAACAGTTTCAAACCGTTTGGGATGAAACAGATTCACTAAACCGCATAGAAGCAAATGGTTTAAGACCGTTTGGTGATGTTGACCAGGGTTGACCATTTTTGGATTTTTTCATAATGATCTAGGTTAAAGAAACATCAATTATTATTGATTAACTCCAATTGGTTCATGAGTTGAAGGTCCATCAATCACCTAAACCCTAATTGGGTTGAGTGCTGATTTCATAAGTGATTGAGTTTGAAACTTGGGTTGATAGACCCAAACCGTTTGGGAATCACCCAAACGGTCTCAAGACCATTTGGAGGTCAACCAAGACCGTTTGTAGGTCTAGGGTTGACTATGGTTAGGTATTTGAAGATTCAAACATATGGTATAAACCCTAATCGGCTAAGTGCTGATTTTGCAATTGAATGAGTTGATGCTTTGGGTTGATTAACCCAAACGGTTTCAAGACCATTTGGGGATCACCCAAACGGTCTCAAGACAGTTTTGGGATCACCCAAGATCGTTTGGAGGTCTATGGTTAGGTATGGTCAAGTGTTTGAAGGTCCAAAGATACCAAAATGAAATACAATCAAGTGTTGATTTGGTGACCAATCCTAGGATCCAAACCCTAATTGAATGATATGGTTGATGATGATATGATGGGAAAACGGTCTCAAGACCGTTTGGAGGTCATCCAAACGATCCCAAGACCGTTTGGGGGTCACCCAATACCGTTTGGAGGTCTAGGGTTGACTATGGTTAGGGGTTTGAAGATATAAAGGTACTAAGTCGAAGTGCAATCAAATGCTGATTTGGTGATCAATCCAATGATCCAAACCTTGATTAATTGACTTGGATTTTGATGTTGACATGGGAAAACACTCTCAAGACCATTTGGAGGTCATCCAAACGACCTCAATACCGTTTGGGGTTAGGTCATGCCCAATTTGGATGAAGGCTCAATGGTTTCAAATTAACCAATCTCACATTGATTAATGTTGAAGGATCAACGATTCCAAACCCTAATCCAATTGATTCAAACCCTAATTGATGATCAATTGAGGGTCAAATCAGTTGAAGGTTGACCTATTTAACTTAATTGAAGTATGGTGATAGGTCCAATTTGCTTACATGAATTCAATGGTTGAAGGATTCAACATTGGAAACCCTAATTTAATTGGAGTGGTTAAGACCTTTTTTGGTCCTTGCAGTTTTGAGGGGGTTTGGAGCAAACGGTCTCAAGACCGTTTGGGACCAAATGATCCCAAACCGTTTAGGTGCATGCGGTTTCAAAAAGTCAACTTTGGCAAACGGTCTTCACCACCTACTTTACTAAACGGTTTTGAGT
Organism: Alisma plantago-aquatica; assembly: GCA_963693085.1. Classification (NCBI taxonomy): domain Eukaryota; kingdom Viridiplantae; phylum Streptophyta; class Magnoliopsida; order Alismatales; family Alismataceae; genus Alisma; species Alisma plantago-aquatica. Next base: position 290,602,116 of record OY856413.1, read on the forward strand.
ATTCAACCAAGACCGTTTGAGGTCTGATTGGTCAAGACCATTTGAGGTCTAAGTGACCAAGATCATTTGGAAAGTAATTAATCAAATTATATGAACACTTAAAGTGAATAAAGGTCAATGGTTTAAGTGGTCAATTACATGATGTAAATCAATGGTGTTTATAATAATGGTACCTTTAATGAGATAGGGTGATTAGTACCCTTCAAGTAGCTAAGCCCTAACGATCATGGTGATAATGACATAACCCATGATGTCAATTCTTCTTCAAGATTGAGTTGACTTAGCTTAATCAAGGCTGAAGCAAACATAATCTTGTAGAAGATGAAAGAGAAGATTTCCTACATGATTGATAATCAAGTAGTAGACTTCCTATATAAATGAATGTTTAATTAGGGTATGATCCTTCATAGTGAGATCATGAAACCCTAATTATGAGGGTTAATGAATCATAACCCTAACTAAGGATATTAATGGAAGTAATCTTACTACATGATGATGGTATGATCTTAATTCATAGTGATGGTATGATAAACCTTAATTCAGGGTACTTTGATGATCTCTCCTACTTGGAATGAATAGTAAACCCTAATCTAGGGTGATGTGATATGAATAGAAACCCTAATGGAGGGTGATGACATGAGAAACCCTAATTGGGGGTGATGTCATGAGAAACCCCAATTGGGATGAACAATAAGTCTAATTATGGTTTATTGAATATGAAACCCTAGTTTTAAGTGATGTTATGTGGAACCCTGATATTATGATATGTTCTAAGACTCAATCCAGGGTGATGTCATGTGATGATATATGAAATCCTAGAGATGGTTTAATAGCCAGTATACCAAAGAGAGGTGTGGCTAAAATAATTAAATAAGATAAATATGTTATAAACATGAAGGATAGGGTTGATGAACCATGTGAATGATAATGTGGTGATTTTAATGAATAAGGATCTAAGAGACAAGATGATGCCTAGATCCTTGTACAACCATCTCTATACATAATAGCCTATACACCTTACAATGATGAGGACATGAAACTTTTAGGAATGATGTATGATATACTAAATAATGATGTGGATAACATCCTAAGAGTTGAAATACCTAAAATAGTTGATAATGGTTTATCCTATATCAACAATGTCTATCAGTTGGATAAGTCCATATCATTCAAGACAATTGGACAATTCTAATGTGTGACCCATGCACCATATGATGAAAGTAACAAGTTAGTGGATAAAGTATTAAGAAGGAAATACCTTAATACAAAGTTAGTTGATTAACTTAAGAAGATGGAAATGAAAAGAAAGTGATACATTCAGATATGATAGATATCACATTCTGCATTTCATTGTAGACTTACCTTGATGAACCTCTAATTCAATACTCTTGGTTAAGAAACACATGAAATGTGTGTTATGCAATTGTTACAATAAAGATGTAATGAACTCAATGTACTTTGATAAATGTTGACCAATATACCTTGATAATGGGGTAAGCTAATCAATGAGTATGATGTAATCATACCATGACAAGGATGAGAAATGTACTCATGCCTTGAATTGATGATCATTAATGATATATGATGAGAATAGTGATCATAAGCAAATACTTATGATATCTTTAAATACTACCAGAGGTGTGGAGAAATACATTAGGGTTGAACTAATAATGTGAGCATGAAACCCTAATTAAAGCATGATGGGAAACCCTAACCCTAATTTTGGGTAAAGGGAATGAAAAACCCTAATTGATAGATAACCCTAATCCTGATAAAGAATGGTGGTGTTACTAATGTTTCATATGATGTGACAAATGACTTACATGACTGTTATCATGTCTATTAATCATGTAGACATCATGAGATGATGAACATAGTTATATATGAGCTATGACTTTCATATAATAAACATGTTGTATGGCCTTATGTGCCTAATGTTGTTGTTGCTTAGTAAAAGTAACAAAATGTGCATGAACCTTATGAGTTCCATGAGTAAGTTGTTGCCTAGTGAAAGGTGGCAACACATTTAATAGGCTTTGAGAGCCATGTGAGATACTTGTGTAACAAGTATTATGCATACCTCGGTCTGAGGACCTGGAGGTAATAGTTACCTAACAAATGGAAACAGTGATAGTGATGAATTGAGGGTATGAATACCCTAAGTTGATAAGTATGATAATGATGTTGCTGAGGGAAGTGAACTTTAAAAGAAATGAAATGAGGGACTGAGATCCCAATGTCTTATAAAGACTGACAAGTGATTGATGAAAATAGTACTTGTTTCTTAATGGCATTTGTCTGAATAAGTTATGTTTGAGAACTTGACTGATGCTAAAAGAATATGATAATGTACTGAATTAATCAAGTGAAATCATATCATGTAGAGCTCTGACCATAGATCCATCATCGTCAGCAATAGGTGATGGTGAAACGGGTGCTCCGCGGAAAAACCCGGAACACATATTTTGAATGTGGGGGCAATGGGCGACTGTATCCTGACGTCCTAATGAGGGAATTGATGAAAGGTAAACAACAAACCTCTCAATCCTTCATTACTTGTACCGGGATGGATGTATCACAAATCCCCTGATGATTGGGACAGATGCAGTACACATCTCCCAATAATGTTAATGTCGGATCAATGGAGATAAACATGAAATCTCACGATCGCGAAGAGAGTACATCACGCCACTGTAACTCTAATAGCGAAGTTGCCAGTATACCCTGGAAAGCTATATATAGCAGAGACACAAGATGTCCTGCATGTAATCTTGCACTGACTGAGATATGGGAGGTCTTGGTAGCCGGCTCTACCTTTGACCTTGTATGGTACCGATTTCGACTTCACAATGGTCGGTTGGAGTATGAGCGGTATACCTCATCTCCTCAGGGAATAAGTGTGATTGAAAAATGTAATCATCCGTCTAGCATGTTTGCTTAAGGATTGCATACGGAAATTCATTGGCTGATGTTATACTTCCTTTATGCAACACTAGTTGATAAATTTTATTCATATCTCTTTACATTCAATGCAAGTAGATATGTGAAATATGAATCTACCATTAGTAGATACAATGCTCTCCTTAGGAAAGGAAATTACTTTACTTTGTTCATTCAATGATTAATACTACTGTTATTATATAAGATCTCCTGCTCAGTTTTAATTATAATAAACTGCTATAACAATATTTTGGCAGAGGGTTATATCTCCCACTGGGACAATTTACAATTGTCTCACCCCCGTGGGATCCAATGTTTTTAGGTAATCACAGGAGAAGAAGCAGGAACCCAATAGCAAGAGAAAAGTAGCAACAATATTAGGGACAACAATGATGACTCAGGTGGAGGCACTGGCTGCCAAGTTTTGTCTAGATAGTAGTCCTATGTGTTGTCTATGTACTCTCAGGTCCTCCGAGTTTATAGTTAGTGTTTTAATGAATTGATCTGAGATTTTAGCTTGATGCCTCGAAGTTATATGTTGTCTATATATTATGTCTTGAGACAGCTGATGTTGTGAATCCTCGAGAAGAGAGGGTACAAGTTATGTACTTTTGAATCAGGATGTAAATATTATACTTTGGTTCTTAATGGAAGAGTTTCCTATGTTTGGATCTCTTTGCAAAAAGTTTTAGTTTTTAGTGATTTTCAGTAATCTGCTGCAAATGGTTCACTTCCGCTTAGTTAATCTTGTGTTTTGTAAGTTGGATGCCACAATGTCGTCCAAGGTACTCAAGAGGGGGTGTCAACCGAGCACCATATCGGCCAAGGACATATCGCCCAACAACATCTTGGTTAAGGATCCATGTCGGTCAAGAAGTCAACATGACATCCATCTAGCATAATGCCCAAGCTCAACCCTAGAAAAGGGATATCGGGCAAGTCCTAACCTTAGGGTATCATGCAAGGGTCCAAAGGTCATGACGGGTTGGTCATCCTCAACCTCAAGGCTGCCACCTAGAAACCCTAATAGGTAAAGAGAGTTGACTCACCTCTCAACAACCAAGTGAGAGGGGTTTTGCACAACTTCCATCACATATCGGGCAACAAGGTGGGTCATCACCATATCGACCAATCCTCCAACCTCAACTAGGTCAACACTGACCAAAGGCTCACCTCTCAAGTCCATGGTAAGAGAGGGGTACTGTTCAAGTAACTAGAGTATAGACTCACCTCTCAACGACTAAGGAAGAGAGGGGTTTTGCCTACACCACTAGAGCTCAATCTTACCTCTTAAAACCAAAGGGAGAGAAAGGGATTTTGCCCCAAGAACACACCACACACACCATTGAATTAGGGAACCCTAGGCTCACCTCTCAACAACTAAGAGAGAGGGGTTTTACCCAAGGAACCATAATCCAAGGTTCAACCAACAAGGTCTAAGAACACATCTAAACAACATAACTATGTCATCATATCCCACAATGTCAAGGGAAAATACTAGAGCAAAGATATTAGTAACAAGATAAGCATGGTCGATCAAGATAGCATATAAACAAGCAACATAAAAAGAAGGTAATATAGCTAGGGTAGGAGTTATGTAACCCACCTCAAGCACACTCCTCAAGCTCTAAATCTCCAAGCACCAAGCTCCAAGGCACCCGAAAAACAAGCAAGAAAGAGAAGGTGCCAAGGAAGGAGAGAAGGAAACTTACCACAAGAGAAGAAAGAACAAGGCACACTCTAGGGTTTCAGTCACCACTAGAGATATAAGAAGACTAGAGCTATATCGCCCTCCAAGCTCCACCAAGGAGAGGGTATCGGCCAAGACACCAATTGTATCTGCCATCACTTCCTCTTCTCTTCTCCTAGCTCGGCCACCAAAGAAAAGGGAGCAACTAAGGGTACCAAAGAGGCCTAGCAAGCAAGAAGGGTTTCTTATATACTAAGGAGTGAAAAGGGAGAGCATGGCAAGGTGACACCCGACCATAGTACACATGTCCAAGGGTTATGGCACATGCTAGCACCCCAAACCACTTGTCCATGACTTGCCACCCACTAACAAAGCAACAACCACTTGTCCAAAGAATGGTGACACAAACGAGGCTAGGTCAAGAGTATTTGTGTCGCCCAACATGGCAAACTGACACACCATGCCCGATACAAGCAATCACTCCTGGCCGATATACCAAGGTCCAACCCGATACCAAGCCTCAACAAGGCTCAACAAAGCCCAAAGCTACTCAAGCAAAGAGCCTGACCCATCCTCTCAACCCTAGAGGATGCAAGGAGAGAGAAAGACATCTCTCAAGGTGATAGGCTTGCACACCAACCCTAAAACTTGGGTAAATTGCAATTTTCACCTCAACCTCTCAACAAGGCACAAACAAACCCTAATCATGACTCAAGTGATTAGCAAACATCTAAACACAAGGTTTAGGCGAAGCAAACAAGGCAAGCCCAAAACGAAGGTTAGGGTCCTTACACGGGGAATCATTGTATTGACTTTTTACATGTATTAGTATAACTTTCTCTTTATTCATGGATATATAAGTGTTGATTTGAACGACCTATCATTGCTTGATCACCATTGGTAGGATTACAAACCGATAATTACTTCAGAAGGAGAATTAAAGGTTAGAAAACCGTAATTTATACACTTTCCTATGCGTTCCTTGGGAAAGGCAACATACGGTTAGTTGAAAGAACCCAGAGTTTTTGATAATGCACCTAGACTAAGAGATAAATTAGTACAGATGTGGAATTGGCTTATATCTAGGTAGTGAATTGTTCCGCGGAAGCGGGCAATTATGACTCATTTTTAGGACACAACATACAAGTGGATCTCATACCACTTGATATGCATGGATTTGATGTAATCCTTGGGATGGATACTATAGAGAGGTATAAGGTTGTGCTGGACTGTGGTTCCAAGCAAGCGGTGTTCACTGATGATAGTAAGAAGTGGATCTTCGAGGGAGATAGGAAGATTCTTCTGACGTGTTTGGTATCAGCTATGGTGGCAGAGAAGTTGTTGCGGCAAGGTTGTAGGGCATTCTTGGATCATGTTGTGGATACCGAGGCAAAAGGAATGAGTCTTCAAGACATGTCAGTTATCAAGGAGTTTGAGTATGTGTTTCCTGATGAGTTTTCCGGTGTTCCCCCACCCCGAGAGATTGACTTTGAGATCAATCTAGTGCCAGGGACACAACCAGTTGCTCAGACACCGTAAATGATGGCTCCAGCCGAGATGGCAGGGCTGAAGAAGTAGTTACAAGAGTTGCTGGATAAAGGTTTCATCAGACTGAGCACATCGCCGTGGGGTGCTCCAGTTCTGTTCGTAAAGAAGAAGGATGGATCGATGCATCTGTGCATAGATTACCAGTAGTTGAATAAAGTTACGATAAAAAACAAGTATCCTTTGCCAAGGATAGATGATCTGTTTGATCAGTTGTGTGGTTCTACAGTGTTATTGAAGATCGATCTATGGTCTGGATATCATCAATTGAGGATCAAGGACAATGACATATCAAAGTCAGCTTTTAGGATGAGGTATGGTCACTTTGAGTTTGTGGTTATGCCGTTCGGGCTAACCAATGCACCTGCTGCTTTCATGGATCTGATGAACAAGGTGTTTTGTCTATTTTTAGATCAGTTTGTTGTGGTTTTCATAGATGACATTTGATCTATAGTCAGGACAGTCAACAACATGAACATCATCTTCGACAAGCGTTGACTCTCCTCTGCCAACACCAGTTATATGCCAAGTTTAGTAAATGTGAGTTCTGGCTGAAGGAAGTAAATTTCTTGGGTCATGTGATATCGGCGGAAGGAGTCATAGTGGATCCCAAGAAGGTGGAGTTAGTTGTAGAATGGGAGCAACCGAAGACACTAACTGAAGTTTGTAGTTTTTTGGGTTTAGCAGGATACTACCAGAGGTTTATAAAGGACTTTAGTGTGATAGCGTTGCCGTTGACGAAGTTGACCAGGAAGGATGTACCTTTTGTTTGGGATGATCGTTGTCAGCGCGCTTTTTAGAATTTGAAGGAGAAGCTGACTAGTGCTCTAGTGTTGGTGCTGCTAGAGCTTGGGAAAGGCTATGTTGTTTTCTGCAATGCTTCTAAGAAAGGCTTAGGTTGTGTGCTGATGCAGGAGGATCATGTGGTTTCTTTTGCTTCACGACAGCTTAAGAAACATGAGGAGAGTTATCCGACACATGATTTGGAGCTGGAAGCGGAGGTCCATGCGTTAAAGATTTAGAGACACTATCTTTATGGGGAAGTGGGTTAGATCTTTACAGATCATAAGAAACTGAAGTATATCTTCTCATAGAGTGAGTCGCACATGCGACAACATCGCTGGATGGAGCTGATCAGTGATTATGATTGCACCATCGAGTATCATCCTGGTAAGGTGAATGTGGTAGCTGATGTGCTTAGCAGGAAGTCTTCTTCTATTCCTACAAAGAAGGCATAGTTGAGTTCTTTGATATGCCATAGGCGGGATATGTTCATCTCCTTGTGACAGATGAATGTACAATTGGAAGTCTCCTTGTTGGCAGGACTGTTGGCACAGATGCAAGTGAAGCCTATGTTGAGACAGTAGATCAAAGAAGCATAGTAGGCAGATGTTACAGTGTAGTTGATTAGATCAGAGTTTGGTAGTGAGAAGTGTGATGGCTTCCATGATTCCGAGGATGGACTAGTTTGTTATCATAATAAGATGATGGTTCCTGATGTTGATGATTTGAGGAAGTTAGTGCTTGAGGAAGTGCACACATCGATGTATGCTATGCATCCAGGTGTCACCAAAATGTATCATAATCTAAAGGACCTATATTGGTGGCCTGGCTTGAAGAGAGATGTGGCCGAGTTTGTGGCTAAGTGTGCGATATGCCAACAGGTTAAGGTTGAGCATCAGAAGCTGGTAGGTACGTTGCAAATCATGCATATACCGTAGTGGAAATGGGATCATGTAACCATGGATTTCGTAGTTGGTCTTCTAAGGACAACTAGAAATCATGATTCCATTTGGGTGGCAATGGACAAATTGACGAAGTCTGTCCATTTCATACTTGTGAAAATGACACACACAACAGAGAAGCTTGCTCAGGCGTATGTGGATGAGATAGTGCATTTGCACGGTGTGCCCGCAACGATAATCTCTGAGAGAGGTCCTCAGTTCACGAGTCATTTTTGGGAACAGTTGCACAGAGCGTTGGGAACGCAGTTGAGGTTTAGTGCCGCCTTCCACCCACAGACAGATGGACAGTCTCAAAGGACTATTCGGACTTTGGAGGATCTTCTCCAAGCTTGTGTTTTGCAGTTCCTAGGCAGTTGGGACGTGCATCTCAGTTTGATAGAATTCACCTACAACAACAGTTACCAACGGAGTATCGACATGGCACCTTATGAGGCTTTATACAGTAGGAAGTGCAGATCTCCTTTATGTTGGTATGAGTCTGGCGAGTATCAACTTTTGGGTCCTGAGTTAGTGCAACAGACGACAGAAAAGATCGAGGTGATACAACAACAGTTGAAAGCGGCATAGGATAGACAGAAGTCGTATGCGGATAATCGTCGACAACCTCTAGAGTTCTAGGTGGGATACAAGGTGTATCTCAAGGTCTCTCCATGGAAAGGCATGCTGAGGTTTGTCCAAAAAGGCAAGTTGGCTCCCAGGTATATGGGGCCATATCCGGTGATAGCACGTGTTGGCAAAGTGGCTTACAAGTTAGAGCTACCGCTAGAGTTGCATAGGTTGCATCCAGTGTTCCATGTCAGTATGCTGAAGAAAAGTCATCCTGGCATAGAGACAATGATACATCCAGTTGAGGTCGAGCTTGATGAAGATGTGACCTATGAGGAAGGTCCAATGTTGATCCTTGACAGAAGAGTAAAGAAGCTAAAAAGGAAGGACCTGGTTCTTGTGAAGGTTCTTTGGCATCATCGTGGCGTTGAGGAAGCCATGTGGGAGCTTGAGGAAGAGATTAGGAGGAAGTATCCCTTACTTTTCTCTTTGGATTTCGGGGGCGAAATCCTTTTGTAGGGATTTATGGCTTGTGAGGACCCTGACCTCCATTTTAGTCTTACCTTGTTTGCTTTGCCTAAACCTTGTGTTTATATGTTTTCTAATCACTTGAGTCATTATTAGGGTTTGTGTGTGCCTTGTTGAGAGGTTGAGGTGCAACTTGCAATTTACCCAAGTTTTAGGGTTGGTGTGCAAGTCTGTCACCTTGAGAGATGTCTTTCTCTCTCCTTGCATCCTATAGGGTTGAGAGGATGGGTCGGGCTCTTTGCTTGAGTAGCTTTGGGCTTTGTTGAGCCTTGTTGGGCCTTGTTGAGGCTTGGTATCGGGTTGGACCATGGTATATCGGCCAGGAGTGCTTGCTTGTATCGGGCAAGCTGTGTATCGGCCATGGTGTGTCAGTTTTCCATGTTGGGTGACACACATACTCTTGACCTAGCCTCGTTTGTGTCACCATTATTTGGAGAAGTGGGCGTTTCTTTGATAGTGGGTGGGAAGTCATGGACAAGTGGTTTGGGGTGCTAGCATGTGGCATAACCCTTGGACAAGTGTACTATGGTCGGGTGCCACCTTTCCATGCTCTCCCTCTTCACTCCTTAGTATATAAGAAACCCTTCTTGCTTGCTAGGCCTCTTTGGTACCCTTCGTTGCTCCCTTTCCTTTGGTGTCCGAGCTAGGAGAAGAGAAGAGGAAGTGGTGGCAGATACAGTTGGTGTCTTGGCCGATACCCTCTCCTTGGTGGAGATTGGAGGGCGATATAGCTCTAGTCTTCTTCTATCTCTAGTGGTGGCCGAAACCCTAGAGTGTGCCTTGTTCTTTCTTCTCTCGTGGTAAGTTTCCTTCTCTCCTTCCTTGGCACCTTCTCTTTCTTGCTTGTTTTTCAGCCATGGTGGTTATAAGTTGTTATTCTTTTCTTAAGGTGGCCGAAGGTGGTGCCTTGGAGCTTGGAGCTTTAGAGCTTGAGGTGGGTTACATAACTCCTACCCTATCTATATTACCTTCTTTTTATGTTTCTTGTTTATATGCTATCTTGATCGGCCATGCTTATCTTGTTAGTAATATCTTTGCTCTAGTATGTGCCCTTGATGTTGTGGGATATGATGACATGGTTATGTTGTTTAGATGTGTTCTTGGACCTTGTTGTCCGAACCTTGGATTAGGGTTCCTTGGGCAAAACCCCTCTCTCTTAGTTGTTGAGAGGTGAGCCTAGGGTGTGTGGTGTGTTCTTGGGGAAAAATCCCTTTCTCTCTCTTTGATTTTGAGAGGTAAGATTGAGCTCTAGTGGTGTAGGCAAAACCCCTCTCTTCCTTAGTCGTTGAGAGGTGAGTCTATACTCTAGTTACTTGGGCAATACCCCTCTCTTACCATGGACTTGAGAGGTGAGCCTTTGGTCGGTGTTGACCTAGTTGAGTTTGGAGGGTTGGCTGATATGGTAATGACCCACCTTGCTGCCTGATATGTGATGGAAGTTGTGCAAAACCCCTCTCACTTGGTTGTTGAGAGGTGAGCCAACTCTCTTGACCTATTAGGGTTTCTAGGTGGTAGCCTTGAGGTTGAGGATGACCAACATGTCATGACCTTTGGACCCTTGCATGATACCCTAAGGTCAGGACTTGTCTGATATCCCTTTTCTAGGGTTGATCTTGGGCGTTATGGTATATGGATATCATGTTGACTTCTTGACCAACATGGATCCTTAACCAAGATGTTGTTGGGCAATATGTCCTTAGTCGATATGGTGCTCGGTTGACATCCTCTCTTGAGTACCTTGGACGACATAGATAGGCCATGCCTTGATGGTTGAGAAACACCCCTCCTTCCTTGAGTTGTGAGGTGAGCTCTAACCTTTGGACGATATGACATTGCCCAATATGGGGTCTTGGTCGATGTAACCCTAGTTGGGCGATACTGTGTGTTGACCGATAAGGAGCCCTAACCCTAGCTTGACGGTAGGGATGTGCCTTGGGCGATAGGGTAGCTTGCTGCCTCTTTGTTTTCTTTGGCCGATAGGGGTATGATCTTGTGTTGGGAGATATGGCTTGCACCTTTCAACTTGCACTGGTGGTGCTGCCCGACATGGTGCCTTAGTGGCTTGGGCGATATGAAGTGGACGTTAGGGTTTGCTGCCTTAGGCGTTAGGAAGATTACTCTCTTCCTTGGATGATATCTTCTTATTTGATGTTGCCCGATACCAAGGTGATAGTGGTTGGCCGATATGGTTGTAGCCCTAGATGGGTGTTGGCCGATATAGAAGGTGGTGAAGAGTTGCATGCTTAACTGATATAGTGTTGGGCATCACACTCTTTGGTGAGAGACGCTATGCCTTTGGTGAGGGCTATCCCTTACCCGAGATGCTTTTGGTGAAGGTTGTTCCTTACCCGATACACCTATAGTGAGGGTTGTACCTTGTGTTCGGTTGGTAACCCTAATGCTTGTCATGCTTTGGTATATGAGGCTGTTATGCTTGATATATATAAGAATGCTATGCTTGGATACATTCATCTATGTTGCATGGTTGACTCTCATATTAAAGTAAGGAGTTGTAAATGTTCCTTGTACAAGTATCATTGCTCCATTGTGATTTCACTAACCATGCAGGTAACAGTTGTACGATGAGGCCATGGTAATGACATGATAGTAACATGATGTGGAACATCATGGGTTATGATGAATCCAGTACTGTGTGATGGGTGTTACCCATGGAATGGTATGGAATACCTTGATGATGGGATTGAGTCCCAGTGATGTTGATCCTTGTAATGGATCTAGATGATTGGCAAGAGGCCAAGTGGTAACATGTGATGTTGGATCCTTGTGATGGATCAAGATGATGTTGATGGCACTGAAGGCCCTAGTGACAATGTAACACAAGATAATGAGTTTTATGTTTAGTCATTGTTGTTATAGTTGCATGTTACATAACTTGGTTGAATCTTGCAATCCACTTAAAATGCATTAATTAATTATAGATGAACCTTTCATGTAGTTTGCCATGGCCATAGATCCATCATCGTTAGTAGCTGGTGATGGTGAAATGGGTTATCCTGTGGGTTATTCTGGAGCACATATTTTTGAATATGCGGGGTTTCTCCTAGCCAAAAATAGGAGGATTCGAGCACAACTGCGGTTGTAGACTCCAGGTGTGTGTAGAGCATGGTGAATAGGCCCATGGCTCAGTGTGATAGAGCATGGTGAACAGGCCCATGGCTCAGTGTGATAGAGTACGATGAATAGGCCTGTGGCTCAAAGTATGCTGGCTCCGAGAACTTTACCGAGGCGGGCTAGAGGAAAGGGTAGCCTGTGGGAGCTGACCCTGTGACTGAGGTCACTTAAGCAAGAGACTACGGTCTTGCTTTGGATATCATGCACTGACCACGAGGAGGTTGAGGTTGTGGAGTTCGACCCTTCCATTGACCTTGTATGTCACCGGCTTTGGGTTTCACAACCGAAGGTTGGATTTGAGCGGTATGTCTCATTTCCTCAGGGCATAATAAATGGTAATCCAGCCGTATAGTATATTTTCTTAGGGCAAAAATGGAACATTGGTTGAGGCCTTGTTTGTATAGTTTCCCTAGTTATATCTTGCAGCTAAATACATGTTCCTCAGATGTTATGATAAGATCCTATAAGACTTGTCTTGTCAATCATGTTCCATATTACTATCTGTTCATATGCTTCCTAAGTATCCTGGTAAGATGTTATGACAAGTTAGTTCTGCTCAGTATGTTGCACGTATATTCTGCTTATGTCAGTCACCTACTTTATCTGTTATAGCTCTCCCTTGAGGTTTTATAGTTTTGGCGGGGGTTATGTTTCTCGCTGGGACTGTGTGTCTCACCCCGTTGGTTTAAAACCTTTTTAGGTGGACGTGCTAGACGTGGTGGTGATCATGGTGTTGCAGCTGAGCAACAAGAAGAACAGTAAAAGGCAAGAGATGGATATGCTACTATTTTTGGGTGTTTTGTGGTATAGTCCTAGAGTCATCATCCCTGTACTCTCAGGTCCTTGGAAGTGTTTTGATGATGTTTCGTGATGTATAGTTGATATGGATTTCTTATCCTATTGTTGACCGGGCTAGGTCTGTTATGTATATAAATAGGTGGTGAACTCTTGTTCTTATGGGACAACTAGATCCTATGAGTTGTGGACATGTACCAAGTTTATGTATATTTATATAACATGTTTCTTTGCAGGATGTGGATATGGTTGTAATAGTTCCTTTCTTATCTGCTTTTTGCAATCAGTTTTAATTAACCCGTGTTTTTGGTAATACGATGTTTATGACGGTTCCACACATTTTCGCGTGGTGTTTCACTATCTTTGTGATGGCGGGATGTCACACCCCGGGCTACTTGCGGGTCCTAAGGAAAGAAGGGGTTTAGCCCTGCATGGTTTTCAGTTGTGAATACATAAAGAGAGAGAAGAAAAACGTGGGAAACATGAAGGAAGTTCATGTAACCCCTAGAGAGAAGGTGTCCCAGATGATCCTCCTCGAGAAATACATGTTTTGCTGTCTTCTGGCAGCAAAATTGTCCATCAGAGGTGCTCGGATCTCCCGGTCGGTGTCCTTCGGCTCCTTGCTTCTCTCTCTTCTCTTTGGCCGTCGTGTGGTGCAACGTGATGATCCCCTTCTGTCTGGCCATCCTTCTTTTAATCTTAGGTCAACTTACGGTACCACATAACGTGGATCGTCAGATCGGGATGATCAATTTAGATTGCTGAAATCTGGCAGAGTCGGTGGCACCGACGTCATTGAGATCTTGGTCATGCTGTGGTAAAGTCGATGCCATCGACTTGGATGTTAGTGGCACCAAGCTGATGCACATATCTTCTCTGCCTCTCTAATGCTCTATTGGTGGCATCGACTGTTGTAGTCGGTGCCATCGACTTTTCTAGTCGTCTATGGCTCAGTCCCTGATGTCATCTCGGTGGCACCGACCGTGATAGTTAGTGGCACTGATTCCTCAAATACATGGAAACTCCTAAAAATCCATAGAAAGCATGTATAAGACTAAGGAATGTATAAAATAATATAAATATGATGAAATGTGCACAATTTGATGCAAACAGATTATACAAGTCAATTATAATGATTTATGCAAATATGATCAACTAATTGACTAAAAAATGCATAAAATGAAGATAAAATAGACTTGTAAAAGTGACTCAAAACACGTACATCAAACTCCCCTAATCTAAAATCTTGCTGGTCCTCGAGCAACAAAACCTTTGGATCTAATTGAGACAAGTTAGCTGAAGGACATAAGTGCATAAGGTACATATAAAAAGTCCCCACCTTTTGATCCTCCTTCCAGCCTTTACTGACCACTGAATACTAACTGCCATCTAGGTGACCAAAAACCTCTATCAAAGATGTCTACCCCCAATCAATGAGACACTATCAGTAAAGGAGTTAATATGATAGACTTGTCCAGTTCATACTTGATACATCGTGTGATCTCCTATCTACATTGCTCTTTTCTCTACCTACCATCTACATGGAAGCAATTCTCCTGATAGATAATTAATGAGGAGACAATCATCTGAGTGGCCTACCAATAAGAGCAATGGGTAGTTGGAATAGGTGGTTGTGGAAGAATCATGAGCACATAAAATCATTCATGCAATCAAAAATCATGATATACCTATGATGATGTGAATTTATAGAATGCTCCTAATGCCTAATCATTGGGGTGGAATGATGCATGCAACTACCATTTCATCTCAATGTAAGATGAAATATCGAACTTGCATCATGTACTAACTCTTCCTTATGATTAGGTAGAATTACTCCCTTGTTCCCTCTTTTTTTGACATTATATGTGGCGTCCAACTCGTAAAAACAAGATTAACTAATGCGGAAGAGTATTATTAGCAGCGGAATTCTGAAAATCACTAAAAATTTAAAACTTTTTGCTAGGAGATCCATTCACAGAAAAACTCTTTCATTCAGAACCAAAGTAAATCATTACATCCTGGTTCATATATACATGACATGTATCATTGCTTCTTGAGGCATACAAGCATCCACTACTATGTCTCTACTGTACACAGGTAGTATAAGAACCTCGAGGCTTGAAGTCAAAAATCTCAGATCGAATTATTAAAAACACTAACTCCTAGGACCTGAGAGTACAAAGATGACTCATAGGACTAACTATACAAAACCAGACAGCCAATATCTCCACCTGATGGATCACTGCTGTCCCTATGACTGCTGCTACTCTTCCCCTGCAGAAGAGTTTCTGCCTGCTTGTCTGCGTCTACCTAAAAACGTTGAATCCCATAGGGGTGAGACAATTATAAATTGCCCCAGCGAGAGATATAACTCTCCGCCATAAAATTATTATTGCAGTTTAAAAAAAATAAACTGAGCAGTGGAATCATAAGCTTAACAATAGATAATTCAACATCTACACAGATTAGAGAAACATTTTTATGCAAGTATTTCAGCTATGAATTGATAAGCAGCATGTCTAATATTCAATAAAGAATTGAAGAAGATAAATAACTTTTATGTATCAAGGACATGCTAAGTAGTATAACATCAACCAGTGATTCTCGTATTTCAATCTTATGCAAATACGCTACACGGCTGATTACATTTTACAAACATATTCAAGCTCTGAGGAGATGAGGTATACCGCTCATACTCCAACCGACCATTTCTAAAATCGAAATCAGTACCATAAATAGGTCAATGGAAGAGCCGGATTCCCATGACCTCCCACATCCCGGTCAGTACGGGACTACAAGCAGGACTTATGTTAGCTGCTCAAATAGCTTTCCAGGGTAGACTGGAAACTTTGCTATAGAGTTACAGTGTCAAATGCACTCTCATCGGCAATCGAGAGATTTAATGTTTATCTCCATCGACCCGACATGAAATATCATTGGGAGATTAATGATACATCCATCCCAACCATCGGGAGATTTGTGAGACATCCATCCCGACACATGAAGGATTGAGAGGTTTAATGTTTACCTCCCATCAATCTCTTTACAAGGACGTAAGGATATTTTTGCCCATTTACCCCCGCATATTCAAAATATGCGAATTCTAGGAAATCCCATAGGAAAACCTGTTTCACCATCACCAACTTCTGACGATGATGGATCTATGGTTAGAGAACTACATGAATAGATTTCACTTGATCAATTAAGTACATTTCTTATTCTTTTAGCATCAGCCAAGTTCTCAAAACATAGCTTATTTGTGACAATGCTATAAAGAGACATGTACTAATTGCATAAATTACTTATCAGTCTTTAAAAGATATTGGGAACTCAGTCCCTCATTTAAATATTGGGAATTATCATCCCTTCACAATATCATCACCATAATCATTTGACTTTGGGTATTTAAACCCTTGACTCATCATTGAGCATTGTTACCACTTTTCCAAGTAACGATCACCTTCAGGTCATCTGACCAAGGCAAACATGATACTTGCTATTATAAGCATCACTCATGGTACTTGAGTCCCATTAACTCTCTTGTTACCTATTACCAGGTAGCAAGGTATATTATGGCACACAAGGCCCAATCACAATAGTGAATTAAACATCATAGTTCATACCTGACTATGATCATCATTTCAGAATACTTGCATGGTCAGCACAAATGATAACACTAATATCAATTGCATATCAGTACCATGTAAAACAAATATAGATTCACTATTCAAGGGTAACACCACTATTCCCTTACTAGGGTTAGGGTTTCCCATTTCATGTCATTTGGGAACATTCATCCCATCACCCGGATCAAGGTTATGATTTTTCACCATATTGCCCAAGATTAGGGTTTCATAAAACATTACATAGCATCACCCTGGATTTGAGTTCCACATCACATCAAACATCAGGGTATCTCATAAAACCATTCTTAGTTAGGGTTTCACATAAATTTCACCCGAGAATAGGGTCTACATTCAATAAACCACCATTAGGTTTACTATTCATTCCAATTAGGGTTTTCTATTTAAGTACCCATAATCAGGGTTTACTATTCATCCAAATTAGGGTTTTGCATCACATTACCTTAATTTAGGCTTACACATATCATTACCCTATATTAGGGTTATATCCTCACCCTGGATTAGGGTTTCATTTAGAATTGCCCTGAATTAGGGTTAGGGTTTCAATAACCTTGTCAATTAGGGTTTATGCTCATGATTAGGGTTTCATGATCTCTTTACTTAAGGATCATACCCTTAATCACCACATGAATCATACTCATGTATGAATTCCATTCTTTCATCCTCTCAACTTGATTAGGTCATACCAACCCTTCAATCAAGTACATACAACTATGATCGACATAGTGTACCAAATTATTGTTCTTATAAGTGATTAGGGTTTACCCCTTTAATAGTACTAATCATTTATGTACTTTTAGGTCTTTAACATTTGTACCATCTTTGATTACCATCACTATCAATCATTGGATCATTGGAACAATCATTACCTTCAATTTCCAAATGATTGAATCACAAATGAACTCCATTCGGTTTTGAAGTTTCATCACCAAACGGTTTTGAAACCGTTTGACCTCCAAACGGTTTTGAAACCGTTTGACCCTAAATGGTTTCAAGACTATTTGGACTCAAATGGTCTCAAGACCTTTTGGGCCAAATCAGTCCCAAAACTACAAGGGTTCTTTAGGTAACTTCATCAATTGTTTGAACATGATTTACTACATTGAAACCTTCAATCAATTAGATTATTGAAGTTCAACAATTATAGGCTCTTAGATCTTCAACCCTAAAATCTTAACCATTGGATCACCAAATGGTTTTGAAACCGTTTGATCCCAAATGGTTTCAAGACCGTTTGACCCAAAGAGTCTTGAAAACGAATGGATCAATCAATGGAACCTTCAACAAATCGATTAGGGATGTAATTGGTGTATTGTCCATACATTTAATCACTGAATTGGATCCATTGGATCATCATCCAACATGTATTAGGGTTCAGACCTCAAATGGTCAACCCCCTCAAATGGTCAACGCCCTCAAATGGTTTGGAGTCCAAGTCACCAAACGTTTTGCAAACCGTTCGGTCTCCAAACGGTTTGGAGAAACCGTTTGGACCAAAAGTCCAAAACCGTTTGCAAATCAATTTTGTTGAGATGTGTGCTTGTGATGTTGTTATCATCATAAACATTAAAACTTATGAAATCTACTGCCATACCCATGGAAGTTGCATCAATTAATCAAAGGTATTGCAAGAAGAACAATTGAATCAATTGAATTGAGAAATTGAATTCAATAACAATGATTAAGGGTTCAAGTTATATAACCCGCCTTCTAATCTGATTACAAGCTCCAAGCGCAATGGATCCAATGGTGGATGAAGCTCTAGGAACTACCCAAGGTCCGTTCTCAAACTTTTGGAGTGAAAGGATCGGGTAGAAGTGAAGATGGAGTGAAGAAAAGAAGAAATTATGCATTATTTTATGATTTCCACCATGAAATCAAGAAGAACGAAGGCCAAGAAGCTTACCAACAGGTTGGGGGTCGTCTTCCTGCTGTTTCTAGCTCCCTTGATCGTTTTTGCAAGCAAGGAGAAGAAAAGGATCCGAAAAATTCCTTGGTTTGAGTGGTAAAGGCTCTTTTATAAGAAAACCAATGAGAGAGAACATGTTTTATACAAATCTTTTAATTCCAAACTTGTTGCCACCACTTCCCCCTTGGTTTCTTGCATGCAAAGGAAACTATATCCCCACCGAGATCCCTTCCATTATCCATGAATTAAGGGAAAAGAAATTAAGCACCTTAACCTTTATAATAGTAATATCCATATTTGAGTGGAAATTCTTTTTCTTATAATAAGGTGAGTGGAGTTTTCACCTCCTTGTGATATTTCGTGGTCCTTGCAAAGCTCAAGGACGTCCAAACACATCTAAATCCAACCATTTTAGTTTTGGTTGAAGGCCCTTTAATTATTTTATGTATTTGTTTGTATTAAATAGAATTAAAGTACCATTTATGCTTAAATCTTTATTATTTTAATATCAAGATTCTCTCTCCTCCAACATAATTCAAATGAGGTTCCCCTCTCATTTTCTTTACTCTACATGATTCCAAGAAACATGGGGGACCCTATAGAAGTGCTAATTTTCATATTGCACCCTAGCTTTTGGGTAAATTGCACATTACACCAAAACTAGGTTTTAATGCACAAACATAGCTTTATCAGCTCTTTCTTGGTATTCAAGCTATCACAAGCCATACCTCTGCATCATCTTCACTCTCATGATGCTTCAACACATGAGGAACATATTATCATGCACAATTTGCAAATAAACCCCTCAACTTGGGTAATTTTCACTTTAGTCCAAAATAATCAAAACGTTGATTTCAACAATATTCAAAAAGGACTAAAATTGCAATATAAGTTCCTATTGATCCTTAATTATCTTTCAAAAGATAAGAGCAAGCATGCAATTACTTTTATTAAGCAAAACACCTAAGGTTAAAAACATAACCCAGGTCAGGGATGTTACAAGTTATCCACCCCTTACAAGGATTTTGTCCCCAAAATCATCAACAAAACATCAAGAGAAAAGAGTAGGGTATTTCCTTCTCATTTCTTCCTCTAATTCCCAGGTGGCTTCTTCAACACCACGGTGATTCCGGAGGACTTTTACAAGACTAATGTCTTTCTTTTCAACTTCTTGATTCTTCTGTCAAGAATCAACACAGGTCCTTCTACATAAGATATGTCATTATTAAGTTCTACCTCCACATGTTGTAGAACTAACTCAGTGTCAGGATGACACTTCCTCAACATAGATATATGAAACACTGGGTGCAATCTATGCAACTCAGGTGGTAACTCCAGCTTATAGGCTACCTTTCCCATCCTCTCAATGATCGGATAAGGTCCCATAAATCTAGGAGCTAACTTCCCTTTCTTTCCAAATCTCAGGATACCTTTCCAAGGTGAAACCTTGAGGTACACCCTATCTCCAATTTGGAATTCTAAGGGTCTATGATGTTTTTCAGCATAGGATTTCTATCTATCCTGGGCAGCTTTCAACTGTTGTTGTATGACTTTAACCTTCTCAGTTGTTTTCTGAACCAGCTCAGGACCTAAAAGTTGGTATTCACCAGTTTCATACCAACATAGGGGAGATCTACAACGTCTACCATACAAAGCTTCATATGGTGCCATGTCAATGCTGTGCTGATAGCTATTATTATAAGCAAACTCTATCAAGCTCAGATGTAGATCCCAAATCCCTACAAACTGAAGAACACATGCTCTAAGTAAGTCCTCCAAAGTTTGTATCGTCCTCTCTTATTGTCCATCTGTTTGGGGATGAAAAGTTGTACTAAACCTTAATCGCGTACCCAAAGATTTATGGAGTCGCTCCCAAAAAATGACTCGTAAACCGGGGACCTCTATCAGAAACTATGGTAACTGGGACCCGGTGCAAACACACTATCTCATCTACATATAACTATGTCAGCTTCTCAGCTGTATAGGTTGTTTTGACAGGTAAGAAATGTGATGTATTTGTCAACCTGTCAACTATCATCAAAATGGAATCATGACTTTTGGTTGTTCTTGGCAAACCAACCACAAAGTCTATGGTTACACGATCCCATTTCCACTACTGTATAGGCAGAGGTTGCATTGTTCCTGCGGGCTTCTGATGTTCAGCTTTAATCTGCTGACACACCGGACACCGCATAACAAACTCAACAACATCTTTCTTCAATCCAGGCCACCAATACATATCTTTTAAATTATGATACATCTTGGTGCTCCTTGGATGCATATCATACATCGAAGAATGAGATTCTTCCAAAACTTAACTTTCTCAAGTTATCAACATTAGGTACTATCATCCTACCATGATAACAGGCTACCTGATCATTTGAATCATGGAAACCATCTCGTTTCTCACTACCATACTCTGATCTAATCTGTTGAACTACAACATCAGCTTGCTGTGCATCTTTAATCTGCTGTCTCAGAGTAGGTTTTACTTGCATCTCAGCTAACAACCTAGATAAAAACGATACCTTAAGTTGTATATTATCTTGTCTCAAAGAGATAAGCATATCTCTCTTAGATCACACTAAGGAGTTTAGATGTGCTTTATCTAAAGCTGGTGTTGCTGATTTTCTACTTAATGCATCAACAACTACATTGGCCTTCCCTAGATGATAATCAATTGTACAACCGTAGTCCTTGATTAACTCCATCCAGCGGCGCTGTCTCATGTTTAGCTCATGCTGAGAGAAGATATACTTCATATTCTTATGGTTTGTGAAAATCTAGAATGTTTCTCCATAGAGATAATGTCTCCAGATCTTCAAAGCATGAACCACAGCAGCTAGCTCTAGATCGTGTGTCAGATAATTCACCTCATGTTTCTTAAGCTGTCGAGAAGAAAAAGAAATCACTTGTTTATCCTGCATCAACACACATCCTAAGCCTTTCTTAGATGCGTCATAGAAGACTATGTACCCCTTTCCTTGCTCAGGTAACACCAGCACAGGTGCACTAGTCAACCTTTCCTTCAGCAATTGGAAAGATTGTTGACACTTGTCATTCCAGACAAAAAGAATCTCCTTTATGGTCAACTTGGTTAGGGGTAAAGCTATGGAACTGAAGTTCTTAATGAACCTCCTAAACCTGCCAGTCCTAGAAAACTGCATATCTCTATCAGTGTCTTTGGCTGTTCCCATTGTAGGATAGATTCTACTTTCTTAGGATCAACACGAATACCTGAAGCAGATATTATGTGTCCAAGAAAAGAAACTTCTGATAACCAGAACTCACATTTGCTAAACTTAGCATACAACTTATGCTCTTTTAGTAAAGTCAAAGCTTGACGGAGATGTTGTTCATGTTATTGAGCATCTCTACTATATATCAGAATGTCATCTATAAAGACGACAACACATTGATCAAGAAAAGGTCGAAAGATTATATTCCTGATTTCCATAAACGTAGCCAGTGCATTAGTTAGTCCAAATGACATAACTGTGAACTCATAGTGACCATACCTTGTCCTAAAGACAGACTTGGGTATGTCACTCTCCTTGATATGCAAATGATGGTATCCCGACCTCAGATCTATTTTAGAAAAGATAGTTGCACCACACAACTGATCAAATAAGTCATCAATCCTTGGCAGAGGATACTTGTTCTTTATAGTTACTTTATTCAATTACCTATAGTCAATGCATAAACGCATAGACCCATCTTTCTTCTTAACAAAGAGGACTGGAGCACCCCATGGTGAAGTACTCGGTCGGATAAAACCCTTCTCGAGCAACTCCTGAAGTTGTTTCTTGAGTTCTGCCATCTCAGCAGGTGCCATTCTATACGTCGTTTGTGCTATTGGTTGCGTTCCCGGGATTAGATTAATTTCAAAATCAATCTCTCGGGATGGTGGGACACCTGGAAGTTCGTCAAGAAATACATCTTCAAATTCCCTGACTATTGGAACTTCACAAAGATGAGGGCTCTCTATTGTGGTATCAACCACATGGGCTAAGAATGCAAGGCATCCTTGTCTCATCAACTTCTCATATACCATAGCTGACACAAGACAGATTGGAAGAATCTTTCTATCTCCCTGAAAGATCCATGTGTCACCATTATCTGTGAATACAACTTACTTGGAACTACAATCCAAGACAACCTTATATTTTTCTAGGGTGTCCATTCCAAGGATTATATCAAAACCCTGCATCTCAAGTGGTATAAGATCCACTTGAATGTGATGTTCAGAAAAGGAAAGAGTGCAGGGAGAACACACCTCCCGCAACACTGTAGATCCTAGCAAAGGTGTTTCTAACAACAAGCTATCTGCTCTATGGATGACAATCATGTTGTAGTCATCAATCACTTCTCGAGTGATAAAAGAGTGTGTAGCACCCGGATCAATTAACACAGATACGAAGCAAGATGAATACATATCAGAATAAAATAATTCCATCTGACCTGTCACAACCCTAGGGTTGACAACTGCTTCGGGATGATTCATTGCATAGAATCTAGCCGTTGCTTGCTGTTGACCCTGTGCTCTGGATGTCGACGGACCGGCTTGGGATGCTTGTCCACGTCCTCTAGCACCACTTCCAGATTGTTTCCTTTGAGATCCTTGCTGACTCTGCCTCAGTTGCTAGGTCACATTCTTGACTTTCTCAGGACAGTCCCTCACCACATGGCCCTCTCTTCCACATCTATAACATGTTACATTCCCCCTCTGAGGTCCGGGTGGTCCTGTTACTGACATTGAGGCTGAGCTATGATCTCCCTTCGGTGGTAAATTACGACCTCTACCCTTGCTTGACGTCCATTGCGTCTGGGTATCATACCTTGGTGGTGGTGTAGGCACATAATACCTTGGTTTCTTAAAACTTCCAGAACTCTGTCCCTGGAACTTTGGCTACTCTTTCTTACCCTTGGTATGTCGCTTCTCAACTGCAGACCTCTCTATATGTCTTACAGACTCCACAAAAGTGGCAAACCTCTCCCGGTTCTCCAGAGCAGACACTAGAGTGGTTAATTCAGCGTTCAACCCCTTCTCAAAATGCCGAATTCTCTCCTCATCAGTTGATGCCATATGCAGACAGAATTGCAACAACTCCATGAACCTAGCTTCATATTCACTAGTATTCATTTGCCCTTGCCTCAACCTCTCAAATTGAGAGATTTTCTCATCTAGATACGTCTTGGGAAAGTATCTAGCAACGA
Source organism: Alisma plantago-aquatica (assembly GCA_963693085.1). NCBI lineage: Eukaryota > Viridiplantae > Streptophyta > Magnoliopsida > Alismatales > Alismataceae > Alisma > Alisma plantago-aquatica. The sequence goes on from OY856413.1 coordinate 290,625,807, forward strand.
ATTCATGCCGGAATTCATCCCATCCGATCACAACACCAGGTCTTTTGCCTTCCTCAATGGTCCACCAATGCCCAACACTCCCTTTTAGGAGATATACAACATGCCTGACCTTCTCATTATCAGGAATCATGAGGATTCTAAAAGCTTTTTCCAATTCAGTCAACCATAGGTCAGCATCTGCTGGGTCGGCTGTGCCAGCATACTCTACAGATCCTACCCTCCTAAGCCATTCAAAAGTCTTGCTAGCTCCATGTCTTTCATCATGGGCTGGTGCCCTGGGTGCATGTAATGGCATCCTATCCATCATATGGGTCATGTCTGCTATAAACTGTCCAAACATAGCTTGGAAAGCTGGGTTACCCATATCAGCTTGATTGAACTGGGGTTGATAAAGTACATGCTCCTCCCTATCTTGATCTCCTGCACCTCCTCCTGGTGCAGCAACGCTGATCTCAGCAGCATGTTCATCATGTGTTCCAGACATCTTCAAGTTCTTCTTCTCCTATAAGAGCAGAAGATACTTATCAGATAAATTGGAAGACACTAGAACAGACTCAACAACCTTAATCCTATGTCTCTGTAGACTCAGTGAACCTAGAGCTCTGATATCGCTTAACTTGTGGCGTCCAACTCGTAAAAACAAGATTAACTAATGCGGAAGCATATTATTAGCAACGGAATTCTAAAAATCACTAAAAATTTAAAACTTTTTGCAAGGAGATCCATTCACAGAAAAACTCTTTCATTCAGAACCAAAGTAAATCATTACATCCTGGTTCATATATACATGACATGTATCATTGCTTCTTGAGGCATACAAGCATTCACTACTCTGTCTCTACTATACATAGGCTTGAAGTCTAAAATCTCAGATCAAATTATTAAAAACACTAACTCCTAGGACCCGAGAGTATAGAGACGACTCATAGGACTAACTATACAAAACCCGACAGCCAATATCTCCACCTGATGGATCACTGTTGTCCCTGTGACTGCTGTTGCTCTTCCCCTACAGAAGAGTTTCTGCCTGCTTGTCTGCGTCTACCTAAAAATGTTGAATCCCACGGGGGTGAGACAATTATAAATTTCCCCAGCGAGAGATATAAATCTCCGCCATAACATTATTATTGCATTTTAATAAAAATAAACTGAGTAGTGGAATCATAATCTTAACATCAGATAATTTAACATCTACACAGATTAGAGCAACATTTTTATGCAAGTATTTCAGCTATGAATTGATAAGCAGCATGTCTAATATTCAATAAAGAATTGAAGAACATAAATAACTTTTATGTATCAAGGACATGCTAAGCAGTATAACATCAACCAATGATTCTCGTATTTCAATCTTATGCAAATATGCTACACGGCTGATTACATTTTACAAACATATTCAAGCTCTGAGGAGATGAGGTATACCGCTCATACTCTAACTGACCATTTCTAAAATCAAAATTGGTACCATAAATAGGTCAATGGAAGAGCTGGATTCCCATGACCTCCCACATCCCGGTCAGTATGAGACCACAAGCAGGACTTATGTTAGCTGCTCAAATAGCTTTCTAGGGTATACTGGAAACTTTGCTATAGAGTTATAGTGTCAACTGCACTCTCATCGGCAATCAAGAGATTTAATGTTTATCTCCATCGACCTGACATGAAATATCATTGGGAGATTAATGATACATCCATCCCAACCATCGGGAGATTTGTGAGACATCCATCCCTACACATGAAGGATTGAGAGGTTTAATTTTTACCTTCCATCAATCTCTTCACAAGGACGTAAGGATATTTTCGCCCATTTACCCCCGCATATTCAAAATATGCGAATTCCAGGAAATCCCATAGGAAAACCTATTTCACCATCACCAACTTCTGACGATGATAGATCTATGGTCAGAGCACTACATGAATAGATTTCACTTGATTAATTAAGTACATTTCTTATTCTTTTAGCATCAGACAAGTTCTCAAAACATAGCTTATTTGTGACAATGCTATAAAGAGACATGTATTAATTACATCAATTACTTATCAGTCTTTAAAAGATATTGGGAACTCAGTCCCTCATTTCAATACTGGGAATTATCATCCCTTCACAATCTCATCACCATAATCATATGACTTTGGGTATTTAAACCCTTGACTCATCATTGAGCACTGTTACCACTTTTCCAGGTAACTATCACCTTCAGGTCATCTGACCAAGGCAAACATGATACTTGCTATTACAAGCATCACTCATGGTACTTGAGGCCCATTAACTCTCTTGTTACCTATTACCAGGCAGTAAGGTATATTATGGCACACAAGGCCCAATCACAATAGTGAATTAAACATCATAGTTCATGCCTGACTATGATCATCATTTCAGAATACTTGCATGATTAGCACAAATGATAACAGTAATATCAATTGCATATCAGTACCATGTAAAACAAATATATATTCACTATTCAAGGGTAACACCACTATTCCCTTACCAGGGCTACGGTTTCCCATTTCATGCCATTTGGGAACATTCATCCCATCACCCAGATCAAGGTTATGGTTTATCACCATATTGCCCAAGATTAGGGTTTCATAAAACATTACATAGCATCACCCTGGATTTGAGTTCCACATCACATCAAACATCAGGGTTTCTCATAAAACCATTCTTAGTTAGGGTTTCACATAAATTTCATCCCAGAATAGGGTCTATATTCAATAAACCACCATTAGGGTTTACTATTCATTCCAATTAGGGTTTTCTATTTAAGTACCCATAATCAGGGTTTACTGTTCATCCAAATTAGGGTTTTGCATCACATTACCTTAATTTAGGCTTACTCATATCATTACCCTAGATTAGGGTTATATCCTCACCCTGGATTAGGGTTTCATTTAGAATTTTCCTGAATTAGGGTTAGGGTTTCAATAACCTTGTCAATTAGGGTTTATGCTCATGATTAGGGTTTCATGATCTCTTTACTTAAGGATCATACCCTTAATCACCACATGAATCATACTCATGTATGAATTCCATTCTTTGATCCTCTCAACTTGATTAGGTCATACCAACCCTTCAATCAAGTACATACAACTATGATCGACATAGTGTGCCAAATTATTGTTCTTATAAGTGATTAGGGTTTACCCCTTTAATAGTACTAATCATTTAGGTACTTTTAGATCTTTAACCTTTGTACCATCTTTGATTACCATCACTATCAATCATTGGATCATTGGAACAATCATTACCTTCAATTTCCAAATGATTGAATCACAAATGAACTCCATTTGGTTTTGAAGTTTCATCACCAAACGGTTTTGAAACCGTTTGACCTCCAAACGATTTTGAAACTGTTTGACCCCAAATGGTTTCAAGACCATTTGGACTCAAATGGTCTCAAGACCGTTTGGGCCAAATCAGTCCCAAAACCGCAAGGGTTCTTTAGGTAACTTCATCAATTGTTTGAACATGATTTACTACATTGAAACCTCCAATCAATTAGATTATTGAAGTTAAAAAATTATAGGATCTTAGATATTCAACCCTAAAATCTTAACCATTGGATCACCAAATGGTTTTGAAACCATTTTCTCCCAAATGGTTTCAAGATCGTTTGACCCAAAGAGTCTTGAAATCGAATGGATCAATCAATGGAACCTTCAACAAATCGATTAGAGATGTAATTGGTGTATTGTCCATACATTTAATCACTGAATTGGATCCATTGGATCATCATCCAACATGTATTAGGGTTCATACCTCAAATGGTCAACCCCCTCAAACGGTCAATGCCCTCAAATGGTTTGGAGTCCAAGTCACCAAATGGTTTGCAAACCGTTTGGTCTCCAAACAGTTTGGAGAAACTGTTTGGACCGAAAGTCCAAAACCATTTGCAACTCAATTTTGTTGAGATGTGTGCTTGTGATGATGTCATCATCATCAACCTTAAAACTTATGAAATCTACTGCCATACCCATGGAAGTTGCATCAATTAATCAAAGGTATTGCAAGACGAACAATTGAATCAATTGAATTGAGAAATTGAATTCAATAACAATGATTAAGGGTTCAAGTTATATAACCCGCCTTCTAATCTGATTCCAAGATCCAAGTTCCATGGATCCAATGGTGGATGAAGCTCTAGCAACTGACCAAGGTCCATTCTAAAACTTTTGGAGTGAAAGGATCGGCTGGAAGTGAAGATGGAGTGAAGAAAACAAGAAATTATGCATTGTTTTATGATTTCCACCATGAAATCAAGAAGAATGAAGGCCAAGAAGCTTACCAATAGGTTGGGGGTTGTCTTGCTGCTGTTCCTAGCTCCCTTGATCGTTTTTTCAAGCAAGGAGAAGAAAAGGATCCGAAAAAGTCCTTGGTTTGAGTGGTAAAGGCTCTTTTATAAGAAAATCAATGAGAGAGAAAATGTTTTATAAAATATTTTAATTCCAAAATTGTTTCTAGCACTTCCCCCTTGGTGTCTTGAATGCAAAGGAAACTCTATTTCCACCAAGCTCCCTTCCATTATCCATGAATTAAGGGAAAAGAAATTAAGCACTTTAACCTTTATAATAGTAATATCCATATTTGAGTGGAAATTCTTTTTCTTATAATAAGGTGAGTGGAGTTTTCACCTCCTTGTGATATTTCACGGTCCTTGCAAAGCTCAAGGACATCCACACACATCTGAATCCAACCATTTTAGTTTTGGTTGAAGGCCCTTTAATTATTTTATTTATTTTTTTGTATTAAATAGAATTAAAGTTCCATTTATGTTTAAATCTTGATTATTTTAATATCAAGATTCTCTCTCCTCCTACATAATTCAGCAACATAATTCAAATGAGGTGCCCCTCTCATTTTATTTACTCTACATGATATCAAAAACACGGGGGACCCTCTAGAAGTGCTATTTTGCATATTGCACCCTAGATTTTGGGTAAATTGCACATTACACCAAAACTAGGTTTTAATGCACAAACATAGCTTTATCAGCTCTTTCTTGGTATTCAGGCTATCACAAGCCATACCTCTGCATCATATTCACTCTCATGATGATCTAACACATGAGGAACATATTATCGTGCACAATTTGCAAATAACCCCCTCAACTTGGGTAATTTGCACTTTAGTCCAAAACAATCAAAACATTGATTTCAACAATATTCAAAAAGGACTAAAATTATAATATAAGTTCCTCTTGATCCTTAATTATCTTTCAAAAGATAAGAGCAATCATGAAATTACTTTTATTAAGCAAAACACCTAAGGTTAAAAACATAACCCAGGTCAGGGATGTTACATTATACTCCGGATATACTTTTTTTTTTCATTCTGAGCCCCTTTCAACATGATAGGATTGCTTTAGGCTTCTAGTCACACTACACATTTGATTTATGTCAATGCTTCTCTTCATTTTCTTTTTTCACTTCCTTTTCTGGGAATGGGCACCATCACTACCTTTTTATATTAGAGAAGAAGATAGGCATGATCTTTGCAAGATGACATGTAATGCATATGCAACTACAAGAATAAGATGTCATGCAACTTCAAAACATGTACCAAAATACTGTTGTACATATATGTTTTTCATATTTTTCTATGTATACAAAAGAAAACAACTATATGCAAGATCTACTATGACATGCAGATGCAATCAAGAGAAAGAATGATAGCATGTGCTCAATCCTCTTATGATGGAGTGTGAATCAAAAGTATGTGGTGGATGAGATCACACAACTAAGAGATAGAACCTTCAGAGAAAATCATATGTCCATCTCTAATTACATGTGTACATGGTAATCAAGGGGTTTCTTTCTTAAATTTTAGTTTAAGGTCACATTAGTGTTTGATCAGTTTAGGCTCAACAATCCTAGTCAATCACTTTTCTTGGACAAATTAAATGGTCATTTATGTTCTAATGTCCTAGAGCTGACTTACTCAAGCACTTCCTCAGTTATGTGACTCGATTACTCATAAGATAAGCTCACAAAATTTTTAAAATTTACTCATTTTTTTTCGTGCACCCAACCCAGAGATTGATATTCTCAAATGAAACCATGCATTTAATACTCCACAGGTTACACTAGATAGATTGTGGATCCTACATAGCAGAAAAACTAACAACAAAACTGACTATTTTTTCCCAAAATAAAACAACAAAAATACTCAAATAAAAGAAACTAAGATAGAAGTTGTTCCAACACCCCAAGCTTGAATATGACTTTGACCTCATAGTCAAAATTCTAACTTAAGAGGTGGAACAAAAATACCCGACTAAAATGGGGGTGGAAGTGGCTGAGTGGGGTCTTGGGGAGGAAACATCCCGTGAAAGGTCGGAGCAGAAGAAGGAATTTCCAGTGGCGTCGGGTAGTTGCCAAAGTATCCCTGACTTCAGTAGTGGTCAAAGAATGGCTGCTGATAGTTCTCCATTCTCTACATGCGGTGATGCATGTTCTCTTGGTTGGTCAAGAGAAGACATTCATTTTTGTAGATTGCCTGCTGGTTGGTGTACAGCCGACCCTGCACATCTTGAATCCCAGCCAAAGATTGAGTTTGTTGTTGTTGATGTGTCTGTATATCCTACAACATAGAGTACATCCCTGCCATAAAATAAGTGTCCTCTCCTTCTTGAGAGGGTGGTGGGGAAGAAGATTTAGAAGCAACATAATGACGTGGATGCTTCCGTGGAGCAACTCAATGTAGTATGGTGAGATCGACATCCTCCACATCATCACTTGACTCCTCCTCTTCATCATTATCATCTCCTCCTTGGTCTTCATTGTCGTCATCCATGTCCGGCCATCTAAAATGATCGACTTGTCTGATTTTGAAGATAGGATCGGGAAGTCGACGCTTGTAGAAGGTTCCACTGACCGAATAGATTGCATAGATTGTGTTGTTTTCCACAGTGATAAGGCCTGACTGCTTGAAATGGAGGCAGTATATGCGAAGCCTGGAATTCAGCGGCTCCAGCGTAGAAATATCCAGGCCCAAGTGAAGAGCAATCAGGGTGATAAGTCCCTCAAAAAGTATAGGCGTGGCCCTCCTGACATTGCGCCTCACCACAATTATATGTTGGAGGGAGAATGCTCCCCAGTTGAGTGACCTTCCCTCTAAAAGTTGATACAAAAAATACAAGTCTAGCACTTGTGCCTTCGCTTGCCCTTGGGTTGACTTGGCGAAGAATGTGTTGGTGAGCATACCATGCAACACTCGAACAAAGGGATGCTCGAGGTCCGCCAATGAAAGTTCAGCTTATAACCCTCTGACACTATCACAAGGTCCTTCCATATGGCGTCAAAGTCGTCGTTCTCGGGCTGGAGGCATGACACATGTGGCCACCCATAGATGTCGTTGAAGGTATGAAGAGTAAGGGCTTAGTTGGTGTTGTATATGTGTAATTCCACCCTTCTCTCCATTTTCCGCTCGATGGGTATGCTTGGTCAGGGGTGATACATATCTCAAGAGATGTCATGAACTCGATCACAATTTCCTTGTATGCTGGCCATCCACTAAAGATGGGGTTCACAGACCTTCCATCAAACTCTTGGTGCTCAAGAATGGCCGCCATGTTGTCGTTGAAGCCCATGTCCTCCAACAACTGTCGATCACTGTATCTCATTGGAGCGAACACCCTTTTGGCAAGCTCTTCGTAGACCTTCCATACTTCCACCGTAGGGTGGCTGAGTTGGGGTCATGGCGTCAGACCACTAGCGGGTCCTCCTCTTCTCACCATGATGATGAAGTGATCGGGGAAGAAGATTGAGAAAAGAAGAGCTCAGTGAAGCTTCAGGATGCTCGGAGTAGTTGCTTGCACTTAGGGGAGTAGTAGTTCTTCAAGTTGTGAGAGAAAATGAAACTACTACTTCCCTTTTATAGACTTGGTGCCACCCTAATGCGACGGAGTCAGTGGCATCAACTTCTAGGGGCGGATCCGAACCCTCAGTGCATCAACGGCTGTTGGTGGACGATCTGGACTTGGTGGATTGTTGACGAGTCGGTGGAACCAACTTGGTGTTGGTGGCACTGACTTTTGGGCGTTATCGGTGCTTCCAATCGTCCACTTGGAATGCATTTGGGCCGTAGATGATGGTGCCCACAGATCGGTGTTTTATCTGGTCGGTGGCACCGACGATCATGTCAGTGGTACTGACTCGATAGATCGATTATTTTTTTTGGTGCACCGACACACCCACCGAACCTAGGGTACTAGCCGAGTTGGTGCCACCGACTTGGCTGTCGGTGGTACTGACGGCTTATCAGTTAGACGCACCCAATTTCCTGCACTTTCTTCAGAAGTGTCGGTGGCACCTACATGTGTGTCTGTGGCACTTACCTATACCAATCAGTTTTTCCCATCTCTCTGACCTTATCTTGGTGCCATCGACTTGGGAGTCGGTGGCACCGACTTAGCCACATCCTGCACACTCAACAAACGAGTCAGGGTATCATTTTTACATAAAATTTATAAAAAAAACTAAGTGCTACTAAAACAACATAATGTAAATGAATGAAACAAACATCCTAATGGTTGGGTTGCCTCCCAACAAGCACCCTTGTTTAACGTCCTAGGCTAGACAAATTCATTTTTTAGATTAATTAGAGGTAATAAGTTTCACTTCATGCTCCTTTCTATTGAAATCTTCGCCAAAGTAGTGCTTCAGTCTTTGGCTATTAACCAAGAAGGATCTCTCTCCTTGTTTGATTCTAACTACTCCATGTGGAAACACTTCTTATATGATGAATGGTCCACTCCATCTAGACCTCAATTTCCCGGTGTGTGATTTCATCCTTGAGTTAAAAAACAACACATTCTCTCCCGGGTAAAAGACTCTTCTTTCTATATGTCAGTCATGAATTTGCTTAGTTCTTTCCTTATACAATCTTGAATTCTCATAGGCATTCATCCTAATTTCATCAAGCTCATTCAACTCTAGCATCCTTGTCTTACCTGCTTCATCAAGATCAAAATTGAGCCTTCTCAATGCCCAATGAGCCTTATATTCTAACTCTACAGAAAGATGACACGCCGGGCCATAGACTAACCTAAAGCGTGTAGTTCCTATTGGTGTTTTATAGGCAGTCCTATAGGCCCATATTGCATCTGCCAACAATTCACTCCAATTCTTTCTACTAGACGACACCGTCTTCTCAAGTATCTTATTAATCTCACGATTGGAAATCTCCACTTGTCCTTGAGTTTATGGGTGATGGGGTGTACCCACATGGTGTGTCACTCCATATTTATTCAAAAGTGCCCCAAATTTCTGGTTGGTGAAATGAGTTCCCCCATCACTTATAATCATCCTTGGCACTCCAAATCTGCAAAAAATGTGATCCTTAATGAATTTGCATACAACATTTGCATCATTGGTGCAAGTTGGAATCGCTTCCATCCACTTTGACACATAATCTACAACCAGCAAGATGTAAAGGTTAGAGTTAGAGGACACAAAGGGTCCCATGAAATCAATACCCCATAAATAAAAAACCTCCACTTCTTGAAACACATTCAATGGCATCTCCTACCGCTTTGATATGTTTCCTGACCGCTGACATGCGTCACACCTACACACAAAATCATACACATCTTTGAATAGGGTTGGCCAGTATAACCCGCTCTCTAACACCTTTGTGGCTGTCCTAGAACTGGCATGGTGTCTACCTATAGGCAGTGTGTGGTAATGTTTCAACACGCTCTCATATTCGCCTTCAGGCACACATCTTCTCAAAATTCCATCCCTGCATTGTTTCAACAAAATGGGATCATCCCAAAAGTAATAGCACAAAGAATGAAAAAAATCTCTTCTTGATACCCCTAATCAACATGCAATTCCTTACAAGCTAAATAATTCACAATGTTAGCAAACCAAGGGTCTTTTTTATTAAGGGTGAACAACTGCTCGTCAGGGAAAGTCTTTAGAATGGGTATATTAATATCCTTCTCATCTACCATCTCCAATCAAGATAAGTGATCAGCCACCACATTCTCTATCCCTGTTGTATCCTTGAACTCAATGTCAAACTCTTGTAATAGAAGGATCCATCTAATCAATCTTGGTTTTGCATCCTTCTTCTACATCAAGTATTTAATTGCCACATGATTAGTCCACACCACCACCTTAGCTCCCACAAGGTGTTGTCTAAATTTCTAAAAAGCAAAGACAACTGCCAGTAATTCTTTTTCAAATGTGGTGCAATTAAGTTGTGCATCATTAAGTGTTTTGGATGCATAATATATGACCGTAGAAACTTTGTCTAAGCATTGCCCCAACACCACCCCCACAACATAATCTGATGCATCACACATTAGCTCAAACAATTGGCTCCAATCTGGAGCCTGCACAACCAGTGTGGATATGAGTTTTTCTTTCAAAATCTCAAAAGCTTTTAGACATATCTCATCAAAATTAAATTCAACATCATTTTCCAAAAGCTCAGACAACGGTTCAGCGATTTTTGAAAAATATTTAATAAATTGGCGATAAAACCCGACATGGCCTAGAAAACTCCTAACCGCCTTCACCGATGTTGGTGGAGGAAGTTTTAAAATCACTTCTATTTTAACCCAATCCACCTCCAATCCTTTGCTAGACACTGGTGGCCTATCACTATGCCCTCACTAACCATCATGTGACATTTTTCCCAATTCAACACTAAGTGTGTGTCTTCACACCTCTACAAAACCTTGTCCAAAATTTTCAAGCAATCATCAAAAGACGTCCTAAAATTGAAAAATCGTCCATGAAAATATCGAGACATCGTTCTACCATATCCGAGAAAATTGCCAACATACACCTTTGAAAAGTAGCAGGTGCATTGCACAACCCAAAAGGCATGCGGCGATAAGCAAAGGTGCCATAAGGGTATGTGAAGGCAGACTTCTCCTGGTCCTTAGGCTTGATTGAAATCTGATTATAGCCCGAATATCCATAAAAAAACAAAAGTGGGAGCGACTGGTGAGTCGGTCCAAAATCTGATCAATGAACGACAATGGAAAATGGTCCTTAAGTGTGGCCGTATTCAATCTACGATAATCAATGCAAACTCACCATCCTGTCACTAATCTAGTGGTTATTTATTCATTAGATGAGTTAGTAGTGAGAGTAATTCCTCCCTTCTTTGGTACTACCTATGTCAGACTAACCCACATGGAATAAAAAATAGCATAGATTATACCTGCCAACAGTAGCTTGATTACCTCCTTCTTTACTACCTCCGTCATGATTGGATTTAAGTGAAGTTGAGGTTGAATGACCAGCTTTACTCCTTCTTCTAACCGAATCTTGTGTTGGTACAAAGTGGGAGAAATCCCCTTTATGTCATCCACAGACCACCCAAATGCACCTCGGTGGTTCTTTAACACAATGATCAATGGTTCTTCTGAGTCACTCAGTGATGCAGATATGATGACCGATAGTTTCTCCTCTGTAGCTAGAAAAACATACTTTAGATGAGGTGGTAGCGGCTTGAGCTCTAACTCAGGTGGGCTCAGGAGTGAAGAAACCAATGGCGGTGGCAGCAGTCCCAAGTCCTCAAAGTGTCTTGTGTAATGACATGGCAAAGCCTTCAGTAGCCTTGCACATTCTTCCAGTGACCGGTCCCAAACACAATCATCCATGAAGTTCATTAGACAAGCCTTGAGTGAGAGCTGTGGATGTATCTGTACTAGGGAATCCTCTCCATCCTTATCCACAGTAGATGAACTCGATTCCTCATCTTCATCATCCGGATACCCTACTGCCTTGGCAAGTGAGACCACCTTAGTGTTCTCCATGATATCCATGTTGGTATGTATGCCCATAGAGAAAGTCATGTGATGATTGTAATGAGATACTTTGTAAATGATTTGAATAATAATAAAGGAAATTACTGATCTATATGTTTTAACTATTTTTGAGATGATAGTGTAACATGATAGATGTCTAAAAAATTGTTTTACTCGATGACGTATGCTTTTGGGTTGAGGACCTAAATGATGAGATCATACAGATGTTAAGAGTATGCATTCTTGTTCAGTCCCTAGTCAGTTGTTATTGTGTAAATAACCATAGACATCAATAATACTAAAGACTAGATTATGTGTTGGTTGATGATAGAATCTCATTAGTCATGATATAGTGATATCAAACCAAGAAAATAGGTACTTGTTAGAGAACATGTGTACCGGACAGACCCACTGTGAGAGTGACACATAGAACCATGATTTAGTAGTCACAATCATCTCTCATAGTGATGGTGGTGAGTGTGATTCTTTGACCTGAAATCACTACACTCAACACATGTCGTTGGGTACACTTTGACATCATCAAACACAGTCCTGAAACATGGGTTGTTATAAAGGTGATGATTGGGTGACTTTGACACATGGGGCTTTTGAGGGGTGAGTGATAGATATGAGATTTGTCCCTCCTAAGGGAGTTTGATGTCCATGGCCACTTGATGAGTAGGATTGAGGAAGGCATGCACATGCATGTGTGAATCAATATATGATATTGATGTCACACACATCTCACCCAGTCTGCTATGAGATCAAGGAAATGGATGAACGTTGAAAGGATGACTGTACCATGCCTTGAGTTCATTCAGGACATTAGTGACAAAGGAATTATACATTCACTGTAACACCATTCACAGATTGTAGGATTGAAAGTTGTTCTCCAACTTTCTATTTCACTTGGGTAGCACTGATGTGCGACTAGGCACCGCTCTTTGCTTGTGAAGTCATAAGTGTTATGGACTTTCACTGCCAACGTGAAATGGGCCTGTGGGGTCACACACATAGGATTTAACCTAGAAGAGGAGTTTATCCACAAATGATGTTTAGGTTGATTACTAAAGAGTTTAGTAGTTCAATTAAACACTCACTCAATTGATAGCTCAATATCATATTGTTCAAGGTGTTGGATTGATTGATTAGAGTATCAGATTGATTGAAACTGCAATTGACTGATTTTTTTAACAGCCTGCACTCCCAACCGATTGACTCAGGATAGGTTGAGATGACCAGTTCAAGGGTTGAACCGATCGGCTCAACAAGTCCAAACAAGCAAGTTGGGAAAGTCAGGTTGGTGAGAAATTTCTTTTCATTTCACTTGTCTAATTTGATTGGAATAAGGATTGGTATTTGGATCAATTCGAAATAAAAGAGGAAAAGTCAATCGGGAACTGACCAGGGCAGTGAACCGATTGTTTCAGAAGTGAACCGATAAGCTCAGGTGCCCCAACCGATTGGTTCAGGTGTGAACCGATCGACTCAGGTCCCCAACTGATCGGTTCATGCTTGAAACGATCGGTTCAACTGACATAGTTGGTTGTTTTGTGGAAAATCTCGAACCCTTTACTCCTACTTTAATCCCACCACTACTACAGAAACAACCTTTGGCGTCGGTTGTTTAACCCCCTTTGGCGACGGTTTTCAAGCGACGCCTATGTGGGCGCCGCTAAAGGTCAAACTCGTCGGCGTCGGTTTTCTAACCGACGCCTATATGACATATAGGCGTCGGTTATATATAGTTGGCTGACGTCTATAAGGTTCACGCCAAAAAAAAGAGCACCACCTAGGACACTTTCTGCGTCAGTTAACAACTTAACAACCGACGCCATACACCCAGACGACACAGCGAAGCACGGCCGTGCTTCGCTGCACGGCTGTGTTTAGTACTATAGGCATCAGTTTTATACTAATAAGCGACACCTTTTCCACCACGGCCGTGCTTTCCTGCACGGCCGGGTTGTTTGTCATATTAGGCATCAGTTTTTTTCAAATAACCGACGATGTAGGCCTTTGATGACGGTGTTCTATAAATAACCAATGCCTATACTTTAATTTTTTTTCTTATTAGTTTGCAGGCCTGCTGTGGCTGGTCAGCAGGATGAGAACCTGTAGTTCAGTTTTTTGAACTGCAGGTTTACGACATCCATTGATATCAGCCTATAAACAGGCCACAAACCTGCAAAATCAACAAATATTTTTTCACACAAGTAGATACATTCATACATCAATTCAATTCTCACATTCACACATGTAGAAACATTCAGACATGTATAAACATTCAGAAATATTCATTTACAAAATATCATTCAGCATCGCTATCAGCATCCCAATTATATCTTACAATCGCCACTGCTTGTATGGCTTTTGCCCATTCTTCTCTTATTTCATTTAATGATTCCATCGTATATGGAGCATGTACATTTTTTAAGCATTTACCTATAGTGTGGTCAGTTTTAAACACCTGCAAAGAGAATGATGTATATATATAAGTAATAATATAAAAATAAGATTGATATATTTCATACTAACTAATGAGACTATATATAATACCTCATGTATGGTATTAATATCCAATGCAACATGTCAGATAATCATCTTCATAAATCGCATCACATAGTATGCGCATGCCCAGCCGTTGTCTTGTGTAGCGCACTATAAATTGAAACATACAAAATATTAAAAAATACAACTAAGCACAGTTCACATAAATAATATATACATTGGAGTCGAGAACTTACTTTTACGTTCTCCCAAATTATTGGATGGTTCTTTCTCCTTGGGACATTTCCTCCAGCATTTTTGAATGCATCTAAACCCCTACATGTTAATGTAACACAGTAAATTGCATAATTAAATAGTAATGTAATAACAGATGTTAACGGATATAAAAATGAAATATTTCTCACCAAAATAATGGCATTCTCAATATGTGTCCAATTTAGTGTTCAATGTACTTCCCGCAGGATCTAGATAATAAACAGTGAATGTCCCGGGGACAATAACTAGTAACTCCCAATGTCTACTGCTAGAGGTAAAAAAGTTAAAAATTAATAACTCATAATGCACAATAAAAATGGAATTTTCTTAAGTCCAAATTATAAATAAAGTAAACTTACTTGACATTGAATGGAGCTATTATTATCGTCTTCTTTTGCTGACCGAAAACTGTAAAAGTATCTATACAGTATTGTTGAACACTATCAGGGTCTTTAGCTACCATACTAATCAATGATGGAATAAAAAATCCCACATAATCAAATGCAAATTGTTTGCATTGATCTTTGACTAAGTAGCTGCAAAACATGTATTACGTATGCATTAATATATAAGAAACCAGATCACCAGATCTTACACAAGGTATATGGATGTATAAACAAGATCTCACCTTATCCATGTCTCTATCATTGATGTATTCAGCCAATCATACATAAACAGCTCAAGAATATCTTGTATAAATAAAGAGCTATCGTATGATTGACCTGCATAATATGCTTCTAAAGAAACAATTATAGGGCAATGTATATTATGTGCCCATAGCCAACATGCCATTCCCCTACAAGCAGGACCTAACGGGTATTTTAGGTCAGTTGGAACCCAACTTGGTAATGCAGGAAGTGGAGGTGGAGGCCTAGGTGCTCCAGGTGTCTTCTTTTTAACCGGTATATATAATTTTAGATCATTTGACCTCATATATACACATTAACAATCTAAAGTAATGTAAATTTATCTTACAATTTCAGTAGTGTAGATGACATCTGCTTTGGGCCACAATATCACCCCGCCTTCTGCCTCACCAAGTGTATCAATATCTGGGTGGGCATATGGCAATGCAACTTCCCTCCAATCGGGTAATACACATATCGGGCTCACATGAACGTAGCCCTGAGGCATTGGAGTCCCATGAAATGTTGCCCCAGGAAGGGACTGGTAAGCATTCACCTCTGCAACAACATAGTCTTGCATTCTTAAGCGGCATGGCTTCAATGCCTACAAATTTACGTAAAGAATGTTATACATATATACATATCACCTTTCGAACATATCATCTTGAAAAGACTAGCTACAATGTCATAAATAATACTTACAGCAGACGTGCTAGGTGATGGGTCTCCAGGATTACTCACAGTTTGTGCATTAAGAGAAGAGTGGGTCACCATAGGCTGATTGGAAGCCTGAGATGCCTGCCACCGCACTATTTCTTCCTTGACCTTCTCAGCAACTATATCATTGACCTTCTTAGCAACTATATACTCGACTCTCTTATTCTCCTATACATGGATAAAAGAAACATTAGCTTCTTATTATTGAATTCCCTTTCGCAGTAACATTCTAAAAAAAGAATAGGTTACCTCTTCTTGTGAAAGTCCCGCTCTGGGTTTGCGCTGGGATGGCCCAAAGAATGCTTTGATGCCCACACCAGCGCCTGCACCCCTAACACGTCGAGGATGCTCTGGGTTACCCAGAGCAACTGTCAATTCATCCCTTGTGCCCTGAGGGATGAACGCCCCTTGTTTCCTCTGCTCGTGTAGCTCTCGCTAATCACCATCAACATAAATTAGTAAGTTAACACCACAAATAATCAATATTCAAACGTTTGCTCTAAGAGTTGTATTTTACCATTTTCGCAGCCGCCTCAGCAGTTACGGGCTTCTTTATTTCACCCTTCTCGTTTTGCCTCCCAGCTATCTAGATATCATGGCGAGGCATGGGTGTGGCAGACTCCTGAGTAGGAGCATACTCCTGAGTAGCCGCAGACTCCGCCTGTAGTCTTTGACGAATGCTTGCATAGCCCTTTGGACCCATAGTGTGGTCATGCACATTCAGTGCACACCTTGCTTTTTGCACGTCACTGAGGGCCTAGTTAGTATGCACATTAATGATTTGGTTAGTAGCACTAAATGTTAATCTTGAATAGGTGAATACAACATATATTAATTAAATTGGGAGTGACGCCTAATACCTTGAATTCTTCAGATTTTCTTGAAGCAACAAAATTGTCCCAATCTTCTTTGTCCAAGAAGTTCCACTACTCAAGGGATGACTTCTTCTTCTTATCACCATCTTTTATATATTCTCTATTCAGATTTATCCTATAGTTCCGAAGCATCTTTCCAGTGCGTTGCATCACGCTTTTACGATGCAGCTTCTCATCCAATGCAAACAGATTCTGTAAAATAGAATTCTTATTAACTAGTATCCAAAAATAGAATTGCAAATAATATAATTTGTAATCTACAAAATAGAATTGCAAATAATAATAACTCACACATAAATCCTTCCATATCAAGTCTTTCTTCCCCTGAGGAACTTTATGCCAATTATCATACTTAACACCACAATGGCTTCGAGTGACACACCCAAGATAGTTTACAAAATTATTGCGGTTCACTCCAATTTCATTTCCTCCATTATCAAACTCTACAACCAATTTGGATCCACTACCACTCAACGCTATTAACTTCTTCAACAGAGTGATTCCCCTTTTCTTGTTAAGTGTTTGGTGCTGCACATCAAGTTGCTCCAGTGCTTCAGTGGGTACATGTGCATCATCAACCTAAAATTTGACAAAAATAAACCCACTGAATTAGCACAATATAGAAATATGGGATATATGACATAACTAGAAGATACTGAATTTTATAGAAATATAGGATATGTTTTTAGAACTTACATTGGTATCCTCGCCATGCTCGTCATGGACAACATTCTCATCATGGACTTCATGCTCATCATGGACATCATGCTCATCATGGTCAGCCATATGAAAATGTCATTAAAAAGGCAAACATTTAGCATTTGTATTAACTAGAAAAAGGCAAACATTTAGCATTTGTATTAACCAGAAAAAGGCAAACATTTAGCATTTATATTAACTAGAAAAAGGCAAACATTTAGCATTTGTATTAACCAGAAAAAGGCAAACATTTAGCATTTGTATTAACTAGCATTTGTAAAAAAATATAAACATACATGTCTCTAAAATTGTGATCTTTTATCAATTAACAATCCTTCATTGTGATCTCCGCGCACATATAAGTCATCATTAGCTTCAATATTTTGTGGAGTTGGCAACCCAACTGAGAATGGACTGGAGTCATCATACTTATCATAGTACTCTTCTTCATCTATAGGATCTACAGTATATAATTTAGTGATTGTTCATTCTAATTTATACCAATGTACAAGTAATATAAAGAACAATGATTGTTCACTTTCTAGGCCAACAAACACATGTGATGTCATTCTTATATATAATAAATGTGTACCACCTATCCCATCCTTGAACACCTAATCTCACTAGTAAGTGTATAATGTGTATTGGGTTTTCAAGAAAATTTTGGCAGCATTTCCCTGCCGTTCTCTAAGTACATATGTACTTAGAGAGCAAACAGGGAAATGCTACTGAAATTTTCTCAAAAACCCAATACACATTATACACTTACATCCTAAGTGAGATTAGGTGTTCAAGAACAGTCCCAAACCGGGGACTATCCAAGATTTACTCCTATTGAGTAAATCTTGGACGGGTTTCTAGGCCAACAAACACATGTGATGTCATTCTTATATATAATAAATGTGTACCACCTATCCCATCCTTGAACACTTAATCTCACTAGTAAGTGTATAATGTGTATTGGGTTTTCAAGAAAATTTCAGCAGCATTTCTCCGCTGTTCTCTAAGTACATATGTACTTAGAGAAAAAATGGGGAAATGCTACCGAAATTTTCTCGAAAACCCAATACACATTATACACTTACATCCTAAGTGAGATTAGGTGTTCAAGAACAGTCCCAAACCGGGGACTATCCAAGATTTACTCCTAATGAGTAAATCTTGGACGGGTTTCTAGGCCAACAAACACATGTGATGTCATTCTTATATATAATAAATGTGTACCACCTATCCCATCCTTGAACACCTAGTCTCACTAGTAAGTGAATAATGTGTATTGGGTTTTCAAGAAAATTTCGGTAGCATTTCCCCACCGTTCTCTAAGTACATATGTACTTAGAGAACAAACGGGGAAATGCTACCGAAATTTTCTTGAAAACCCAATACACATTATACACTTACATCCTAAGTGAGATTAGGTGTTCAAGAACAGTCCCAAACCGGGGACTATCCAAGATTTACTCCTAATGAGTAAATCTTGGACGGGTTTCTAGGCCAACAAACACAATAATAGATATGTACATGTTAGGGTTTCATCACAATTAATGTTAGGGTTTCATCACAATTGATGTTAGTGTTTCATCAATGTTAGGTTTAATCAAATCAAATTAGGATGCTAGAATTGACAAGTTTAAATCTTATTTCAACATGCATCAAAATTTACTAAATTAAGTCAAACATTAGGATTAGAAGCACAAATATATGCAAGCAAAAAATTTGTTCATATCCTAGGATTTACATAAAGCATTACATAAAAATTTGTTCATATCCTTACCAACAGCAAGCACGACCGTGGCTGTGTTGGCCTACCACAGCCGTGCTGGACAGCACGGCCGTGGTAACGGACGTGGTTGTGTTGCCCTACCACGGCCGTGCTGTCCAGCACGGCCATGGTAGGCCAACACAGCCATGGCCGTGCTTGCATGTTGGTAAATAGCTAGGGAGAAGGAAGTAAAGAGGTAGCGCTACCTGGAGCTAGCGTGGAAAGCGCGACGGCGAGCGGCGGCAGCAGTGGCAGTGGAAGAAGAGAGAGTAGAGTGGCGGGCGGTGAACCAGCAGCAGCGGCGTCAGGAATGAGCAGAGCAGAGCAAAGCAGCAGCAGCAGCGGCAGCGGCGAGTAGAGGTGCACCAGCAGCAGCGACGCACCAGCAACAATGGCGGCGGCGAGCGGAGAAGCACCATCAGTAGCGGCGGCGAGCAGCAGCGGGGTCGTCAGGCGATTTTAGGAGAGCGGCGGCAGCAGCACAACAATATCGCGATGAAATAGAAAGAAAGGGGGAAGAGCCGGGTGATCGGGATTATTAAGTTGGTCAACGACGTCAGGTATCTATAAAACTGACGCCTATTATGATTTAGCATCGGTTAATAGTAAAACACTGACGCCCAACTAGACAACCTTTACCCTAAATTATTTGGCGGGAACCATTATCAGCGTTGGTTATCGAAGGATAATCACACTGAAAGTGGGACTTTTCGCGCAAATTTTCATTTTAAATAGGCGTCGGTGAATTGTTAAAAGACCAACGTTGTAGGTAACCTAAAATGTTTTCGCTCAAAAATTGGATTTTGCGGGCAATTTTAGGCGTCGGTTTGTTATAACTAGCCGACGCTGAATACAAAGTGGTACCCGTGTCTAGATGGTCTTCGAATATAAACTTCGGTTTGCATAAATAACCGACGTCTAATATTATAGGCGTCAATTTTCCTAAATAACCGACGCCCAGAAAAGTGACACTGAACGCTGTTTCTGTAGTAGTGCACATTGCCCAGGGTAGAGAACCCTGTCCCATGACCCTCCTATATATATAGGGGTATTGGGGGCTTCTCAAAGTACAACTCAGAATGCCAGTTGCTCTGTAAAGTTGTCGTTCTCTCTGGTTGTGGTAACCAGGAGAGCCTGAGCAAGTGCTACCCGATAAGGGAGGCACAACAAGGGAAAGACAACTATAGAAAAGCAACTGGTGGTAGGAGAGTGTATCAGTGACTAGTACATCGATAGGAGGGTACGACTCCTTCTGATGCCTTGTGCGACAAGGCGATCAGAGTTCCAAGCAGTCTGTGTGGACGACTGCAGAGGCAAGAGACTTCTACTGCTCAGAGGATAGCTGTCAATCCTAACAGTCCCGGTGAGACCAGGAGTTGCACATACACCGTCCAAGACCAGAGGTGAAGACCACGCAAGCCGTGAGGTAACGTCTCTAAGAAAGCCTTGGGACAAGGTATGCCTCTACAAACCATCCTTCCTATTGTATAGATGTTGACGCGATTCCTTTATTCTGGGTTTGGGAGAAGAGTTTTTTTGTTTCTGTTTCCTTCTCTGTCTCCCGTAAAACCCAACAGTGGTATCAGAGCCACGTCAGCTGCTCTATACTTTAGGATTATCGATGTGATCGATTTTGGTTTGTCGCCTTTATTTATTGCATACGATGCGAATAAAATTGGATTTATGCATGTCCAATCCTAAATCCATAAATTCCAATATACATATATGATATGTAATATAAATGCACTTGATACGCGTCGCCCTTAAATGAGTTTTGTGGTGGATGTATAGCATGGTTATGGCCAATAAACCCTATGTCTGTGTATGGTTGAATGTGATTGCTTGCTTCTCAGTCTGTGCACCGATTTCCTATCTCCTATTCCTGATGTAACTCGAGATAACTTGAGATTTCTTTCCTACCTTTGCTCCCCCTGAATGTAACTCAGGGTTTCCCTTTCTTTTATTTCCTGTTATGTCAAAGAATGGCGGACAACCTGACGACGACTGAGACGATCGGTTCATGGAGTGAATCGATCGGTTGGCGTGCCATACGACCAGTTCGAGGAACGAGATGAGCGGGTGGCGACCCTGAGGAGATGCAAGACGACCAGTGAACCGATCGGCTGGAGGCGCCATTCGATCGGCTGGTGGCACCCAACCGACCGGTCTGATGGCGAGCCGGTCAATCATGGAGATGAGTTGATCAAACCCAGAAAGGCAAAGCACAATGTTCATCTTGTATAGGTTGTATGTGATGTGGAACTAGATGACCATGATTCCTCTTGGCTCGAGGAATCACATTAGGATGGTCATATTCATTGCTTTTATCATTTCACATGTTTTCTGTGGGATATAACATGCATATGATACTTACTATATTGTGGTGATTGGATATGTATATGTACCTATAAAAATCAAATCCCTCATCTAAATATTAAGTCTTTCATGCCTTCCATTAGCGACACACATGACAAACCTGATCGACCAAGCGTAGGTGATGCCAAAGCGTGGTGCACCATCTATCTCGCAGAAGTGTGAAGGGTAAACATGTAGGTTCTGCCAAAGTAGGGTGCATATTTACCGTGTCGATTTTGGGATAGACTTCACTGGTGATTCTTAGAGCATCTAAGCCCAGAGGCATGAAGTGTTCACGGAAAAGTGTTGCGCATGTTCATTCATCAAGAGTGGCATTTGATTCAATTGGCATGATGGCCTACCTAAATAGTCAAGTTGTGGGTGATCATCCAAAGCTGACTCATGACTTGATGAAATATGGATCTTGCCCACTAGAAGATTGTGTGCTGCAATCTTCTGAATTGATGGTGAGGGCTGTCAATTTGAATCAAACTAGTGGGAGCATTAATTAATTAAAGGCCTAATTAACTATCATCAAATATTATTCAAATCAAATCAAATCAAAAGGAGTTTTGACAAATGCAATTATCTCTTGTAGAATGGAAAAAGAATCATCTTTTAAAATGGGCAAATTAATTAAGAATAAATTCCATAACTGGTTGGGGATTGTGAGAAGTGTTCTGCAAAATCTAGAAATACCGGTAGCCTTTGAATCCACTCCATGTATGCTTAATGCGTTGTTTGAGAAGAAGGATAGTTCATTGATGAAGATCAATGGAACAAAGTCCAAGGACAAAGGTGAGGGAGAGAAGGGTTCTCTCGCCAAACCAATGTCAGAGTCTTCTACATGGAAAGGATGGAAGGAACGATGGAAGAAGAAGAGAGAGATAGAGATCTCTACTTCTGGTGTATACGTGATAGAGATTAACTTTACTACTTCTTTGTCATGGGTACTTGATACCGGATGTGGATCTCACATTTGTTCAAATGTGAAGGATCTTAAGAGAAGTAGGCCTTTGGGGAAAGGCGATGTTGAACTACATGTTGCCAATAGGGAAAGAGTTGCTGCCAGTGCCATAGGAACCTATGAGTTAACTCTACCTAGTGGGCTAATATTAGAGTTGAAGAACTACAGTTATGTACCCGCCATAAATAGGAATATCATTTCCGTCTCTTGTTTTGACAAGGATGGTTTTGAATTTCTTATTAAGAATGGAAAGTGTTCCATTTCAAAAGATGGGATATTTTATGGCAGTGCCCCAATGTCTTATGGTCTATACTTGATAGATCTAGAGACAAGTGTATACAATGTAAACACCAAAAGGAAAAAACTCAACAACTCAAATCAAACGTATCTTTGGAATTGTCGTCTAGGGAACATAAATGAGAAGCGCATTTCTAGACTCCATAAAGATGGTTATCTAGACTCTTTTGATTATGAATCAATAGAGACATGTGAATCTTGTTTTTTGGGCAAGATGACCAAGACTCCCTTTTCAGGTAAAGGTGAGAGAGCTACTGATCTATTGGGACTCATACATACTGATGTATGTGGGCCTTTTAGAACTAATGCCAGAGGTGGGTATCTATACTTCATTACCTTCACAGATGACTTCAGTAGGTATGGATATGTGTACCTGATGAAACATAAGTTAGAAACCCTTGAAAGGTTCAAGGATTTCATGAATGAAGTACAAAACCAACTTGGTAAAAGTATTAAATCACTTCGATCCGATCGAGGTGGAGAATACTTGAGCCAAGAGTTTGAGGACCTTCTGCGAGCCCGTGGTATCATAACACAATGGACTCCGCCTGGAACACCACATCATAATGGTGTGTCTGAAAGAAGGAATCACACTTTACTGGATATGGTGCGATCAATGACGAGTTTTGCTGATCTTCCGATTTCCTTTTGGGGTCATGCTCTTGAAATCGCCGCGTTTACACTTAACCGAGTACCATCTAAATCGGTTCAAAAGACACCATATGAGATATGGACTGGGAAGCGTCCCAATATGTCTTTTATGAGGATTTGGGGGTGTGAGGCATATGTCAAGAAAATGTTTCCTGACAAGCTAGGCCCTAGATCTGATTAATGTTATTTTGTTGGATATCCTAAGGAGACCAAGGGATATTACTTATACCACCCAACTGACAACAAAGTATTTGTTGCCAGGGATGCTGTGTTCCTAGAAAAAGAATTTATTTCCAAAGGAAGCAGTGGGAGGAAAATAGAGCTTGAAGAGGTTCAAGCCCAACAAGAAAACATTGAACCAGTAGATGTACAAGAGGAACATAGAGATTCACAAGGTGTTGTGGAATCTTAATCTCCTCAAGTAATACAAGGACCTCGTAGATCTAGTAGGGCCCACCTTGAACCTGAGAGGTTTGGATACCTTGTGACTCAGGAAGGCGGTGAGTTGATCATAGATGATGATCCAACTACCTATCTAGAGGCTATGGAGGGACTAGATTCTGAGAAATGGCTTGAGGCCATGAAATCTGAGATGGAATCCATGTACTCCAATAAAGTATGGACTTTGGTGGAACCACCCGAAGGGGTAAAAGCCATACGGTGCAAGTGGGTCTTCAAGAAGAAGACCGACATGGATGGCAATGTGCAAACTTATAAAGGCAGATTGGTTGCAAAGGGTTTTTGATAAGTTCAAGGTGTTGACTATGACAAAACTTTTTCTACAGTTGCCATGATTAAGTCCATCAGGATCATGCTTGCTATTGCGGCTTACTATGACTATGAGATTTGGCAAATGGATGTTAAAACTGCATTCCTTAATGGGAATATAAATGAGGATGTGTACATGACACAACCAGAAGGTTTTGAAGATCCAACAAATGCCAATAAAGTATATAAGCTATAAAGGTCAATCTATGGATTGAAGCAAGCATCTCAGAGTTGGAATCTTCGATTTGATGAGGAAGTCAAAGTGTTTGGCTTTATTCAAAATGAAGATGAACCTTGTGTGTACAAGAAGGTTAGTGGGAGCATGACCACATTCCTCATATTGTATGTGGATGACATACTATTGATGGGGAATGATGTCTCAGCCTTAGAGAAGGTAAAGACTTGGCTTGGGAATACTTTCTCAATGAAGTACTTAGGAGAAGAATCCTAAATTCTAGGTATTAAGATCTATAGAGATAGATCTAAAAGGCTTCTCGGACTAAGTCAAATCACGTACATTGACAAAGTGCTGAAGCAGTTCAACATGGAGAACTCAAAGAGAGGCAACATCCCCATGATACATGGAGTCACCATCTCTAGAGCTCAATGTCCCCAATCTTATGAAGAGAGGGAGCATATGAATGGGATCCCATATGCATCAGCCATCAGATCCATCATGTACACTATGTTGTGCACATGCCCAGATGTCTCGTATGCCCTCAGCATGACAAGCATGTATCAGTCAAATCTTGGGGATGCTCACTGGACAACCGTAAAGAACATCCTCAAGTACTTGAGAAGGACTAAGGATCAATTCCTTGTATACGGCGGTGAGGAAGAACTAGTGATAAAGGGTTACACTGATGCAAGCTTCCAAATCGACAAAGATGATTACAGATCGCAATCAGGATTTGTATTTTGCCTAAACAATGGAGCTGTGAGTTGGAAGAGTTCCAAGCAAGAAATAGTTGCCGATTCTACTACAGAGGCCGAGTATATCACTGCTTTACATGCAGCAAAGGAAGCTGTGTGGATCAGGAAGTTCATCACTGAACTTGGTGTAGTTCCTAGTAGCTGTGATGCAATTAAGCTTTATTGTGACAATAATGGAGATATTGCTTAAGCTAAGGAGCCCAGATCACATCAGCAGTCCAAGCACATACTATGGTGCTTCAATCTCATATGAGAGATCGTACAACGAGGAGATGTGAAGATTTTCAAATTACCAACTGAAGACAACATAGTTGATCCACTGACTAAGGCCCTTTCTCAGCAGAAGCATGATGGTCATGCTAGGTCACAAGGACTGAGGTTCCTAGGTGACCGACTCTAAGTGCAAGTGGGAGTCTGTTGGTATATATGCCCATAGAGCAAGTCATGTGATGATTGTAATGGGATACTTTGTAAATGATTTGAATAATAATAAAGGAAATTTCTGATCTATATGTTTTAACTATTTCTAAGATGATAATGTAACATGATAGATGTCTAAAGAATTGTTTTACTCAATGACGTATGCTTTTGGGTTGAGGACCTAAATGATGAGATCATACAGATGTTAAGAGTTTGCATTCTTGTTCAATCCCTAGTCAGTTGTTATTGTGGAAATAACCATAGATATCAATAACACTAAAGACTAGATTGTGTGTTGGTTGATGACAAAATCTCATTAGTCATGATATAGTGATATCAAACCAAGTACATAGGTACTTGTTACAGAACGTGTGTACCAGACAGACCCACCGTGAGAGTGACACATGGAACCATGATTTGGTAGTCACAGTCAGCTCTCACAGTGATGGTGGTGAGTGTGGTTCTTCGACCTAAAATAACTATACTCAACACATGTCATTGGGTACACTTTGACATCATCAAATGCAGTCCTGAAACATGGGTTGTTATAAAGGTAATGATTGGGTGACTTTGACACATGGGGCTTTTGAGGGGTGAGTGATAGATATGGGATTTGTCCCTCCTAAGAGGGGTGACTTTCACTTCCAACGTGAAATGGGCCTGTAGGGTCACACACATAGGATTTAACCTGGAAGAGGATTTTATCCACAAATGATGTTTAGATTGATTACTAAAGAGTTTAGTAGTTCAATTAAAAACTCAATCAATTGATAACTCAATATCATAGTGTTCAAGGTGTTGGACCGATTGATTAGAGTATCAGATTGATTGAAACTGCAATTGACTAATTTTGCACTGTCTGCACTCCCAACCGATCAACTCCTTGTTGGATCAATGGGCTCTAGAAGGGGGGGGGGGTTGAATAGAGCTTCACAAACTTCACAAGAGTGATTAGACCACCAAATTATATTAAGTGCAGAACTTAATTCAAAACAACAATTTGATGTCCTAAACTAGCATACAAAGCAAGGATAAGAGACAAGGAATAGCATGCACTTGGACAGGTGGTTTAGAATGGTTCCATGTCCTAAACTTAGGAGCAATATCAGTCCACTACCTAGAGTTGGTTAGGCTCTAGGATTTGTAACTTGGTTCTCTTATATATATCACACAATAAGATTACAAGCTACAACAACCAACCATACAAGGACTTATATATCAAGCCAAGATCTTCTACCTCACCAAGGACTTACCCACCAAGCAAGTAGTCTTCAGCCTTCTTCAAAGGACTTACCCACTCTTGCTCTAGTCTTCGGCCTTGCAGGAATTACCCATCTTGCTTGAGCTTTGCCTTGCACCTCTCCTTCACTTGGAGAGCTTTAGCACCTTCCTCCTTCACTCGGAGGCCTGGAGCAGCTAGCCTTCTTCTCCTTCACTCGGGGAAGAACAACAACCTTCTTCTCTTTCACTCGGAGAAGAAACTTTAATCAATCTTCATAGAGAATGGAGATGGGAGAAGTGGAAAGGAGAGCTTTACAAGATTACAAATGATAGCTCTCATACATGGGATCCTAACTCACTCATACTCACGAATTTGCTTTGAAGGTAGAGAGAGAAAGGGGCTCAAAGGATTAGAAACCACTCAACTAAGGCTAGGACCAAGCATATGTGAATGAGCAACCTTGGAATGAAGTCCAAGAGGTCCTATTTATAGTTGAGGGAGTCCCTTTGAGGTTGGGAGAGTTAAGGGGCACAAACTAGCCGTTTTACAACTTGCAACGGATCTATTTTGAGTCCCACCTACTCCTCCAACGGTTGGAATTGCTTTTTCTGCATTCCAGTACAGTCTGATCGGCCGAGTTTCAATAAAGGCAACTCGGCCGAACCACTAAGCGACAAGTCTGAAAGATAGACTGTCGGCCGAGTTCCCTTGGAGAAACTCGGCCGATCGGTCGACTTTCAACTTGGACCGATCAGTGGATCGGCCGAGTTTCCCACCATAGAAACTCGACCGAACAGGGATCGGCTGAGTTGGTAACTCGGCCGATTGCCCAGAAAATTCCAGAATATATGGATCGGCCGAGTTTGGAATTCGGCCGACAAAATCCCTGTTATGGGTATTTTGGAATTTTCGTAAAACTGTACAAACGATGGATTTTTGAGTCCCAATCAATTTATCCATCTTAGTTACAATACAAAACATGAGTATAAGTGATTACATCAATTGTTCTAAGCCTCTAAGGGCTATATTACAAAACGATCAAAAGTCACATGTTTTGCATGTGCTGGATGAGTAGCTTTGGAGTTGAATGTGATTCTTTTCTTGTACCTAATGTCTGAAACAATCTCAAATAGATTTGTTAGATACATATGAATGGAATGGTTAAGTCATTATCAAAATATGGGCAATGTGCGACACCTAGGTCAACATTCTCCCCCTTTTTGACAATGACAAACCATTCCTCAACATATTGAAAAGAATGTGAAAATTATACCTTTTCTTAGGGAATTGCAAGGGGATGCAAAGATGATCAATTTGTAATGCTCCCCCTCAATTCATGCTTACTCATCCCTGCATGGTTAGTTAAAAAACAAGCAACCACAACACATATGTATATTATATGATTCTAAGCAAGTCTAGATGCATTGCAGTTATTAGACAAGAAAAGAACCATACAAGCAATAAAATCAATATAATTGAGCTTTTTCTCCCCCTTTGTCATCTCAAAAAGGCAGGGGGGTAGAAGAGCATAAAAGCAAGGTCTTCTCCAACAAAAACACTCAATCAAATCACTCCACAGAAAGACAGAGGAACACCAAGATAAACCATGAAAGCAATGCATGTCATTAATCAAAATATGGAAAACACTACAAGATAAACCATACAAAGTGTTTCCATAAACCATAAAACAAAAACTACACGGATAGCATAGAGTAGAAATAGTACAACTCAGATGATGTGCCTAATGTATATAGTACAATCATAGTCCAAATAGATATAACATGGTCATCTGAGACTAAAACTAGACACATCAGCCCCTAAGCTAAACTACTCTATGTCGATATCATCAACATCAGCATCGATGTCCTCGTCTGGCCGGTAGTCCTCGTCGCCATCATCAAAAGGAGGAGCAGCAGCCGGTGTAGCCTCGGCATCATGATCAGCATCGTCGTCATCATCCTCGTCTTCAGCATCCGTCGCAGTAGCCTCATCAGCATCAGTCTCAGCATCCTCCTGGTCAGGCATATCCTCGTCTGGAGGACCAGAAGCACGCCCGGGCCACCTCGCACTCTGCTCGGACCAAGACATGCCTAGAGCATGTAACTCATAGGCAACCTCAATGGGGGGAGCAGAAGAAGTGTACTGGGCCAGAAGCTCAGACAGACGACCACCTGGGAGCGCCAGAACCGGGGAAGGGCATCCACATGCAGAGGGTTCAGCGGAAGCAGAAAAGGGTGGAGCAGGGTAAAACTGGCTATACGCGTAAGAAGCGTAGTCACCACCGGGGTAGGGCTCGTAGGTGGGGTAAGGCTGAGGGCAGGATAAAGACATGGAGGACATGATGTGGCACAGATCCTGATGATGGTGTTGCTGGACCTGCATGTTGTACGCTTGCTGGTGCATGAGATACCCCATGAGGGCCTCATTGGAAACGTGGAAATCAGCAAAGGCAGGCTGCGGAGGAGGCTGGAAGGAAGGTTCAGGTGGAGGAGGGGCAGCTGTGGAGGGTGGAGGTGCAGCTGAGGAGGGTGGAGGTGGAGGTGGAGGTGCAGCTGAGGAAGATGATGCACCAGGGGTAGGCACACTCTTTTGGAGAGTGGTCTCACTGATATAAACTCCTTTGCGATCAGGGCGGTAGAGAAAATCGACAAAGAGAGATTTTCCAGTGGCATGCTGGAAAAGACCACAAATAAGGGCAGGATATGGAAGATGTGTGCCCTTTGTGTTATTTCCCGAGTCAAAACAGGTCATATGATGAAGGATGTAGCGGGCCCATTTGACTCCTTGATTGTTCAACAGAAGATACATCATCATCGCCGTATTCTCGGCAATGTCCGTTTGATTCTTCTTGGGATGGACATTGCAGCTGAGAATAAACGCCAAGACGCGGCGAGGGGCAGAAAGGGCGGAGGAAGGCAAAGCACCCCATTTTCTATAAGGAAAGTTGGGTTGCTTGAGAAATTTTTGGATGTCGGTCAAGTCAACCTCAATTGTCTTATAAACATCCTCGGGGTAAAGAAGATCAAGATAGAGAGGATAGTCGGTGATCCAAGATGCCGTGCCAACATTTCCATTAAGATAGAGATTGAAGGAACGCTCAGTAATATGGAAAGGTTGTCCGGCGATCATGGACGTAAACACAATAGAGGTGTCCGCGGATGGGACCAAAGAGTCATAGTTCCACTGCAAATTTTCGTAGAACTCACGGACGGCTTTGGAACTATATTTCAAATTATAGAAGCGGGCATCCTCTATGCAAAACACCTCAAGGTGATGGGTGCAAAAGATTTGACAAGCTTCAAGGAGGTCAGCGTGAAAGCTGTTGGGTTGATGAAGAGCTTGAAAAGGGAAGGGAGAGCGAGGAAGGAGCTCTTTGTAACGAGAAACAGCAGCATTGTCAATAAACGAGAGATTGTCGAACACCATATACCTTGGAGCAAGGGGAGTCACCATGGCAGGAGCAGGAACGGCTCGTTTCCGGCATTGGGACCTCATGGAGAGGAGAAAGAAGAAATAGAGCCGAGCCGTGCGGAGAGAGAGAGAGCAGACGACACCCCTAGAACAGCAAGAACGAAAGCACAGGGTTGATCGGAGGTGAAAACGGCTGGAATGAGGGAAGAGAGGACCAGGGTTAGGAGGGGTCGGGGTTTACGGCTAGGGTTCGGTCGACTTTGCTCTAGTTGAGAGGGAGCAAGTCGGCCGAATCCTATATATATAAAACCAGTCTGCTGCCGATCGGTCGAGTTTGGGAAATGGAAACTCGGCCGATCGAGTGCACAGGTGCCCTGTATCCCGACCGTTCGGCCGAGTTGGAAACTCGGCCGACCAAAACCCTGATGTGGAAAAACCGAAATTCTAGCCCTAGCCTCAAATGACCGAATGCAATTTTTCTTTTTGGTCTAGATTGTATATTAAGCATATTTAGGCACATTCCCATCATCATAGGGTACTATTTGTCGATTAAAACCCGATTTGCGAGAAAAGCCCGAAAAAGAGATAGAAACTAGAGAAAAATTAGCAAAAACAAGCATTTTGAGCAATTAAAGCATTTATAAGCAAGAGCAACACATATAAGATGTAACCAACTAATTAGAGAGCAATTCAATATCATCAAGAGAAATTATGAGCAATTTTGATCTAATAAAATTAAATTGATCTCTAGCAAGCAGTTTAGTGAAAATGTCGGCCAACTGATTTTCCGTATCCACATGTGTGATATAAATATCCTTTTTGACAATGTGGTCACGGAGAAAATGATGGCGAACTTCTATGTGTTTAGCTCTACTATGCAAGATTGGATTATAAGAAAGATTGATTGCACTAGTATTATCACAGTAAATAGGAGAAGCATCAAAATAAATGTTAAAGTCTTGGATCATTTGCTTCATCCATAGGACCTGGGCACAACAACTTCCGGCTGCAATGTACTCAGCTTCGGTAGTTGATAATGCCACTGTGCTCTGTTTCTTGGAGAACCAAGACACCAAGCATGGTCCCAAGAGGAAGCAAGTGCCACTTGTGCACTTTCTATCAATCAAGCAACCTGCGTAGTCAGCATCACTATATGCCACAAGAGTAAAGTCCCTCGACTTAGGGTACCATAGTCCAAAATTTGGAGTTTTGGCTAAGTACCTCAAAATCCTCTTGACAGCAATAAGATGTGATTTCCTAGGGCTTGATTGAAAGCGAGCACACAAGCCAACACTAAACATTATATCAGGTCTAGAGGCAGTTAAATAAAGTAAGCTTCCGATCATACCTCTATAGAGCTTCTCATCTACCTTCTCACCTTCTTCATCCTTGTCAAGTTTTGCGGTGTTTGACATGGGTGTGTCCATCGGCTTCATGTTCTCCATCCCAAAGCATTTGAGTAGTTCAGTTGTGTATTTGCCTTGGTTGATGAAGTTTCCTTCCTTTGTTTGTTTGATTTGAAAGCTGAGGAAGAAGGTTAGCTCACCCATCATGCTCATCTCAAATTCACTCTGCATAAGAGAACTAAACTCTTTGCAAAGATCAAGGTCAGTTCCGCCAAATATAATATCATCAACATATATTTGAATTATGAGAAAATGGGTAGAAGTGTGTTTTAGAAATAAAGTACAATCAACTTTGCCCATGATATACCCGTTATCTAACAAAAAGTTCTTTAGTTTCTCATACCAAGCTCGAGGTGCTTGTTTGAGTCCGTAGAGAGCTTTTTGCAAGAAATATACATGATTGGGTAACTTATCATTTTCAAAGCCTGGAGGTTGAGCAACATATACTTCCTCCTCGATTGTACCATTTAAAAACGCACTTTTAACATCCATTTGATAAAGCAAGAAATTTTTATAACTAGCAAAGGCAAGTAGCATACGAATAGATTCTAATCTAGCAACAGGAGCATAGGTTTCATCAAAATCAATACCTTCTTGTTGATTGTAACCTTGTGCTACTAACCTTGCTTTGTTCCTTACCACTTTTCCTTGCTCATCAAGCTTGTTGCGGTAGACCCATTTGGTGCCAATGATCTTTCTATCATTTGGTCTTGGCACTAAGGTCCACACACGGTTCTTCTCGAATTGCTCAAGCTCTTCTTGCATGGCAAGGATCCACTCATCATCACCTAGGGCCTCTTTGATGTTCTTTGGCTCCAGTTGGGAGATGAAGGCACTATCTGCTTGTTCTTTGTTGTGAGCAGCTCGTGTCCTCACTCTCTCAAACGGATTGCCAATGATCAACTCCTTGGGGTGATTCTTTGCAAAGCGGGGAGTGGGATCCTTCTTTTCTTCTTCTTTTTCTTCTTCTTCAACCTGCTTACCTTTGTCTTTGATGTTGAGCTCTTTCAAGATTGGAATGATTTCATCTGCAACATCATCATCACCAATATGCTTGCCAATAACAGGGTTAGTTTCAATAAATTTAACATTTATAGATTCTTCAATTTTGGATAGATCAATGTTAAATACTCTAAAAGCCCTTCTAGTAGTGCTATAGCCTAGGAAGAAAGCCTTGTAAGATTTCAGATCAAACTTGTCGAGAGAATCCTTGGTGTTTAAAACAAAACAAGGACATCCAAAAACATGAAAGAAATCAATAGACGGCTTCCTACCACGCCATAGTTCATAGGGGGTTTTCTTAAAAGTCGGATGTGTGAAAACTCGGTTTTGCACAAAACATGAGGTGCTAACGGCTTCAGCCCAAAACTTCTTAGGAGTATCATACTCAAGAAGCATGGTCCTAGCCATCTCTTGTAGCGATCTATTCTTCCTCTCAACAACTCCATTTTGTTGGGGTGTGTGAGGAGAAGAGAAATTGTGCGAATAACCGGATTTTTCACAAAAGCATTCAAAAAGATCATTTTCAAACTCTCCCCCATGATCACTACGGATAGAAACAACATGGCAAGATGCTTCATTTCCAACTCGTTTACAAAAGCTCGAGAAAACATCAAGTGTATCGCTTTTAGAAACGAGAAAGAAAGTCCAAGTATATCTAGAAAAATCATCGACAATAACAAGACAATACTTGGAGCCGCGAAGCGTTTGTGTTCTCATTGGTCCGAAAAGATCAATATGAAGAAGCTCTAGAACTCTCTTGGTACTCATGACTCCTTTGGATTTGAAAGAGGATTTGGTTTGTTTCCCTTGTGTACAAGGTTGACATTCCTCATCCTTTTCAAAATCCAATTTAGGAAGTCCTCGAACCAAGTCCTTTTTGTTCAATTTCTTCATTTGATGCAAGTTCACATGACCCAAACGACGATGCCAAAGCGAAAGATCATTTTTATCCACAACTAAGCATCTATTTAGTATGGGCTTTAGAGCATCTAGAACAATCACATAGAGATTACCATTTCTAGTTCCCTTATATATAACATTGTAGGACAGGGAATCTAGAAGCAAGCATTCTAAGGAAGTGAAAAGCACAAGATAACCATTATCACATAATTGGCTAACACTAATTAAATTGTGATGTAGGCCATCAACAAGCAAAACATTCTTAATGCACAATTCATTGCCTACATCACCCTCACCTATAACCTTACCCTTTTTGTTGTCCCCAAAGGTTACCGATCCTCCTTTCTTCTTCACAAATTTGTTGAAATGGCTGATTTCTCCAGTCATATGCTTAGAGCAGCCACTATCAACAATCCATTTCTTTTTAACCTGCAAGAAAAGAGGATGTCGGAACCCAACTCAAACTTTGGGGTCCGGGGTTAGCTTGGGGACCCATTTCATATTTGGGTTGGTCCCCTTGGGCTTGTAAGGACAATAGGTAGAATAATGATCATCACATTTGCAATGAATACATACCATTGGGTTTTTAGAGCCGGAAGACTCTCCATTGAAAATTGGAGTTTCCACACTCTTTTTCTTACCCTTCTTCTTCTTCTTACCTTTTGGAGTAGTCTCATTGTATCCTAGACCACTAGTACCAACTTGTTTGGTAGAGTGCTCTAGAACATCATTTAGGGATTTCTTACCCGAAAGAAACCTTTGCAAAGTAGATCTTAATTTAGCATTATCATCACTAAGATTTGTAATGGTAGTAGATAAACTAGCAAGATCTTCTCTAGCATGCAAAAGGTCGGCCTCAAGACAGAGGGCTTTAGTAAGAAGAGAATCTTTTTCAAGAGTTAAATTTGCAACTTCATTTCTAGGCAAGATAGGTCTAGAAGATAAATCATTTGTTTGTGCAAGAAGTTTAGCATTTTCAGATTTAATGACAACAATTTCTCTTTGATAAGAATACACTTCATCTCTCCTAGCATCATCAATAAGCTTAAGTTCAACATTTTCAGTTTTTAGAACATCTAGCTCATCTAGGCAATTTTGGTTTTCTATCTTAAGATTTTCAATAGTTTTAAGATAAGTACCATTCTCAACCTCTACTCCATTATATTGAAGTTCAAGGTCTATAAATTGCCCTTGCAAGGAATCTATGCTATCAAGATGTAATTTCTCAGTTTGATCTAGAATATCAATCTTGGCATAGAGATCATCAACTATCTTTCCTAATCTTTTTCTTTTAGCTTTACATTTAGCAAAAGATGATTGACAATCATTAAGCATTTCAATGAGGGTTTCCTTAGATAACTCAAGTAAATTTTCATCACTTACCTTTCTTACCTCACTTACCTCAATAACTTCTTCACTAGTAGATGCCATGAGTGCAAGGTGACATTCTCCATCCTCGGAGCTTGAGGAACTTGAAGTAGAAGACTCCTCCCATGCCGCATGAGCTGCATCTTTGGATCGTCTCTCCTTCTTGTCCTTCTTCTTGTACTTGGCTTCTCTTTTGTATTTGTCATCCTTCTTGTGGCTGCTCTTATGATAGCCCTTCTTGGCTTTTGGGCAGTCATTCTTGTAGTGGCCCTTTTGACCACACTCGTAGCACCTAGGAGTGGAGGAGGATGGCTTGCCCTTGAAGTGTCTTCCTTTTGAATAGTTGGCTTCATGATCATTTGCACCTTCATATTCGCTTGAGGAAGGGCAGGGAGACTTCATGGCAAGTTGTTGTTGCCGCATCATTTCTTCAACATGAGCTTTGAAGGCTGTGTCCTTCATCTTCTTGGACTCCTTCTCTTCTCTTTTCTCCTCTTCCTCTTGCTTTTCGAGCCTCGATTCATGTGCTTGGAGGTTACCAACCAGCTCCTCGGTTGACAACTCGCTCAGCTTGTAGACTTCTTCAATTGAAGTGACCTTTGGCTCCCATCTCTTTGGAAGAGATCTCAAGATCTTTGCATTGATGGTACCTCTATCCATGACACTCCCAAGGGCTGCAAGGCTGTTCAAGATGACATTCAACCTTGTGTACATGTCCGCAACTCTTTCATTCTTCCCCATCTTGAAGTTCTCAAGTAGGCCACCGAGCATATAGACCTTGGCCTCCTTGACTTGCTCCGTCCCTTCATAGGTGACACACAACTTATGCCAAATCTCATGCGCCGTGTCCCAAGAAGAGATGCGGTTGAACTCCGATGGTGAAAGGGCGGCGTAGATGATGCTCACGGCTTTAGCATTGAGTTGAGCACGCTTCATCTCATCTTCCATCCACGTGGTGATGTTCCCCTTCGGCTCTTCATACTTGAGATGGACTATCTTCCACATCTCGTAGCTCACGCCTTGGATGTAGAATTGCATCCTTCTCTTCCAATATAGGAAGTTTGTGCCGTCGAAGACCGGGGGTCTCATGGAGAAGCTTCCTTCAAGATTGAGTGACCCAAGAGCTGAATCGCCCATCTTCTCCTACTTGTTGAAGTAGCTTGGAGAAGACCTGCTCTGATACCACTTGTTGGATCAATGGGCTCTAGAAGGGGGGGGTTGAATAGAGCTTCACAAACTTCACAAGAGTGATTAGACCACCAAATTATATTAAGTGCAGAACTTAATTCAAAACAGAAATTTGATGTCCTAAACTAGCATACAAAGCAAGGATAAGAGACAAGGAATAGCATGCACTTGGACAGGTGGTTTAGAGTGGTTCCATGTCCTAAACTTAGGAGCAATGTCAGTCCACTACCTAGAGTTGGTTAGGCTCTAGGATTTGTAACTTGGTTCTCTTATATATATCACACAATAAGATTACAAGCTACAACAACCAACCATCCAAGGACTTATATATCAAGCCAAGATCTTCTACCTCACCAAGGACTTACCCACCAAGCAAGTAGTCTTCAGCCTTCTTCAAAGGACTTACCCACTCTTGCTCTAGTCTTCGGCCTTGTAGGAATTACCCATCTTGCTTGAGCTTTGCCTTGCACCTCTCCTTCACTTGGAGAGCTTTAGCACCTTCCTCCTTCACTCGGAGGCCTGGAGCAGCTAGCCTTCTTCTCCTTCACTCGGGGAAGAACAGCAACCTTCTTCTCTTTCACTCGGAGAAGAAACTTCAATCAATCTTCATAGAGAATGGAGATGGGAGAAGTGGAAAGGAGAGCTTTACAAGATTACAAATGATAGCTCTCATACATGGGATTCTAACTCACTCATACTCACGAATTTGCTTTGAAGGTAGAGAGAGAAAGGGGCTCAAAGGATTAGAAACCACTCAACTAAGGCTAGGACCAAGCATATGTGAATGAGCAACCTTGGAATGAAGTCCAAGAGGTCCTATTTATAGTTGAGGGTGTCCCTTTGAGGTTGGGAGAGTTAAGGGGCACAAACTAGCCATTTTATAACTTGCAACGGATCTATTTTGAGTCCCACCTACTCCTCCAACGGTTGGAATTTCTTTTTCTGCATTCCAGTACAGTCTGATCGGCCGAGTTTCAATAAAGGCAACTCGGCCGAACCACTAAGCGACAAGTCTGAAAGATAGACTGTCGGCCGAGTTCCCTTGGAGAAACTCGGCCGATCGGTCGACTTTCAACTTGGACCGATCAGTGGATCGGCCGAGTTTCCCACCATAGAAACTCGACCGAACAGGGATCGGCTGAGTTGGTAACTCGGCCGATTGCCCAGAAAATTCCAGAATATATGGATCGGCCGAGTTTGGAATTCGGCCGACAAAATCCCTGTTATGGGTATTTTGGAATTTTTGTAAAACTGTACAAACGATGGATTTTTGAGTCCCAATCAATTTATCCATCTTAGTTACAATACAAAACATGAGTATAAGTGATTACATCAATTGTTCTAAGCCTCTAAGGGCTATATTACAAAACGATCAAAAGTCACATGTTTTGCATGTGCTGGATGAGTAGCTTTGGAGTTGAATGTGATTCTTTTCTTGTACCTAATGTCTGAAACAATCTCAAATAGATTTGTTAGATACATATGAATGGAATGGTTAAGTCATTATCAAAATATGGGCAATGTGCGACACCTAGGTCAACAATGTGATGAACTGATCGACTCAAGATAGGATGAGATGATAAGTTCAAGGGTTGAACTGATTGGCTCAACAGGTCCAAACAAGCAAGTTGGGAAAGTCAGGTTGGTGAGAAATTTCTTTTCATTTCAGTTGTCCAATTTGATTGGAACAAGGATTGGTATTTGGATCAATTCGAAACAAAAGAGGAAAAGTCAATCGGGAATTGACCAAGGCAGTGCACCGATCATTTCAGAAGTGAACCAATCGGCTCAGGTGCCCCAACCGATCAGTTCAGGTGTGAACCAATCGGCTCAGGTCCCCAACCGATCAATTCATACTTAAAACGATCGTTTCAACTGGCACAGTTGGTTGTTTTGTGGAAAATCTCGAACCCTTTTACTCCTGCTTTAATCCCGCATTACCCGGGGTAGATAACCTTGTCCCATGACCCTCCTATATATATAGGGGTATTGGGGGATTCTCAAAGTACAACTCAGAATGCCAGTTGCTCTATAAAGTTGTCGTTCTCTTTGATTGTGGTAACCAAGAGAGCCCGAGCAAGTGCTACCCGATAAGGGAGGCACAACAAGGGAAAGACAAATGCAGAAAAGTGACTGGTGGTAGGAGAGTGTGTTGGTGACTAGTACGTTGACAGGAGGGTATGACTCCTTCCAGTGCCTTGTGCGATAAGGCGATCGGAGTTCCAGGCAGTCTGTGTGGACGACTGTGGAGGCAGAAGACTTTTGCCACTCGGAGGACAACTGTCAATCCCGATAGTCCTGGTGAGATGAGGAGCTGCACAGACACCATCCAAGACTGGTGGTGAAGACTGCACAAGCCGTGAGGTAACATCGCCGAGCAAGCCTCGGGACAAGGTACGCCTCTACAAACCATCCTTCCTATTGTATAGACGTTGACACGATTCCTTTATTTTGGGTTTGGGAGAAGAAATTTTTTGTTTCCGTTGCCTTCTCTGTCTCCCCTAAAACTCAACAATCCACAACTAGGGTACCCTTGTCCACCTTTGTCATAACATGAGCCATGTCCAAAAATGGTTTTCCCAAGAACAATGAGATATTGCTATGCATGTGCTTCATCATATTGCATTGCTCCTGAGCATTGGATGACTTGGAATTATCCGACATGGTTATCTCAAACCTATCGTCTTTAATTCCCATAGTCAAACGACCTCTCCCCATCTCCAAGATCATATCAGCTGGTGCTTGGAAGTGTCTTCCTAATAGAAGCTCGATGCCATGTTCAACTTGCATCTCCATCACCACAAAGTCTGTCAGAAAAATAAAGTGGTCCACCTTGACAAGTACATCCTCACAAATGCCATACAGTGTCACCCCTGAATTGTCTGTGAATTGTATCGTCATGCTTCTCTTCCTAGATGTCTTGAGACCAAGCTTCTTAAAGGTAGATAAGGGCATCAAGTTGATACCTACCCCTAAATCACAGAGTGCCTCGCCAAACTTTGTCTTCCTGATGTAGCATGTGATGTTGAAACAACCGGGATCCTGTCTCTTTGGTGGTAGTGTACCTAAGGTGAAGGCACTGACTTGCTCTCTCAGTACAACTACCTCAGAATCTGGGATCTTCCTCTTCTTGTTAATGATATCCTTAAGAAATTTACTGTATGAGGGTATTTATTCAATTGCCTCAATCAATGGTAAATTCACAGGAAGCTTTCTAAAGCTATCTAGAAACTTCTTGAATTGTTGATCCACCTTTGTTGCCTTCAAGCTGTTAGGATATGAAACTGATACCGTTTGTGTTTTTTGATGTGGTGGCACATATGGCATCCTCTTTTCCACCTCAGATTCTAGATTTTGCTCTTCCCCTGTATTGCCTACCTCTGGTTCTGCTTGTGCCTGCTCTGCTACTGAGTCACCACTATTAGTGGACTTGGTCACCTCAGTCTCCACAGTCTCTGGAGTCAACGTCTTCTTCCCACTTCTCAGTAGTATGGCCTTGACCTACTGGTTTCCTATTGGAGTGTCAGTATTTCCTGGAAAACATTGCTGCGTAGGCTTCTTCAAAGCCGCTACATATGCTGCTAATTGAGACAAAGTTGTCTCAAAGCTCCTCATCTGGGCCCCTTGGTTCTGTAGATCACGTTGGAAGTTGTTTATTAGTTGCTCATTTTGCTTCACTATCCAGTTGATAATTGCATTTGTGCTCTCCTCTGCTGCAGCTCACTACTGCTGATTATTCTTGTGTTGGTTTTGTTGATCAGGGTCCTGTAAGAAGTTGTTTGGATCTTTCCAAGAGAACTTGGGATCCTTTATCCATGCGTATTCATTGTTCATGTAGCCTTGCAGCCACATGTACTTCACCTGGCCTTCCTCATCTTATGAATTATTATCTTTCTCTAAGAGCTTCTTTGCTATCAAGTCTAACTTCTCATCCAAAGAGGTGATAACTTTAGATTCCCCTATGCTTTTGATTTGTTCTGGATTGTCTATCTCATTACCCCATTCCTGATTCTTCGCCATATTTTTCAAAATGTCCGGACATGTTGAGGGTGGGTTGTTGAGAAAAAACCCTGAGCTTGCACTATCCAAGGTGGTCCGTTCACTTTTGCAGAGTCCAAAGTAGAACATCTTTACTTGATTCTTAAAATCTATCACATGGTGCGGGACCTTCCTGAGCATGATTTGTAAGTGCTCCCAAGCCTCAAAATAATATTCAGATGCATGTTGCTTGAAATTGTGAATGTTTCTAATAAGCTCATTTGTATTTTCTGGAGGAAAGTATCTTTCAAAGAATGCTTCTACCATTTGATCCCATGTATCGATCGACTCTTTCGGTAGGTT
This sequence comes from Alisma plantago-aquatica, assembly GCA_963693085.1. Taxonomy (NCBI): domain Eukaryota; kingdom Viridiplantae; phylum Streptophyta; class Magnoliopsida; order Alismatales; family Alismataceae; genus Alisma; species Alisma plantago-aquatica. Next base: position 290,666,249 of record OY856413.1, read on the forward strand.
GTGCAACCATTCTTTTGCCTTATCTTCCAGTGATGATGGAAACAACTTTAGACAAATGGCAGTTTGTGGTAACCTGTCCACTTTCACCATATCATTGATCTCCACAAAATTGCTAATATGTGCCACTGGATCTTCATGAGCATTCCCATAAAATGCTTGTGACTTGACGAGTGCAATCAAACCTGGATCAATCTTATATTGAGATACATTCACATTCTAATTTTTGATAGGCCCTGTCTGTGCAGCTGAAGAGGATGCCTTTATCCTCTCCCAAATGGTCCTCTTTGCTCTTGGATTGCCGTCCCCCATTGCTTGTTGCCTGGGTGTCAACGGTATGCCTTCTGGTAAAGTTGTTTGAACTGGAGCCTCGACAGTGATAGGGACCTCAGGAGTAGCTTCTCCATAATCTGTGGTCCGTGTTGTCACCATGCACTAGTACCTGAAAAGTTGAAAATAGTTAGTCAAGGTACTTATCAAAGAAAATTTGAGATATGAATATGTAGTAAATATTTTTTTTATAATGTTGAACAGATATTAAAAAGTGGCCTAGAGTGGCCGACCACAACACTCGTAGTGCTGAAACGTCACCGTCTCCCCAACAACGATGCCAAAAACTTGACACGCCAAAACCATGTGTAAAAACGCAAGTGCACACAACGCGTAATATAGGCCTATGTGAGGCCTGAGTCAAACTCAGGGAGACATAGTCTCAGTGACTACTACTGACTACGGTGCGATCAACTAAGCTGATTAAAAAGTTAAATTTGAGTTTGAACAAAATAAAGGAAAATTAAAAGAAAATTAAAAATGGTTGATTTGAATGAGATGAATTCCTTAGGGTTACCGCCTTCACCACGGGGCCTTGTTGTATCTTATTTCTACTGCATTAATATAAATTCCTACTCCTACCCTGGATAGAAAGCCTGTAGTCAGAATTGCCCACTTTCACGGAGCAATTCACTACCTAGATCTAAGCCAATTCCACATCTGTAGTAATTTATCTCTTAGTCTAGGTGCATTATCAAAAACTCTGGGTTCTTTCCACTAACCGTACGTTGCCTTTCCCAAGGAATGCATAGGAAAGTGTATAAGTTATGGTTTTCTAACCTTTAATTCTCCTTCCAAAGTAATTATCGGTCTATAATCCTACCGATGGTGATCAAGCAACGATGGGTCATTCAAATCCACACTTATATATCCATGAATAAAGAGAAAGTTATACTAATTCATGTAAAAAGTCAATACAATGATTTCCCGGGCTACTCCCGTGTCCTAAGGAAAGAAGGGGTTTAGCCCCACATGGTTTTCAGTTGTGAATACATAAAGAGAGAGAAGAAAAATGTGGGAAACATGAAGGAAGCTCGTGTAACCCCTAGAGAGAAGGTGTCCTGGATGTTCCTCCTCGAGAAACGCATGTTCTGTAGTCTTTCGACAGAAAAATTGTTTGTCAGAGGTGCTCAGATCTCTTGGTTGGCATCCTTCGGCTCCTTGCTTCTCTCTCTCCTCTCTGGCCATCGTGTGGTGCAACATGATGATCCCCTTATGTCTGGCCATCCTTCTTTTAATCTTAGGTCAACTTACGGTACCACATAACGTGGACTGTCAGATCGGGATGATCAATTTATATTGCTGAAATTTGGCAGAGAACTTGGTCGTGCTGTGGTAAAGTCGGTGCCATCGACTTGGACGTCGGTGGCATCGAGATGATGTGCATATCTTCTCTACCTCTCTGATGCTCTGTCGGTGTCATCGAATGTTGCAGTCGGTGCCATCAACTTTTCTAGTCGTCTATAGCCCGGTCCCTGGTGTCATCTCGGTGGCACCGACTGTGATAGTCGGTGACACCGACTCCTCAAATACATGGAAACTCCTGAAAATCCATAGAAAGCACATATAAGACTGAGGAATGTATAAAATAATATAAATATGATGAAATGAGCACAGTTTGATGCAAACAGATTATACAAGCCAATTATAATGATTTATACAAATATGATCAACTAATTGACTAACAAATGCATAAAACGAAGATAAAATAGACTTGTAAAAGTGACGCAAAACCCATACATCAGGTGACAAGATGTTTAAATGGGCCTTGTGAGTCATGTGAAATACTTGTGAAACAAGTGTGATATATACCTAGGTCTAAGGACCTAGAGATAATGGTTTACCTGATAAGAGGTGACATTGTTCAGTGATGAACTAAGGGTTGAATACCCATATCATATGATCATAATGATGATAATTATTAAGGGATAAGAATCCCCATTAATATGATAAGGGATTGAGATCCCAAGTGTTATGTATCTAAATGTGTTCCAAATATTAGGAAAGTACTTGATAGATGTATTACACTTTTATTCGTAGCATTTGTTTATGATTGATGCTTATAACTTGTTTGATGCTAAAAGAGTATTGTAATGCACCTAATTAATCAAGTGGAATCTCATCATTTAGTGCCCTGACCATAGATCCATTCAGTGTCAAGATTTACTGAATGGTGAAATGAGTTTAACTCGGAGAGCATATTTTTGAATATGTGGGGGTAATGGACAAAAATATCCTTACGTCCAAATAGGGATTGCTGTGTGGTCTCCCTTGTCATCATAAGAGTATGGATATATGCCATTACTCAATATTAATATACCCGTGATTGCTGTGTGGTCTCCCTGGAGAGAGTGCATGTTGCGGATGTAACTCTATAGCGAAGATGGCACTATACCCTAGCTAGCTAATTGCAGTTTGACACGTGATGTCACTACTAGTGGTCTCATACTGACTGAGACATGTAAGGTCCTAGCATCTGGCTCTTCCATTGACCTTGTATGGTACCGATTTTGACCTTACAGTGGTCGGTTGGAGGATGAGCAGTATACCTCTTCTCCTCAGGGCATAAGTGTGATTGTAAATATGTAATCAGCTGTGCAGTGTATTTGCTTAAGGATTGAATATAGAAAACATTTGTTGATGTTAAATTTCTTTTAAACATATTAAATGGATAGATGTTATACATGTTCTTCATATTCCTTATAAAATGAATATATGATTTATTGCTTTATCATATATAACTACAATGCTTCAGAAGATGATATTTCTCTACTCTGCTTAAACAGTGATTAAATCCTACTTATTAATGTAAAAGAATCCTCTACCCAGTTTTATACTATTTATCTGTGATAATAATATTGTTGGCAGAGAGTTATATCTCTCGCTGGGACATGGGTCTCATCCCGTTGGTCACCAACATTTTTAGGTGGATGCAGATGAGGAGGTAGAGACCATACTATAGAGGGAGAACAACAACAGCAGGGTCATAAGTAACAACTCAAGTTGAGTGTACTATCTGTCGTGTCTTGTAGATAGAAGTCCTATGTGTCGTCTCTGTACTCTCAGGTCCTTGGAGTTAGAACATGACAATTTTATAAACAATTTGAGATTTTGGCTTGTATGCCTCAAGGTTTTATGTTGCTTCAGTATATGTTTTCACAAGCAACTGTTATATGTTATCCTCGAGATGAGATGGTACAATGTATGTACAATGTGAACCCTGATGCATATAAAGTTTTGGTTCTTTCAATAAGAGTTTCCTGGAAGAGTATCCCTTTGCAAAACAGTTTTAATTTCTAGTGATTTTGTTAATCCGGTGCTTATGGTTATTCCTCAATTATTTACTGGTGATGGCTTGATTTGATGCCGAGTCGTCATAGATGTCATATTTTTCTATAGTTTCACACATTATTACTATCACATATGTTGTTTTCATCAGTCTCTAGGGATCAATGATTTCATGACTGGTAATTCTTTTCCTATTCTTCTACGAGCCACAGATCCATCACACAACCTTGTCATCACCTTCCTAACTTAGGGATTCCTTTTCCTAATTGTGATAGTAACCAACTCTCCCTATCCCACTTGGTCTCTCTCTCCCCTCATCCCATTATATCTCAAGATTTATGCTCCTTTGTCTTCAAAATATCCACTAGATTACAACGAGCCTGAATTTATCTAGTTCCCATCACCTATGCACCCCTAAACGCACCAAGATACCATATCTCAACCTCCATTTATCACCCCTCCAATCTCAAGCATCGATATTTTTATAGAATCTCTCTAAAACAAAATTGACACCCTTGTGAACCCTTTGCTATTACAAGATCACCCTCAATCACCCCTAAGCCCAGTGTTCCATATCCACCTATATCCTCTTGAAAAAAAAATTGGGCCCAACACCTCAACCCTAGCGATTGCATGAATCCCTACCATACGCTTCATATTGCTTTTTGAAGCTCCCCAAAAGCTGAGTTGGCATCTTGACCAGTAACACCCCAACTCCCCATTTTCACATTTCTTGTAATGTAATTCCCAATCTGCTAATAATACCAGTCTTCCCTCCATAATTTTTTTAATTTAATTTGCATATTGCTTTTTTGGAACCTCACACACAATCTTCTATAGTAGTTTTTAGAGTTCTTTAGTCTTCTCTGCCTTGTGTTCTCCTCTTCCCTCTATTGTGATGATGGGGCATCCTCCTGATTCCACAACCACCCTAAAACCCAAGGCAGGGGTATCTGAGACTAAGGATAACTCCTTTATTACGATTTTAGTTTGAGGTTTCCGTTTCATATCTAGATTTATTCAAGGTCTGAGAGAACTAGTCGTTTCTTCTCAAAGATTTGTAAAATTATCACATCCTATTGTGCTTTTCCACATTTTCCCTTGATTCTTTCATTGTCTAGTAACATTTACATGGATATATTTGTAACTTCTCACATCATTTAATCAACCAAGTTGGTTTTGATTATGGTCTAATCATGAGTGTCCTGGATAGTAATATGCCTAAGATTCAATGGGAAATGAAAGGGTGTATCATCTTTGAACGACCCTTTTATGTATTTCATGCCACCGCAAGTGTAGAGTTGTTCACTGAGGCCATCCATGCTAGGAAAATCCGTCGTAGGCCCCAAAGGAATACTCCCCAGGCAAATACAGAGAAGAATCAATCCAATAGCTTTACCCCCCTCTAGGACGAGGAGGTAGATGCAGGGGAAGAGGGCCCTGGTACTAAGGAACCACTCACGCAGCAGCAACCAACTGCACCGTAGCACCGGTCGAAGGATAGGCCTGCTAATCAGAATAGAAGGAATGGTCACAACAGACAGGGTGGAGGTCGGAACACTAGGGCGCAACCCAACAATTCCACTCGAGCCACTTCTATTCAAAACTAGGCTACAACTCACCAGCAAAGTAACAATGAACGGCTAGGCAATCAGAGGGAAAATCACACAGAGGTGAATGCCAACCATGATGAAATTGTTCGAGCCATCACGTCTGGTACGACACAACAATATCATCCAGTCAACCCCTTTATGGGTCCCCTTCCTTTTAACATGGGAAGCACTGAACCACAGAACCTGAGGGTGGTCTCGACGGCTGTGTTACAACTCCGGAATAGGAAGGTGGACCGTCAAAAACAACCCTCGGACCAATCCTCTTCAAGGAAGAGGGGAAAGAGCACGGTGGGGTCAGAAGAGTTGGAGATAGAGGCAACTCTCCTCCACAACAAGGGTCATCGACAGGCCAAGGATGGTGGGGGAGAAGGACCACAAAACCCACCCCCCATGATTATTGTTTGGAATGTACAAGGGGATGCACAACAGTGCACCCAAGACTACCTCACACAGATGAGGAGAAAATACAAGTCGCTTATGATGGTGCCGGTGTTTCAACTCGAGAAACAATTTCAAGATTGAACTTTCCATGTGGAGGTAGTTAGTTTTGCAGGTGGCATCTGGTTGTTGTGGGAGGAGCCTAGCCTATAGCTGGAGATCATCGAGAATCATTTCCAATTTATCCATTGCATCTTGGATAGCAATCTCTTTCTTACCTTCGTCTATGGCAGTCCACGCCCGGGGCCAAGACGACTGCTATGGAAACACATGTGGAGGCTCGCAGTTTCTATCACCAATCGTAGCACCCCCTGGGCAGTTATGGGAGATTTCAACACCACCGTGTGTTGGGACGAGCAAGTAGGTGCGAGAACCTTTGACACTATCTCAGCTAACCAGTTCTTGCAGGTAATGGAGGATGCCGACCTGCAGGAGATTCCAGCAGTGGGGCCTTGATTTACCTTCAAACGAGGCTCCTTGTTGGCCAAGCTTGATCGAGATGCATGGCTCCAAAATTTCCCAGACACAACCATCTCCATCCTGCCTAGGGTGGGATCCGACCACTCATCACTGCTGGCATCATGGGAGAGGTGATATCAGCATCACAAGCACCCTTTCCACACCCGTCAGGTGTGGCACGGAGCTACTGGTTTTAAGGAGCTGGTAGCCAATGCCTGGAAGGAGGATGCTGAGTACAACTGCGTGGTGGACATGTTCCAAAAGGTGGCTTCGGAATGGGACAAACAACATCATAAGGCGACCACCTTGTCGAAGGCGCGCCTGTTGAAACAGATTTAGGAGCTGGAGGAAGTGTTATGAAAAGGCTACAACCACTATATCGACTCCATTCTCACCGACAAACGAATCCAATATGATGACATCGTGCGACGAGAGGCGGTGGAGCTTAGATAGAACTCGAGATGTAAGTGGTTCAAACTGGGTGACACTAACACCTGGTTTTACCACAATTTCATTAATGCCAGGAGGAGAAGGAACAAGATCACTCCGTTGCAGGACGCTGAGGGACGTTGGATCGAGGAGCCAGAACAACTCAAGCTTCGAATCCAGTCCTACTACAATAGGCAATTTAGCGATCCTAACCCCACAAGACGCATCCCGTTAGATGAAGCTTATATCAGCCAGTTTGTACCTCTGATAGAGGCCGGGGTGAGGCTTCTCTCTCAGCCAGTCTCCAAATAAGAAATTACTTGGACGTTGCTGTTGATGGCCTGGAGGCATCTTTCTTGCAGAAACACTGGAACCTGGTAAAGTAGCCTATATGAAGCCTACACCGCCAAGCTAATTTCGAAGGTTATTGTCCAGTGGCTGAAGGAACACATGCCGTCTTGGATCTCTCCTTTTCAATCAAGTTTTGTACCTGGCAGGAAGATAGCAGACAATCTCATTCTTGCTCAAGAGGTGGTGCACTCCATGCATTGTCGGAAGGGGAAGTCTAAGATGATGATGATGATGAAGATAGACCTCTCCAAGGCCTACAACAAGTTAGCATGGTCTTCTATCACAGACACATTGCAGCACCTCTCCATCCCGCCCAACGTCCTGGCTGTTATTCTTCAGCTACTTCTGCAAGGGTGGACAAACATCCTTTTCAACAGCAAACTGCTTCAGCCAATCACACCCAACCAAGGGGTGCGACAGGGAGACCCCATCTCCCCATACGTGTTTGTGTTATGTCTTGACAAGTTGTGTCAGTAAATTCAGAGCTTAGTGGACGAGGGCCTTTGGAAGCCTGTAATGGTGACCAGAGGATGGATGCCCCTCTGACATCTCTATTATGCAGATGATTATCTCCTTTTTGAAGAGGCTACGATCAACTAGGCGAGCAGGATGATTAAATTCTTAAAGGATTTTAGCAATTCTTTGGGGATGGAGTTATCATAGGAGAAATCTATTTTACACTTCTTCCACAATACACCTCGTAGGGTGTATATCAGAATCATCAATGTGGTGGGGATTGGCTACACTGATAACGTTGGCCGATATCTTGGTGTACCGTTGGTGCATGTAAGAATGAAGAAGGAGATTTAAGACCCCTTGGTCCAGCGCATGAGCAGTCGCATGTCGGCCTGGCAGGGCCGCAACCTCACCATGGCTAGCAGGGTTACCTTGGCAAAGGCAACACTCTCAACCATGTCGATGTATACGATGCAAACTGTCCGCCTCCCGACTGCGATCTGCAAAAGCATGGACCAGATGGTCCGTCGGTTCATTTGGGGTGGCAATGCCAATGGTGGATATTTGAGCAAAGTGGCATGGAAGAAGCTCCTGGCTCCTAAACATGAAGGGGGCTTGGGGGTCAGGTCGGCTTCTGTTTTGAATGATGCCATGTTGATGGGCTGAGCGTGGGAGGTAATGCACGACTCTACTGCCCCTTGGCTCACGGTGATCCATCAGAACTACACGAGCAGAAATAGGAACACCCTCGCTGGTTCACCTTTCTGGAAGGCCATATCACGAAGTATAGGCAGCATCAGAGTGGACTGTCATAGATGCATTATGAGTGGCGAGAACACACGGATGTGGGACAACTGGACAGGCCTGCGAACTACTGCGAGTGTCCCTATTCGCCCCGTACCGCCCAATATCGAGGGCCTCAAAGTTGCGTCAGCCAGGCTCCATGATGGGTCCTGGGATCTGAGCTTTATGAGACACTGGTTCGACGGGGAGACGGTTGCACGTATACGGGACATTCCACCACCTCACCCAAGGGCTGGTGCAGACTGCTGGATCTGGAATGTCGGAAAGAGAGGTAACTTTACAGTGAAAGAAGCTTATGTCAATTTAATCAAGCACACAAAACTTGCCATGCCTGGGAGGTGGCGTGCTGTGTGCCAGCTGCATATGCCTCAGAAATATAAGTTCTTCACTTGGCTATGTCTGCACAATGGCCTCATGACCAACGCCGGGAGATAGAGAATGGGTCTAGCTGACAATGACCTCTGCCCATTGTGCAGTAACGCCTCAGAGTCCACTCTACACGTGCTCCAGGATTGCACCTATGTAAGGGAGATTTGGATTGAAGTTAAACCAGGCATGCCGAACGATCAAAGTTTCTATACAATTATGGACATCACCTCTTGGATTCAGGTTGCTCTCGATTAGTGTAAAGAGTGAGACCCAAAAGGAGATCCACTCTTCACTGAATTGAAGAATTATTCCATCCAATCCCAAAAATACCAAAAAGGTAAGAAGGAAAGGAGGAATTTCATTCATTTCTCAAATGGTACATAATATAGAGCATGATAAAGAATAAGCAGCGGAACAAAACTATTACAAAGTTACAATGGATATCATTATACAATTGCTCATCACCATAAAAGGTGTTATTACAAAAACTTGAACTAACTACAAATAAGCCCAGTAGCAGAGAGTAACCTAGCCATTCCAAGATATCCTTAGGTACAATTCTCTTTATATGATCTTCAAACAACCTTGATCTGTAATACACCTAAACCTGGGTGGAACGGAACATCACCCAGAACATAGGAAACAATAAAGAGGTCAGCAAAGGCTGAGTATGTACATATATAAAACATTCTGGGCATTATATAAGGTTAAAAGTACAAAAAGAGACGTTCCCACAATAAGAGGGGGGCTATTTGCAATTAGGTATGTTCAAGAGAAAGTAACAAAAGAAATGAGGCATATAAAATTTCAGATTACAAACATGATAATAAAAGAGTGTCTTGCCATAACAATCATCCACAATTTCATATTAAAACAACAAACAGTTGCATGCATAACAATGTAGAATAAATATACCTAAAATAGGGCCATAACACCATAGGATCATGGCCTAAAAGAAATAAGGGTGGAAACGCACACCCCGGGCGGAATACGCACGCCCTAAATAAATATGGTTGTACATAAGTACCGCTATTCCAGATATTCTAGTCAAACATGTAGCATGCATAAAATAGAGTGACAAGACTGGCATTTTAGTCAATTTCAAATAAGAAGACAATATAGCAGAAGGGGTCCAAAAACCCATTATAAACAAGGTATCACAATAACCAATTGAATATCATGAATTGAGAGAAGGAAAAGTAATAAATGTCCAAGCAAGTGATTTTCAAGTAGAATAACAGTTCAAGAGATGCCTCATTAAAAGAATGTAGATTTTAGTCAAATAATGCCCAAAATAAAATAGAGGATGTACATACCTTATGATTTGTCCTAGATATTCAATAACACCTCATAGGTACAGTGTCAGGGTTGTCTCAACCTAATCACAACATATGTGCATTTAATTAATATAAAAAGCATTAAATCCTTTGCTTAGAAATCGACCCTACTATCGGTTGCCAATCTCAGCTTGAAACCTGTCCCAATAAATCAGGCATATTTTTATGATTTCAAAAACATATTTGTTTGTATTTTTCAACTGAACCAATAATTAGTTACAATTTTTACAAGTTAAAATCATATTCTGATTAAGATGGAAAATAAAATGCGAAAAGACCATATTACCCCTGAATGGATTGTGATTTATATAGGAATGTGACACTTGAACTTTGCGAGCACTCCTTGGTCAAAACGGGTCAAAGCAGGTTCAAAGACGAATTTGCCCTCGCTGACAACACATGCAAAAGCAAGGAATTTCACGGGCAGAGGGGACAATTTCCCCGAAGGGGTTGATTCCTTCCCCAACGCCATGGTTGCTCTGGCGGAAGCTTGGATCGACTAAGGACGCTCGAGCTAGACCTTTTCACGGATAGGGAATCAAACCAGTGGCTCCGACTTGCCACTACGAACTCAACGAGCCTTGAGGCAGTTCCTGAGGTCACCGGAGAGCAAGGCACACCTTGTGGGGGAAGCAGCAGGGATGGTCTTGGAAGCAACTACGGTGGGGAAAGCAATAGCGTGAAAGAGTTGCAGCAGCACAACCTGGCCGCGGGAAGGAGGGAAATAGTGTATGATGTGGTGACGATGGATCACAAGAACGAAGAACCGGAAAAACAAAAAATTCCATCACGAGGCCCCAGGCACGCAACACGGCAGAAGCAGGCGAGGTGGAGGTCGGATGTGTGGGAGGTCTCGGAGACCCTCACGAGGCCCCAGGCACGCTTGTTCCATCCGAGGTGAGCTCACAGTGAGTCCCATAGCCCCAAAATGAGAACATGGTCCATGGAACTCTCACCAGCGGCGGCCAGAAATAGGGGAAAACAAGAGCATTTTGTCGACCGGACAGATGAGATCACCTTGCGATAAACCGACCACAAGGAAAGAAAGAGCGGGGGTCAGAGATGGTTACCTTGTCTTGAATTGAAGTGAGAAGCAGGGGGCTGCTAGACCGACGAGGAGTTGCTGGAGGGAACAACTCGATCCAGCGGGGTGCGTCCGAGGCGGTTCGTGCCAATTGATCGAGGTGAAAGGTGAAAGAGGACGAGACGATGGTCTCTGGATAGGTATGAGTCCATGAGATTTGTCATAGAGGGGGGTGAGAGCAGCGGTAGTCTGATGGGTAGGAAGATTGATTTTGGGTGTTTTGTCCCTAGGTCACGAGGGGAAAGGAATCATGGGTCATTATGTTTAGGAGAGCAATGTGGATCTAGTGGCGAAGAAAACTCGTTAAAAGATGAAGTGTGGAGGGAGAACGGCGAGGTGGAACGAGTCTCCAGGAAGCCAGTCGGGCAGGCAGTCTCGCGCAGAGAAGTCGGGGGTAGGAGACGAGGTCCAGCGTCCCCCTAACCGACCCGATAAAGATCCGCGTGCAGAACTAAGCATCAACTGACTTAGTTGCTGCGACATTTAAATGCACTGGAACGTAGGAAAAAGGGGCGTGACAAACAAATGAATCGCATAAATAGCATTAAACTTATACATTAATCTCCTAAATTGCTATTAGGGGTGTATATGATATCCGATTAGGCTCAAAATTGGTGGGTTACCTAATTAGGGTATGTCAAACACGAATTTTGACTTAATTTTGCATTTTGAGATTAATTGCTCTGTATTTCCCCAAATTCACTTAATTATTATATTAGGGTTTTTAAGTTCATCCTAAAGATCAAATTGGGTAAATCCTTTTGAATTATTTCTGTTCTATAACTCTAAGGACCTAGGATTATCTTTGAGGATCTTATTAGGGCCAAGATCATAGATTTGTATTGATACTCATAAATTCCCACAATTCAATTATTAGGGTTATTACATCTTATGATTTCATGTTCATGTGATTTGAAAGAGTCAATTAGGGTTATCATATCCTAATATGGTTTGATCTATGCTATTACAATGAAATATAGACACTGAAAGGTAGCTAAGAAAAGAAAAGGGACAAGGGATTTTGGATATCCATCTAATAAATAAGGGGCCTAGAAGAATGGGAAATTAGCCTATGTGTCTAGAATCGAGTATGTTACAACACTCCACCCCTTAAAGAGGATTTCATCCCCGAAATCCATCCACTGCTAGACTGAGTGCTAGTTTGTTCTACAGATCCTCATCTTCCATCACTTAAGCATGAATAACCAATCTTCATTTACAAAATTCCCAATAGAACCATTTAGATTGAGGCCGCTATGGTGTACTACTCTTGCGTATAAACATCAATCCTCAAGTACCATGATTCATGTCATTATTACTACTAAGGAGAAATCCCTTATCAACACTATCACCATCATCATCGTCATCATCAATGCCATCATTCTCATTATCCACATCATTATGGTTACTACCTTCTCATCTACTCATTATCATCTACATCATCATCATCATCATCCTTAACAACAACATCAATATCATTATTATCATCGATATCATCACCTAATTCTCATCATCATCATAAACATCATTAACATCTTATTATCTAAAAGGGTCACGTGGGAAAAGCTCAGAAATTCCACCATCCCGAGCATGTTCATCCCAGCCTACACTATATAGTCATCCCTACCATTAAATTATTAGCAGTTTGGTGTACAAAATATTGACTTGAGCTTTTAAATGAATTTTTTTTCTGACATACATACATCTATCAAGGATAACCCAAGATAAATTTTTAAAAATCTATTTTAATTGTTGAGGTAATTCTTATGATGGTAAGATTAGCAAGGCTTGTCTGGAATTCTCAGTTTGGTAGCCTCCACATATATTTGACATTAATACTAGGATTTATCCAGGTTTTACTTATTGTAACCACTATTAATCAATGTCATGCCTACAGTTAGTTTGATTCCTAATGAATAAACTGTATGAAACTCCACCCCATAAAAGTTTCAAACTATAACTTGGTACATAATCTAGAGCGGAAAAAGGGTGGATCCAATATGTATGATATATACATATGAACTAACTATGTCAGTCTTAGGCCTAGGGTATTAGGGTTGAACATACCAACCAAGGGTACTTCACTAAAGAGATCCTCTATCTCAACTTCCTTGGGATGGTGACTTGGTTCCAAAAACCATCGATAAAATCTGAAAACTTTTCTTTTGTACATATAAATTGATAATGAAAATAAGTTTGACGATGCAAAACTTGTGGTGAAAAATCCAAAATTGGTGCAAAAAACAACCGGGGAACCAAGTCAACCACCTATCACGACCTGACACAAACACTACTATCCTATCATCACTTCCTCTTCCAAAAGGGTCTGATCCTCCTATCTCCAAAAAGATCATACGACTATTCTCTAATATGTAAGCGTGATAGAGAGAAGGGTTTCTTATTACTCATGGTCAAACCCAAACAAAACCTATGAAAGCATGACATTACACCATTCCCCATGTCATTCTTAAGCATATCTGACACAACCTCATCACAAGACCTAAGGGAGTCATAAGGTCATCCAACCATTATAGGAAGAAAATTGAGATTTTCCCAATACTAGTTGGTTTACATTTATAGTGCCTTCCGAAGATAATGTAACCCTACGCAGCCAAGCTATTCATCTTCGATCATTAAATAAACAAATCACACTATGTGATATGAGAGAGATGATTACTCATGGGTATCTACTAAAACTTGTAGCTTTCTTAGTAAACTATAAATATGAGTCATGACAAGCTCAATGAAAATGGTATCCAATTCTTACATGGATTTAGGTAGATCTATGTGTGACATACTCCATATTGAAGTCAAGACATTCCTAAGTATAATATAGCTAATTAGTTCAATCACCTACTATCCATGTAATCATCAACATGTTTCCACCCATGCCATAGTTATATATATGTCATCGATACATGCTTCCATACATACCAAGTTCTCCTAGTGGGCATATCTAAGACATGCTAGACAAACAACTAGAATAGGGCTCATAAAGGAATTAGGGTTAAGCCTATATACTAGTGTTCGATTCTACCCACACCTTAACAAAACTATATTTCCATACGGTGGGAAAATTAAGTTTAATAACAAGAAGAGTTGACCCCTATTTAGGGAAATTTATTTATCCATATGGGGTGTAGGGTGAACTACGGTTCTAAAAATCAAAGTCTCAACCATTAGTGGTTTGGTGAGTGAAAGTGACCAATTTAATCATGGGTTAAACCCTAATTGGAATTCTTACACTAGCAATTAGGTGTATCAACAACCTCTAAGAGTCACCTATTTAATTAAGGGTCAACCTAGGATAACTTGAAATAGTCAAGTTACCGACTGCTTAGGCTCTGATACCATTTTGTAAAGAGTGAGACCCAAAAGGAGATCCACTCTTCATTGAATTGAAGAATTATTCCATCCAATCCCAAAAATAGCAAAAAGGTAAGAAGGAAAGGAGGAATTTCATTCAATTCTCAAATGGTACATAATACAGAGCATGATAAAGAATAAGCAGGGGAACAAAACTATTACAAAGTTACAATGGGTATCATTATACAATTGCTCATCACCATAAAAGGTGTTATTACAAAAACTTGAACTAACTATAAATAAGCCCAATAGCAGAGAGTAACCTAGCCATTCCAAGCTATCCTTAGGTACAATTCTCTTTATATGATCTTCGAACAACCTTGATCTGTAATACACCTAAACCTGGGTGGAAGGGAACATCACCCAGAACATAGGAAACAATAAAGAGGTCAGCAAAGGCTGAGTATGTACATATATAAAACATTCTGGGCATTATATAAGGTTAAGAGTACAAAAAGAGATGTTCCCACAATAAGAGGGGGGCTATTTGAAATTAGGTATGTTCAAGAGAAAGTAACAAAAGAAATGAGGCATATAAAATTTCAGATTACGAACATGATAATAAAAGAGTGTCTTGCCATAACAATCATCCAAAATTTCATATTAAAACAACAAACAGTTGCATGCATAACAATGTAGACTAAATATACCTAAAACAGGGCCATAACACCATAGGATCATGGCCTAAAAGAAATAAGGGTGGAAATGCACACCCCGGGCAGAATACACACGCCCTAAATAAATATGGTTGTACATAAGTACCGCTATTCCAGATATTCTAGTCAAACATGTAGCATGCATAAAATAGAGTGACAAGACTGGCATTTTAGTCAATTTCAAATAAGAAGAAAATATAGCAGAAGGGGTCCAAAAACCCATTATAAACAAGGTATCACAATAACCAATTGAATATCATGAATTGAGAGAAGGAAAAGTAATAAATGTCCAAGCAAGTGATTTTCAAGTAGAATAACAGTATAAGAGATGCCTCATTAAAAGAATGTAGATTTTAGTCAAATAATGCCCAAAATAAAATAGAGGACGTACATACCTTATGATCAGTCCTAGATATTCAATAACACCTCCTAGGTACAGTGTCAGGGTTGTCTCAACCTAATCACAACATATGTGCATTTAATTAATATAAAAAGCATTAAATCCTTTGCTTAGAAATCGAGCCTACTGTCGGTTGCCAATCTGAGCGTGAAACCTGTCCCAATAAATCAGGCATATTTTTCTGATTTCAAAAACATATTTGTTTGTATTTTTCTACTGAACCAATAATTAGTTACGATTTTTACAAGTTAAAATCATATTCTGATTAAGATGGAAAATAAAATGCGAAAAGACCATATTACCCCTGAATGGATTGCAATTTATACAGGAATGTGACACTTAAACTTTGCGAGCACTCCTTGGTCAAAACGGGTCAAAGCAGGTTCAAAGACGAATTTTCCCTCGCTGACAACACAGGCAAAAGCAAGGAATTTCACGGGAAGAGGGGACAATTTCCCCGAAGGGGTCGATTCCTTCCCCAGCGCCATGGCTGCTCTGGCGGAAGCTTGGATCGACTAAGGACACTCGAGATAGACCTTTTCACAGATAGGGAATCAAACCAGTGGCTCCGACTTGCCACTACGAACTCAACGAGCCTTGAGGCAGTTCCTGAGGTCACCGGAGAGCAAGGCACACCTTGTGGGGGAAGCAGCAGGGATGGTCCTGGAAGCAACTACGGTGGGGAAAGCAATAGCGTGAAAGAGTTGCAGCAGCACAACCTGGCCACGGGAAGGAGGGAAACAACGTATGATGCGGTGACGATGGATCGCAAGAATGAAGAATCGGAAAAACAAAAAGTTCCCCGGCGTGAACGGCCGCAACACGACAGAAGCAGGTGAGGTGGAGGCCGGATGTGTGGGAGGTCTCAGATTCCCTCGCGAGGCCCCAGGCACGCTCGTTCCATCCGAGGTGAGCTCGCAGTGAGTCCCATAGCCCCAAAATGAGAACATGGTCCATGGAACTCTCACTAGCGGCGGCCAGAAATTGGGGAAAACAAGAGCATTTTGTCGACCGGACAGATGAGATCACCTTGTGATAAACCGACCACAAGGAAAGAAAGAGCGGGGGTCAGAGATGGTTACCTTGTCTTGAATTGAAGTGAGAAGCAGGGGCTGCTGGACCGACGAGGAGTTGCTGGAGGGAACATCTCGATCCAGTGGGGTGCGTCCGAGGCGGTTCGTGCCAATTGACCGAGGTGAAAGGTGAAAGAGGACGACATGATGGTCTCTGGATAGGTATGAGTCCATGAGATTTGTCATAGAGGGGTGTGAGAGCAGCGGTCGTCAGATGGGTAGGAAGACTGATTTTGGGCGTTTTGTCCCTAGGTCACGAGGGGAAATGAATTATGGGTCATTATGTTTGGGAGAGCAATGTGGATCTAGTGGCAAAGAAAACTCGTTAAAAGATGAAGTGTGGAGGGAGAACGGCGAGGTGGAATGAGTCGCCAGGAAGCCAGTCGGGCAGGCAGTCTCGCGCGGAGAAGTCGGGGGTAGGAGACGAGGTCCAGCGTCCCCCTAACCGACCCGATAAAGATCCGCGTGCAGAACTAAGCATCAACTGACTTAGTTGCTACGCCATTTAAATGCACTGGAACGTAGGAAAAAGGGGCGTGACAAACAAATGAATCACATAAATAGCATTGAACTTATACATTAATCTCCTAAATTGCTATTAGGGGTGTATATGATATCCGATTAGGCTCAAAATTGGTGGGTTACCTAATTAGGGCATGTCAAACACGAATTTGGTCGTAATTTTCCATTTTGAGATTAATTTCTCTATATTTCCCCAAATTCACTTAATTATTATATTAGGGTTTTTAAGTTCATCCTAAAGATCAAATTGGGTAAATCCTTTTGAATTATCTCTATTCTATAACTCTAAGGACCTAGGATTATCTTTGAGGATCTTATTAGGGCCAAGATCATAGATTTGTATTGATACTCATAAATTCCCACAATTCAATTATTAGGGTTATTACATCTTATTATTTCATGTTCATGTGATTCGAAAGAGTCAATTAGGGTTATCATATCCTAATATGGTTTGATCTATGCTATTACAATGAAATATAGACATTGAAAGGTAGCTAAGAAAGGAAAAGGGACAAGGGATTTTGGATATCCATCTAATAAATAAGGGGCCTAGAAGAATGGGAAATTAGCCTATGTGTCTAGAATCGAGTATGCTACAATCAGAGTCAGTGGGATGAGCCGTGGGGAACCACATTTGTCTTCGCTTCCTGGAACATTTGGAAGAGAAGAAACAATGCTGTCTTCGAGCACAATCTCCATCGAAAGAGGACAACGCCACGTTGGATTCAAAGTTCAGCCGCTATTAATTTAGTGGTCAAAAAACCAAAATAGCATGTTTTGGTATTTTAATTACCAAAATGACACAATTTCGAATTTAATTCCCAAAATGACACATTTCTGAGGCAATACGTCCCCAAAGTGGACGCATTGCTCTTGGTAGGACGCATTGCTCTTGGTAGGACCAATATGTCCCCTCGGGCTCCAAATTACATTGATAGTGATGTCCATAATCATTTTATGATTTCAAAAGCAATGATTGGTATCTAGTAAGACTTTATTGCCACCCAAGTAATTAGAGAAGTTGGAGAACAACTCAACCTATCATTCATGACTAGTATTATAGTGATTGTATAGTTCCTTTATCACTGATATCCGAATTGAACTCGAGTCATGCTACTGTTATTCTCTTCAACGTTCAATCCATGTTCCTTGAACTAGAGTAGACTGACTGAGATATATGAAAGCTCAATATCACATACTGACTCACATCAGCATGGCCATGCATTTCTTAGTCTCGCTTATCAAGTGGTCAGAATATCAAACTCCTATAGGAAGGAAAAATTCCATCTACATCACTCACAGTCATCCCCATGTTTCACAATGTACCCAAGCACCATCTTTATGGCAATCCTTATTCAGGACCACAGTGGATGATGTTAAGGTACATTGAATGACATGTGATAAGTGTAGTGACTTCAGGTCTAAGAACCACGATCACTACCTTCACTATGAGATGTGACTCTAACTACCAATCATGGTATCCATGTGTCACTCTCAAGGTGGGTCTGTCCAATATACTTTTCTCTAACAAGTATCTATATATTTGGTTTGATATCTGCATATCATGGATAATGAGATTCTTCCATCAACCAACATACATTCTAATCTTATGTGTTATTGATGTCTATGGATATTTCCACCATAGAAACCGATTAGGGATAACACAAGAATACATACTCTTAGCATACATATGATCTCATTGTTCAGGTCATCAACCTGAAGACATATGTCATTGAGTATATTATTCTGTAGACATCTATAAGTTTTGTGGTCATCTCACAATATAAAAGACAAACATATAGATTGGAAACTTGCCTTTATTGATATGATCAATATAGTATTACAAATCATTTATATAGTATCCCATTACAATCATCAAATGATACTCTATATGGGCATACATACCAACAGATTCTCACCTGCACTTATACCCAATCACTCATGAATCTCAATCCAAGTGATCGAACATGTCCGTCATATTTTTGCTGTGAAAGTGCTTTTGTGAGCGGATCAGCCATATTGCTTTCTATAGATACTTTGCAAATCTTTACATCTCCTTGTTGTATGATCTCTTGTATGAGATGGAACCACCATTGAATATGTTTGGAGAGTTGGTGCGATCTTGGTTCTTTAGCCTGTGTAATTGCTCTGTTGTTGTCGCAAAACAACTCAATTGCATCACTAGCGTTTGGAACCACTCCAAGTTCAGAAATGAACTTCTTGATCCACACAACTTCCTTTGTAGCATTATATGCAACAATATGTTCAACCTCGGTTGTAGAATCCACAACTGTCTCTTGCTTGGAACTCTTTCAACTTATAGCTCCGTTGTTCAGGAAAAACACAAATCTAGATTGTGATCTATAGTCATCTTTGTCAGTTTGGAAGCTAGCATCAGTGTAACCCTTTACCATGAGCTCTTCCTCGCCTCTGTATACCAAGAATTGATCCTTAGTCCTTCTCAAGTACTTTAGGATGTTCTTTACGGATATCGAGTGACATTCACCTGGATCTGACTGTTACCGACTGATCATGCTCAAAGCATACGACACATCAAGACGAGTACATAACATCGCGTACATGATAGATTGAATTTCTTATTTATATGGAATCTTACTCATGAACACCCATTCATCACATGAACTAGGAGATTGGGCTTTAGAGATCATAGCCCCATGGGACATGGGAAATTACCTGATGCGGTGATTTTGAGTCGCATTTTTAGACCTGTTTCATATGCGTTTTATGCTTTTATTAGTCATTTTTATGGTTAATGTGGCATAATTCATCCACTTTGGTCTTTGCTATTATTTTATGTCAAATCCCCTTTATTTTATCATTTTGAGCATTAATTGTCAAAATATTATTATTTGTGTGAATTTATGTGATCTTATGTTTGAATTTCAGGACAAACGAGTATTTGCTTCCGTCGATACCATCGACAGAAGTCGATACCATCGACAGAAGTCGATACCATCGACACGGTCACAGGTTTCCAGCCAAAAGGAGCAGCAAAGCGTCGATACTATCGACAGGATGTCGATGGTATCGAGATACCATCACCTTGCTGGCGAGGAAGCGGTCGATAGTATCGACACCAAGTCGATACCATCGACGCATGGAGGCTACAACGACACAAAATGACAAAAACCGACGCCTACAGGAAGTCGATACCATCGACCCGAGTTGATGGTATCGAGATGATTTCGGGCGCGATAAAAGAAGGGTTTGCAGTCGGCCGCTACTGCAGCGGGTCGATACCATCGACTCGCGTCGATGGTATCGACACCGTAAGATATGAGTTGGCTTTCTAATGATCTCAATCGGACGACTATGGTTAATTAGTGACCTAATGACCGAGATATACCTAATGACGGCCGCCCAGACGTGGGGGGAGCTGATGAGCCATTGTACAAGTACCGAGGGGCGGTAGAAAGGAGAACGGAGGCTAGAAGCTCATACTTGTTGATCCGGAGGCCGAAGAAGACGGATTCCACCACCGAGAGGCGGTAGAGCACACGTTCTACTTCGAGGATCAACCAGTTCTTCTCTGTTCAGGGGTTTCCCCTTTCATCCCACGTTTTTCACATGTTTCCCCTATTTCTACCATGTACTTGTGTGAGATGAACATGCAGGGCTAATCCCCTTCATCTTTAAGATCGGGAGTAGCCCGGGAATTCATTGTATGACAATTTTATAATAGTAATTCATATCTTATCTCTTAAATCTGTGGTATCGTTTCGTGTTCTCAATATATTGTTATGCTTGATCACCATAATAATAACCTAATGTCCTTAATCACTTTGATAGAAGGATTAACGATTGAAAAGAGGTGAAATCTACATTAATCGATAAATCCCTTGAACAAGGCGGTGTAAAATTAATGGTGGAAACTGAGAGATCGTTCATAATGCACCTAGTTTAGGGTATAGGTTACTACGACGGTGGAACCAACCTATGTTTAGGTAGTGAATTGCACCACGACAGTGGGCAATTCTGTTTTCAGGCCACTACCCGGATAGAGAGATAAAATTGAGTACTATATAGAATTTAATATAATGAAAACCCGCGGTGAAACCGCAATCCTAAAGATACCATTTTGAATTGATTAAACCAACATTTAATCGATTGCTTCTTTTGTTTTGTTTTTATTCTTCTTTTATTTTTAACAACAACTCTCAACTTGTTAATCGGCTTAGCTGATCGTGAGTAGTTAGTAGGAGTCCCCGATGATTGCACGTATCCCTGAGTTCGACTCGGGCCTCAAAAAGGCCTATACTACTCGACGCGTTCACTTGCGTTTATACACACGGTAAAATTGTGTCATGTTTTTGGCGCCGTTGCCGGGGATACGACAATTTGTTGGCACTTTGAGTGCTACGAGCGGCCATTCTAGGCCACATTTTTTTATTTAGTTTGAAACCACTTAAAATATTCCTAAATTGTTTGATAATTTTTATACTCGTCATAGCACTGTACTGAACTTGAGTTTTCTTATTTCAGGTATTGTGCATGGTGCAGACGCGTAGTACTGACTACGCAGGTCGCACACTCGAGGTTCCGCTGCCGGGACTTGAGGACGAGGATAATCACGAGCAAGAGCAACAAGAAGAGGTAGATTCCGAACTTGAACAGGAAGAGATGGACGAGCCACAGACAATATGGGAGAAGATCAAAGCTTCTTCCGCATCTGCTTCAAAAGGTTCGATAAAGAAGCAAGCAATCAATATACCGACGTATAAGATTGATCCGGCTCTAATCAATTTGGTGAAGTCTAACGCTTTCCATGGTTTAAAGAATGAGGACCCCATCGCGCACATCAGCCAGTTTGTTGAGAACTGTGACATGGTTAAAATCGACAGGTTTCCTCAAGATGCACTGTATCTTAAGCTTTTCCCGAGTTCATTGGCAGGAGCCGCGCGAGAACGGCTACACAACTTAGATGATGAGTTTGTAGAGTCATGGGACCATATGGTGGAGGTTTTATTTGAGAGGTTCTTTCCTCCTGAGAAGACCAACGAAATGATTAGGAAGATTCATAACTTTACCCAACAGGCCGGTGAGACATATTTTGAGACCTGGGAGAGATTTCAGGTCATGCTGAGGAGGTGCCCACATCATGGGTTGGATAAAGAGACGCAGGTGAAGATCTTCTATTTTTCTCTCTCCGAGCACGATAGGAGTAATCTGGATTCAGCTGGGTCAGAATTTTTTCTGAACAATACGGACACCAGATGCTGGGAGATACTAAAGAATATGGCTAGAAAGCATTCATGGGGTGAGAGAGAAAGAGGCCCGGTAGAGCAAGTTCGAGTAGCAGGTGATTCCAAGGCAATAAAAGAGCTGAATGAGAAGATGGATCTTCTCACAAAGAAGCTACTGGAAAAGGAGGATAATGAGTTCGAGGATGAGGCTCAAGTGAAATTTATGAGGCAGCAGCCAGGTTACAGGAACAACGATTATTCATGGAGAAAAGACAAAAAGTTCTCGTGGAAGGATCCAAACAATTTTCTGCAGGATCCGGATGCCAAACCCTAGTCAACTGTGGAGGATAAGAGAATAGAGATGCTCAATCAAGTTATAAAGCAGAACCAAGAACTCATGACTACTTTTGGCCAGCAAATAAAGCAACAAGGAGAGTTCATGAATCAGTTTGGGAAAACACTACAGAGCCATGGGGCACAGATGAGAACTATTGAGACATCTATGGCACAGATGGCAGCAGAGATCGCCAGTTTGAAGAAACCGGCAATTCAAGGTTTTCTGGGAAATACCAATGTTCAAAGGGGAAATCAGCAAGAAAAAGCCATCTTGCTCAGAAGCGGCAAGAAATTGTTAAATCCAAGGGTCGAGGAGACAAGCACACCACAAGCTGAAAAAGAAGGTAAAACCAATGAGGAGCATCCCGCACAGGTCACAGAATCAGTCAATGACACGGCCGTGGATGATACTGAAGAACAGGCTGCAGAGGAGGAACCTCAGAAAAAGACACCTTATGTGCCACCTCACCAAAGGGCACAAGCCGTTCCGGTCCCGTATACAAATAGTGCAAAGGCAAGGAAGGTAGATGCGCAATTTAAGAAATTCTTAGACAGTTTTAGGAAACTTTCAGTCAATATCCCTTTACTGGAAGCCATTGAGCAAATTCCTTCATACAGAAAATTTCTAAAGGATATTATCACGAAGAAGAGGCGAATTCCGGATATAGAGGTTGTCGTGCTTAAGGAACAAGTGAGTGCCTTCATCATGGGCAATTTGCCGCCAAAGAGGCAAGATCCAGGGTGCTTTAACATTTCTTGTTTTATTGGGAAGGTGAAATTTGGTGAAGCGTTATGTGACTCAGGGGCAAGTATCAACTTGATGCCCCTTTCTACATTTAAAAAGCTGGGATTGAAGGAGTCACGGCCAAGCAATATGACTATTCAATTGGCAGATAACTCTGTGGTAAAGCCCTATGGAATCTGTGAAGATGTGTTAGTAAAGGTGGATAGGTTTGTCTTTCCGGCAGATTTTGTAGTCATGGAGATGCAGGATGAACATGACAACGAGCTGTTACTTGGACGTCCTTTCCAAGCTACAGCCGACATGATCTTAGAGATGGGAAGAGTTCGTTTGACCTTGGGCATAGCCGATGACCGCTTTGAGATGGTCATGCCTTCTAGTCCTGTGTCATCTAAAGCAAAGGAACAATGCAATATGGTAAAACATCTGGATAATAACATCTCACTCTGTCTTGGGAAGCCATTTCTGGACATGGCTCATGTGATGAGCAAGGTGGACAATGGAACTTTGGCTGTGGATATCATGGAGCAGACCAAAGTAGTTTCTCTTTGCAAAGCTGTAGGATTCCCGAATGATGAGGAGGAGGACATTCCGCCTTCCATGGAAGATGATGTTATTTCTATTTCTGTTCTTAACGCATATCTGAAATTACCATTAGAGGCTTGTTTGGTGAATATTACACATGATTGGATGAGGAGCAAATCACTCAAGGAGTGTGCCAAGATGCTCTAGATGCTTCCATGCTTCTATGCAAGGCATTATGAGGATCTAGGTGAACTTCCCCCGCCACTTCAATCATCTTTGATAAGTCCGCCGGATCTAGAATTAAAGCCGCTGCCACCACATCTCAAATATGTCTTCCTAGCTGAGGAGGACAAGTTACCAATGATCATATCTGCTTATTTGAGTGAGGAAGAGGAAGACCAACTGTTGATAGTACTGAAGAACCACCGGGGAGCTTTTGGGTGGTCCGTTGCAGATATCAAGGGGATTTCCCCTACTCTATGTCAGCACAAGATTCGGCTCGAGGAGGGAGCCAAGCCCGTGATTCAACCTCAACGACGTCTCAATCCAAGCATGATGGAGGTTGTGAAGAAGGAGGTCATTAAACTTCTCACTGCAGGAATTATCTACGCCATATCAGACTCGACATGGGTGAGTCCCATACAGGTAGTCCCTAAGAAGGGGGGAATTACTGTCACCCAAAATATGTTGAATGAACATGTCACCACCCGATTGGTAACCGGGTGGCGAGTGTGTATTGATTACCGCCGTTTAAATGCAGCCACACTAAAGGATCACTTTCCTTTACCTTTCATTGATCAAATCCTAGAACGTCTTGCCGGCCGATCGCACTTCTATTTTTTAGACGGGTACTCGGGGTACAACCAGATCTCGATTGATCCTTTGGATCAAGAGAAATCTACTTTCACTTGTCCCTACGGTACTTTCGCGTATCGCCGAATGCCTTTTGGTTTATGCAATGCACCTGCGACGTTTCAACATTGTATGCTCGCCATATTTTCTGATATGGTAGAGCGCTGTCTCGAGGTTTTTATGGATGATTTTTCGGTGTATGGTGCATCGTTTGATGAATGTCTTTATAATTTGGACAAAGTTTTACAGCGCTGTGAGGACACACATCTGGTCCTCAACTGGGAGAAATGTCACATGATGGTGACTGAGGGGATAGTGCTAGGACACAAGGTGTCTAGCAAAGGTTTAGAGGTAGATCCGGTAAAAATTGAAGTCATTTCCAAGTTACCCCCACCAAATTCTGTTAAAGGGGTGAGAAGTTTCTTAGGACATGCCGGGTTCTATCGTCGATTTATAAAAGATTTTTCTAAAATTGCAAAACCTCTATCCGAGCTTTTAGAGAAAGACACAATTTTTGATTTCAATGACAAGTGTTTAAATGCGTTCGACGTGTTGAAGGAAAAATTGATTTCTACACTGGTTGTTCAAACGCCGGATTGGACGAAACCGTTCGAACTAATGTGTGACGCTTCGGACTTTGCGGTGGGGGCTGTGTTGGGGCAGCGGGTGGACAATAAACCCGCAGTGATTTTCTACGCTTCGAAAACCTTAAATGATGCCCAACTAAATTATACAACTACTGAGAAAGAATTACTCGCCGTTGTTTTTGCTTTTGAAAAATTCCGGCAATACTTAGTTGGATCTAAATTAGTTGTATGGACTGACCATGCCGCAATTAAATACTTAATGGAAAAAAAAGACGCAAAGCCTAGACTCATCAGGTGGATTTTGCTCTTACAAGAATTTGACATCGAAATCAAGGATAAATCTGGTATTGAAAATGTTGTTGCTGATCATTTGTCCAGGTTAGAAAGGGTGGATGAAAAAGATTTACATATACCCATAACCGAGACGTTTCCGGATGAACAGATTTTAAAAATTAACTCTAAAGATCCTTGGTTTGCTGAGATTGTAAACTATTTGGCTTGCGGGATCATCCTAGAAGATTGGTCATATCAGGAGAAGAAAAGATTTTTCCATTCTTTACGGTATTATTTTTGGGATGACCCGATTCTTCTTAAGCAATACAGGGACGGTATCTTACGCAGGTGTGTGCCTGAAGTGGAGTATGAGAGCATTTTACGTCATTGCCACGCATCACCTATGGGAGGACACCACGCCAGCTCACGCACGACAGCTAAAGTCCTGGAGAGTGGCCTTTATTGGCCAACCTTGTTCCGAGATGCCTACGAATTTGTAAGGCAATGCGATTCCTGCCAACGAGCCGGTAACATCTCAAAGAGACAGGAAATGCCCCTGAATGTGTTTCAGGAAGTGGAGGTATTTGATTTGTGGGGAATAGATTTCATGGGAACCTTTGTGTCCTCAAATTACAATTTATATATCTTGTTAGTAGTTGATTATGTGTCAAAGTGGGTGGAAGCAATACCCACAAGGACTAATGATTCCAATGTAGTGTGCAAATTCGTGAACGAAAATATTTTCTGCAGGTTTGGAATACCCCGAATGATAATCAGTGATGGGGGTACGCATTTTAGGAATAAAAATTCTCTGCATTATTGAAGAAATATGGGGTAAAGCACAACATAGGTACCCCATATCATCCGCAAACTCAAGGCTAGGTGGAGGTCTCCAATCATGAAATTAAGAAAATTTTAGAGCGTACGGTGGCGTCCACAAGGAAGAACTGGAGTGCCCTACTACCGGATGCTTTGTGGGCATACAGGACGGCTTACAAAACACCTATAGGCACCACGCCTTTTAGGTTGGCGTATGGCCGGGCTTGTCACCTACCGGTAGAGTTGGAGCACAAGGCGCATTGGGCATTGAGAAGGCTTAACTTGAGTTACAATGAAGTGGGAAGGAAGAGATTGCTGGAATTGAACGAGTTGGATGAGCTATGGATGACGGCGTATGAGAACGCACGGATATACAAGGAGCGCACAAAGCTGATCCACGACCGCCACATCCAGTTATGAACGTTCAGAAAGGGAGACAGTGTTTTGTTGTTCAATTCACGACTCAAGTTGCATCTCGGGAAGCTAAAATCCCGGTCGAGTGGACCGTTCGTGGTAGAAGAGGTCAAACCACACGGCGCGATCTTAGTGCGTGATGGTGATACCACGTTCTTGGTAAATGGACAAAGGTTGAAGCTCTATTTTGGTGAGAACTACAAGAGGAATGTGAATGAGGTCAAACTCATTTCTGTTCCGGATGCATGAGGTGCCGAAAGCCATCTAGCCTAAGACGTTAAATAAGGGCGCTTGTAGGGAGGCAACCCAACCATTGGTACCGTAGTTAGTTCATTTACATTCGTAGTTTAATTTGTTTTTACTTAGTTTTTCATGTAAAAAAGATACCGTGATCGTTTTGTTTGATGTGCAGGCTGAGGCAGGGTCGATACTATCGACGCACTGGTCGATGGTATCGACCATGGAACAGGTAGACGACTGCAGATTTCGTACTGCGTCGATACCATCGACGGCCTCGTCGATGGTATCGACAGACCTACAGACAGATCGCAATATCAAAGTCGATGGTATCGACATGCCAGTCGATACCATTGAGATCTCTGAAGATTTACAGAAGAAATCGACTCAGTGAAGTCGATACCATCGACGGGCGTGTCGATGGTATCGACACTTTCAAGTAAAAAAGGCGGCAGCCAGTCTCACGAGGATTTACCTTAATCAGGATAGTCAATACTATCGACTCCCGTCGATGGTATCGACCATCCACGTCACCGATCCGCACGAACGAATCAACGGCGATCGCGGCAGCCACATCATCGATCCGGGTCAATCATCGATACCATCGACCCAAGTCAATGGTATCGACACATCAGCGATCCGGGTTTCAAGATCCAACCATCGACAACCGTCGATAATTGCGATGGGGGGCGGGTAGCATCGACTAGTGTCGATACCATCGACTCGCGTCGATGGTATCGACGGGTCAACAGTAGCGCCGGCCAAGTCTATTTAAGGAGATTCATTACGTCAGTTGATGTCACACCTTCAGAGCAATCTCCTCCCTTTGCGCCGAGCACTCCCCTGAGCCTTCCAATCCCGAAGAAGAGCAGCAACGAGCGAAGGTCTTCATCGAGCGGAGATTCATCTCTCCATTCTTCACCGAGCTCTCTTTCTGATCCCATTTCTCGTCACCACCATGCTGCATGTGGCCGGAGCTTCATCCTCGTGTGCGACTCCGATGGACATCCCGGAATTCGTGCCACCACCACCATCGTCGGTCGCACGTCCCCGACTCATCCATCCTTCCTCGGAGGTCCGAAAGATCTACGAGGAGATCATGCGGAGGAAGATCGAACCCACCTGGTATGTTGACCGGGAGATGATCCAAGATCTCGGATTCGAGGCCAACTTGGCCTACGTTCTGCAGGGGCAAGCCCGACACACAAGTAGACGGGATGACGAGTTGCAGTACCATGCTGATGGTCAGCCGTTCTTCAACGACTGGCCCACATACAAGGAATTGGTGGCGGAGTTCATGGCCTCACTGGACATCTGTGTTGTGCCCAACGACATAGTAGCTACCGATCATGAGTGGATCAAGGGCCGGGTGTCTTTCCGGCTGTACAACCATGACTACACCCTCACGCTCAAGCAGTTCAACATGATCTTCAACTGGAATCATTCCCATTACGACTACCGGAGGCCGGACAATCACACTGACTACGACGCGATATTCGTCGAGCTGGTGACGGTGCCGCAAGGGAAGTCGGTGAGCTACCACAATGCCGCGATAGCCGATTTCGAGCACCCATTCGTCCGGGTCTTGCACCGGATGCTCAGTTCCACAGTTTTTATTCGGGGTGATCTCGCCCTGAGCAAGTTCCAGGGGTCGGACCTTTTCTTTTTGTATAAACTCCTGAAGAAGCAAGAATGCAACTGGGGTGCTTTCTTTCTACAACGAGTTTTGGACGTGAAGAGGAGTACGAGGAAGGCGCCAATTCACTCCGTCGGGCTCATCACCAGGCTGGCTTTGTACCTTGGCTTGAATTTCCAAACCCTCACTCCTCTATCTACTAGAAGCAAGGTAAACTTGCAACATTTGCACAGGTCCAATCTACTACTTCTCCGAGATGGCGTGGCATTTGCACATTGCCACGTAAATCAAGCATATCAAGAATGTTCTCTTCCCGATCCTGTTTTCAACATCGAAGGTGCACAACATTTACGGTGGCCAATCATAGCCATCACAGACTCTGATGAAGAAGGCGGTGACGATGGAAATGATGACGAGGCTGCGGAGGAAGAAGAGGCATTTACACCTCTTTGAGCACGAGTGGCACCACGGAAGCGTCCTCGTATGCATCCGGGTGCATCTTCATCATCTCAGCCTACTCCGCCACCACCACCGCCCTCGTAGCCAAGCGAGGATGCCTATTCCATGCACGACATGTACACTATGCTGCACGATATACAACAGTCAAAGCAGCAGCACATGGCGATGTATATCGGTATTCAAGACACTACGAACCGGATACTGGATAACCAAAGGGCGATGTTCGACAATGAGCGTCTTCTCCTTGACAACCAACAACAGATACATGATCGGTTGTATCAGATGGAGATGCAGCAGGAGCCCTTCTACGACCACTATTGGAGCCAAATTTATTTTGTAGGCTATCCACAACCTCCACCCAGGGCCCAGTTTGATCCAAGCTTCCAGGGGGAGTATCCTTCTTGGGACCCTACGACTCCGCAGTACCCGCCTCCACCTCCACAGGAGTGATCCGGTATCACTGTTCCAATCTTTAAGTTTGTTTTTGACTATGAGGCCATAGTCGAATTCAAGCTTAGGGGGGTATTTAGAACAACTTTATCTTTTCCTGTTTTTAGTTTTTCACTTTATTGCTTTTGTTCTTGTTATTTGTTTCTTGCATTTTTAGCTTTTGTAGGATCCACATGCTACCACATGCTATCTAGTGTAATCGTGGATGTCATAAAGTTTGCGTCATCTCATTATTTGTTCATGGGAAAATCAAGGGAAATTTGAAATTTTTGGTGTGTTTGGAAAGCTTGTCTTGTTTAACCTTGGGCACATATCAACGAAAATGATTGGTTTTGTCAACTTTAAAACAAAATTTCACAATTGTACTCCTAATGATTCATGAAAGTGGAGGGAAATGTTTGTTTGAGCCTAATCTGACCAAATGGTAATGAGACTCTAATTGGAAGTAGGAGAGAGAAACCTCTTGACTACTACACAAGTCAGTAAGGAGGGACACATAATATCTTTCTAAGGTTCAGTCATCTAGTCTTGTGATCTTTCCACCTCTTCGCTTTTCACAATCCACCGCAAGAATTGGAAGTATTTTACAGTTTTAATCTCGTTGATTGCATTGCACGTAGATAGGGCTTGCATTGATTCTTTTTCCATATGTTTCACATAAAAAGAAAGAAAAAAATTAGAATAGTGATCCATGCACATTACCCTTAGGTGCATGCCATGTAGTTGCATTCATAATTTTCATGCATAAAGTATATCATGTATCTCAATTTTTCTCCAATGGTGAATTAAATTGTTCCATACCTTCTAAATAGTGCAAATTTCTGAATTAGGAAGAAAAATAAGCCCGATAAAATATTCATTACCAATTATGGATATAAAGGGTTGGAAAAAGAAAGAAAAAGGAAAAAAAATCTGAAAGAAAATCTACATAATAAAAAAAAAGAGTTATGTAGAAGCAACAAGAATAAGAAGGAGAAAGGAACATAATATCACCTGCATTTTGAGACAATTGAGTACATGATGTAGCTTAATTAGATGTCCATCTCGTTTTGAGACGGATAGTTAGTACATGCATCATTCCACCCAATTTTAGGCATTAGGGCATTTTTCATGTGCATTGGCATCATTTAGGACATTTTTGTTTTATGCATTTTGAAACTGTGTAATACTTCAAATTTCTTCCATGAACCACCCATCTTCATCCACCCGTTGCTCGGATTGGTAGGCCACCGTGAATTTCTTCGCACTAAAGTATATCAGGAGAACTACTTCCATGTAGATGGTAGTTAGGGCGAGCAACGTAGTATAGGAGATCACAAGATGCACCAAGTCTGAACCAGCGAGTTTTATTATGTTAACTGCCTTATGTGATAGTGTTCATCAGTTTTGAGGTCAATTTATCTTATGGATGATTACTGTCGCCTTCAGGGTAATTACCGTTTCGTGGTTAGAGAAGGCCGGTATGTGAATGTCCGGTGGGAGTCATATGGGATGTTGGTTGTGGAGTGTTGTTCTTCAGTTGACATTAGCAATTCTATTCTAAGGATTAGTTGCTCGAGGGAGAGCAACGTTCAAGCTTAGGGGAGTTTGATGCGATGATTTTGAGTCACATTTTTAGACCTGTTTCATATGCGTTTTACGCTTTTATTAGTCATTTTTATGGTTAATGTGGCATAATTCATCCACTTTGGTCTTTGCTATTATTTTATGTCAAATCCCCTTTATTTTATCGTTTTGAGCATTAATTGTAAAAATATTATTAGTTGTGTGAATTTATGTGATCTTATGTTTGAATTTAAGGAAAAATGAGTATTTGCTTCCGTCGATACCATCGACGAAAGTCGATACCATCGACACGGTCACAGGTTGCCAGTCGAAAGGAGCAGCAAAGCGTCGATACTATCGACAGGATGTCGATGGTATCAAGATACCATCAGCTTGCTGGCGAGGAAGCGGTCGATAGTATCGACACGAAGTCGATACCATCGACGCATGGAGGCTACAACGACGCAAAATGACAAAAACCGACACCTACAGGAAGTCGATACCATCGACCCGAGTCGATGGTATCGAGATGATGTCAGGAGCGATAAAAGAAGGGTTTGCAGCCGGACGCTACTGTAGCGGGTCGATACCATCGACTCGCATCGATGGTATCGACACCGTAAGATATGAGTTGGCTTTCTAATGATCTCAATCAGACGGCTACGGTTAATTAGTGACCTAATGACCGAGATATACCTAATGACGGCCACCCAGACATGGGGGGAGCTGATGAGCCATTGCACAAGTACCGAGGGGCGGTAGAAAGGAGAACGGAGGCTAGAAGCTCATACTTGTTGATCCGGAGGCCGAAGAAGACAGATTCCACCACCGAGAGGCGGTAGAGCACGCGTTCTACTTCGAGGATCAACCAGTTCTTCTCCGTTCAGGGGTTTCCCCTTTCATCCCACGTTTTTCACATGTTTCCCCCTATTTCTACCATGTACTTGTGTGAGATCAACATGCGGGGCTAATCCCCTTCATCTTCAGGACCGAGAGTAGCCCGGTAATTCATTGTATGACAATTTTATAATAGTAATTCATATCTTGTCTCTTAAATCCGTGGTATAGTTTCGTGTTCTCAATATATTGTTATGCTTGATCACCATAATAACAACCTAATGCCCTTAATCACTTTGAAAGAAGGATTAACGGTTGAAAAGAGGCGAAATCTACATTAATCGATAAATCCCTTGAACAAGGCGGTGTAAAATTAATGGTGGAAACTGAGAGATCGTTCATAATGCACCTAGTTTAGGGTATAGGTTACTATGACAGTGGAACCGACCTACGCTTAGGTAGTGAATTGCACCACGACAGTGGGCAATTCTGTTTTCAGGCCACTACCCGGATAGAGAGATAAAATTGAGTACTATATAGAATTTAATATAATGAAAACCCGTGGTGAAACTGCAATCCTAAAGATACCCTTTTGAATTGATTAAACCAACATTTAATCGATTGCTTCTTTTGTTTTGTTTTTATTCTTCTTTTATTTTTAACAAAAACTCTCAACTTGTTAATCAGCTTAGCTGATCGCGAGTAGTTAGTAGGAGTCCCTGACGATTGCACGTATCCTTGAGTTCGACTCGGGCCTCACAAAGGCCTGTACTACTCGACGCGTTCACTTGCGTTTATACACACGGAAAAATTGCGTCATTACCTCTCTTAGAACCCTCCATGCTAAACCTCTTTAGCACCTTGTCAATGTATATTCTCTGGCTTAGGCCTAGAAGCCTTCTAGATCTATCTCTATAAATCTTGATTCCTAGTATATAGGATGCTTCACCTAAATCCTTCATAGAGAAGGTCTTCCCCAGCCAACCTTTTACTTCCTGAAGAGTAGGGATGTCATTTCCCATCAATAGTATGTCATCTACATACAATATAGAAATATGACTGTGCTCCCACTAACCTTTTGTTAAACACAAGGTTCATCTTCATTTTGACTAAAGACAAGCTTTTTTTTACTACTTCATCAAAACATAGATTCTAGTTCCAAGATGCTTGCTTCAATCCATAGATTGACCTTTGTAGCTTATAGACTTTATTGGCTTCCTTTGGATTGATGAAACCCTCAGGTTGTGTCATGTACACATCCTTGAGCAAATTATCATTAAGGAACACCATTTTAACATCCATCTGCCAAATCTCATAGTCATGATAAGCTGCAATGGCAAGCATGATCCTGATGGATTTAACCATGGCAACTGGTGAGAAGGTCTTGTCATAATCAACACCTTGAATTCGACGGAATCCTTTCACAACCAATCTACCTTTATAGGTTTGAACATTTCCATCCATGTCGGTCTTCTTCTTGAAGACCCACTTTCACCATATGGGTTTTACCCTTTGGGTGGATCCACCAAGGTCCATACCTAGTTGGTGTACATGGATTCCATCTCAGATCTCATGGCTTCTAGCCATTTCTCATATTCTGGTCCCTTAGTAGCTTCTAGATAGGAAGTTGTCTCATCTACTATGCCCAATTCATCACTGTCTTGAGTCACGAAAAATCCAAATCTCTCAGGCTCAAGTCATGCCCTTCTAGACCTATGAGGTTCCTGTGTTACATTTGGAACTTGAAATTCTAGAATAGTTTGTGAGTCTTCATGTTCCTTATGTACCTCCTTGGGTTCTCTGCTTTATTGTTGATCTCAAACTTCTTCGAGCTCTACATTCCTCCCATGGATTCCTTTGGAAATAAATTCTTTTTCAAGAAATACAACAGTCCTAACAACAAACACTTTGTTGTCAGTTGGTGTGTAGAAGTAGTATCCCCAATTTTCCTTGGGGTATCCAACAAAATAGTATTTTTTAGATTTGGGTCCAAGCTTTTTAGGAAATTGTTTCCTAATATAAGCTTCACATCCCCAAATCTTTAACCTAGACAAATTGAGACGATTCACATTCCATGTCTTATATGGTGTCTTTTGAACCAATTTGGAAGGTACGCAGTTAAGTGTAAACGCTACAGTTTCAAGAGCATATCCCCAGAACGATATTCAAAGTTCGGCTGAACTCATCATTGATCGTACCATGTCTAATAATGTACAATTCCTTCTTTCTGACACACCATTATGATGTGGTGTACCAGGTGGAGTCTATTGTGATATAATACCACCATCTTTTAGAAGGTCCTCAAACTCTTAGCTTAAGTATTCACCACCTCAATTTGAATGGAGTTCTTTAATACTCTTACCAAGTTGCTTCTCTACTTCATTCATTAAAGTCTTGAACATTTCAAGAGTTTCTGACTTGTGTTTCATAAGATATACATAGCCAAACCTATTGAGGTCATCAGTGAAGGTAATGAAGTATTGATAGCCTCCTCTAGCATTTGATCTAAAAGGTCCACATACATTAGTATGTATGAGCCCTAGCATATCACTGGCTATCTCACTGTGTCCAGTGAAAGGATTCTAGGCCATCTTGCCTAATAAACAAGAGTCACATGTCTCTAATGATTCAAAATCAAAAGATTCTAGAGAAACATCCTTACAAAGTCTAGATATGCGCTTCTCATTTATGTGCCCAAGACGACAATGTCATAAGTATGATTCGTTTGAGTTGTCAAGTTTTATCTTTTTAGTATTTACTCTATATATGCTAGTCTTAAGTTCTAACAAGTAGATACCACAAGACATAGGGCCATTTCCATAAAATATCTCATCTTTAGAAATAGAAATCATTTCATTCTTAATGTGAAATTCAAATCCACTCTTGTCCATACAAGATATAGAAATAATATTTCTATTTGGCAGGTACATAATAGAAATTCTCTAATTCAATTACAAGGCTTGTAGGAAAAGATAAACTAATAGCTCCAACTATGTTGGCAACAACTCTTGCTCCATAAGTGACCCACAACTCGACTTGGCCCTTTTATAAAGGCTTACTTCTTATTAGATCCTACATATTTGAACATATGTGAGATCCACATCCAGTATCTAGTACCCATGATGAAGAAGTATTTAAGTTTATCTCAATAAAGTATATACCTAAAGTGGAGATCTCTAACCCTTGCTTCTTCTTCCTAAGTTCCTCCAGGTAGAGAGGATAATTTCTTTTCCAATGCCTAGCCTGGTGACAATGGTGACAACTACCTTCTTTGGAGATCCCACTTTGGAACCTTTCTTAGCCTTGCCTTTGGCTTTTGACTTTCCCTTTATCTTGCTAATCATCATCACAAACTTGGGCTGGTCTTTCTTCATCTATGCTTCAGCTGTCCTCAACATGCCCAACCATTCTGACAACAGCTTGTCAAGATTGTTCATGTCGTAGTTCATGACAAAATGACTATATCATTCACAAAATGATTGTAGAATCACGTCAGTGGCCAACTCTTAAACTAGGGGAAATCCCATCTTGGATAGGCTTTCCACGTACCCAATTAAAGTGAGTATATGGGTGCCAACTGAGTCTCCCTCTTTCATCTTGCTTCTGAACAAAGTCTTGGAGACATCATATATGTCTCCTGTCTTGCTTGATGCTGATGCATGTTCTTGAGATGTGCTACCATCTCCATGACATTCATGTTCTCATGCTGCTCTTGTAACTCATAGTGCATTGAGCACAGCATCAAGCACTTGACATCCACAGTGTCATCAAGGTGCTTCTTGTATGCATCCTTTTCATCCTTGGGCCCATTTTAGCTCTAGTGTTTCAAGGACATAGAGCTTACGATCATGCGTGAGAAAAATTCTCATCGTCCTAAACCCACTTTAAAAGTTGATTCCGGTAAGTTTTTCCTTCTCAACGACTGATTGCAACAAGAATGTGTGAGTGTTGTTTTCCATTTGATTGCTACAAAAGAAAAAGTTTGAATTTAGTCCAAAACATTTTGACTTGTA
Source organism: Alisma plantago-aquatica (assembly GCA_963693085.1). NCBI lineage: Eukaryota > Viridiplantae > Streptophyta > Magnoliopsida > Alismatales > Alismataceae > Alisma > Alisma plantago-aquatica. The sequence continues at coordinate 290,702,150 of OY856413.1, forward strand.
AAGATTTAATAAATGAGATTAATTAGCCCTTTAATTAATTATGATCACACTATTTTATTCAAATTGATAGCCCTCACCATCAACTTGGAAGATTGTAGTGTACAACCTTCTAGTGAGTCAAGATCCAAAATAATTGGATCAATGCCCTACCAACACAGCCATCAAAGACCAAATACTAAGGTAGGCAACTTTTGTCGATTGTATCATATGCAAATCTTACATAGATGATCGTACAAAAATCCTTGCCATGATGCATCTTTGTGCCTCTAGGTACTTGATCCTATCAAGGTTCCCTAGTTATGTCCAACCCATAAGCCAACACAATGAGTGTGCACCATGCAGAGGTAGACCCACACACCCACCATCACAGTTCTACGAGATAAATAGTGTACCACACGAAGGCGTGCCCACACACAGTCGATCAAGCTTTTCATGTGTGTTGCTTTATGGAAGCAACTAAAAGTTAATATTATTAATTGAGGGGTTTTATTAATACATATACATATTCAAACATGAATTACTTATAGTACGTATCATATACTACTATATCCACAACCACAAACGATAGACATGCAATCACAAACAAAAAAATATCAGTTATGACCATACTATTGTAATCCTTTGGAGCCATAAAGGATTACAGTCCACCTAAGGTCTTATGCATCTCATGCAACAACACCTGTGAATCAACCTGTAAGGATCAACATTACAATGAACAACTTCATAGATGCTCCGTGAGGTTAGAACTTCAAGTTGCTTCTCCATGGATGCTCCGTGGAGTTGGATCTTCAGGTCACTTCTTAGAATTAGATCTTTAGGTTGCTTCTCCATAGACACTCCTTGGAGTTGGATCTTCAAGTGGCCTCCTTACATCAAGTTTATAAATACTAAAACTAATCCTATCTCTATTACATCATATGAGTACAAATATAAAGAGAAAGAATTAATTACACTTTGAAATAAAAAATAAGCCGAATACTTTATGAAAAGGATCCACGTACAAAGATTATACATCCATAGCATTTAAAAACAAACATATCCACAACATTCACAACATTCACAAAAGGGGATTCTAGGCCATAACCGTGCATGCATTCTCCACATAAAATAGATTTTAAAGGTGATGTGTATGATATCATAGGTATATCTACACATACGTATATACATATTAAAGTTGCAGTCCTTTTAATGTGGGACATTCCCCATTAAATAAATTTTCGACTCCCACGGGCTCTGCATGGTACATAGGGGTAACATCTACAAAATTTTACTTCCGTACACTTAGAAAAATTAGTATTTTCCACAGTCGACCCCGTCTAAAAAGTAAAAAATAGAAGCCTGCGGCATATGTGGAATTAGGTTTAGATATGCACATTAACACTTTTAAGTTTGCATCGTATGCAACCAGAAAATAGTATACATCGATTCGATCATATCGAAACGAATCCAAATATGCTGTAGATGGACGCTGCTCTAATACCACTGTTGGGTTTTGTGGAAGGAAACATACGCGGAGAAAGCAACAAAATAATATATGTTTCCAAACAAACCGCAATAGGATCTTATCGACAAAAGCGTATTCAGAAAGAGTGTTCATGGGATATACCTTATTGCAGAGCAAGTCCAGCGACGTTCCGCTACACGATGGTGTGCAACACTCCTGACTTGGACATACAGTACTTCTCTCCCATCCTTCGAACGCGTCGTGGGAAGATCCGATGATGCTCCTTTCATGCGGTGATGTACGTAACTCATAGCGCATATGGACGGTCATTGACATCCTTCAAATGCAGGTGTCTCAGCGTTTGTATTTCTACTTTGTCCACGCAGATGGACTGGAACTCCACGCCGCACTTCCTAAGCTGGCAGGAAGGAGTAGTCTTTGTGCAATGACATGCTAGCGCTGCGGTTCTCTCATTTCTCTCCTGAGGACAGTGACATCTAGGGTATACGTACATGAGGGTAAACTGAAAAGCCGCTCTCAATATCTTATAGATATCAGATGTCAAGCCCCTTTAAAAAGGAGATGAAAGGAAGTAGAGTTTCCTAAACCCGTCAGTAAATACAAAGACGACATTAATTAAAATGCTCGTGGATTAATTAGAATATTTTAGAATTAATTAATTAACCAAGTAATCTTATTAATTGATTAATTAATATATGACTCCATTGCTCGGGATGGCTCTATGGACATGCATACCATCAGAATCATCCCCAAGAACATAGGTCAGGCGTTGGAAGGGTCTTATTCTTCCTCAACGCTTCACTCGATCTCTCACAGCCTCAAGGAGATCTGGAAACTCAATCTGAGTCAAGGAGAGGCCTTAGTAGGTGTCGAAGAAAAGAGAAAGACCCTGTGATGATGACCTCAAACTCCAGTCACCATCCCGTAGAGATCTCGAGTCATCCAAGGATCCACCTGTTGTTAATATTTATTATTGTCGTTCATGCAACAACGACAGGTGCAATGTAATTAACAATTTAGGCAGATCCAAAATAAGAAACGAAGTTCAAACAAAGCAGGAGAACAGAAAAAACAAGAGTTAGATTTGCAAACCAGATCATTTGTTGAGAAATGAACGTATTACTTAAAGAAATTAGTGCCCGAAAATCCTCGCAGATAGACACCTTTCTCCCAGTCTTGATCCGGCACGAACCTGGAACTTGCACATCTCACTTGTGCTCGTTGCACTGCTACCAGTGCAGCACAGCAACTGCGGGAACCACCGCCTGACAGTTGCGTCTCGGTGAAGGGAAGGAGAAGTCACACTTCACACAAGAGAACGACTCAACAAAGTGACTCTAGGATGACAACTCTCGCACTTTGGATTAGGGCTCTCAAAACACACGATGGCGACAGAAGACTGTTTTCGGTGTGTTTAACCCTAATGACCAGAGGCATATATATAGCCACGCACGTCCCTAATCATATTCCCAGTGAGATGCAAACACTCAGTTGCTCTTATACACAACACGGAATAATCCGCAAAAGAGAAACATTTTCCAATTAGGATTAACAAATCCGAAATAGGAAAGAAACAATTAATTACATGAGTAATTAATTACTTAGTCATATCCTAGTGCAAAAAGAAGACGGAATACGGAAGACATTCTCCACAATCCACAATCCACAAGCCACAAGCCACAAGCCACAAGCCACAAGCCCGAGCCCGGCCCGGCCAGGTGAGGCGAGGCGAGGCGTGGCGCGCGCGCACACGCATGCGTGCGTGCATTGTGATGTGGTAACCCCACCCACCAAGGAGGTGAGCATACCTCCCTCCTAGGACTCCTTTGGACACTAGTGCCCCATGTGATCCTACATATGAGGACCACAAAAGTTCTGGGAGTGAGCAATATGGGATAAAACGTCTTTGCCATTTGCACTAGGGACAACACAACATTCTCACATGTACTTGTTGCACTACATTGGGCTTAACCCATGCTAAATAAGTGATTACTACTGTAACATCACTACAGTAATGAGCTTCTACAGTAACTACTAGCTATAGTAATCATTTATCTAACAATCCCCCATAAAGTCCAATGTGTAGTGTGCTCTACCATTCAGTCCTCCATACTATGCTTTTAGCGAATACCTTTCGGTTTGAATCTACCTGAGTTATCCAACTGTGACCCCCGTAGGAACTAGGTGAACAAAAGTCTTGAACCTGAACCTTGGGTACAAGAGTATAGGCTGGTAACAACACAATAAAGACATTGTAGCAAAGAAAACAATGCATTAAGGCCATGCATGCAAAATTTTATATCATGATTGATAACAGAGAACAACCCAATTCTCCTTTTGCGGCCTACACAACATCAATAATTAGCTGGAGTCTCCAAGGATGTACTGCTAACATCCTATCCTAAGACTTGACACCATTAAGAGACTACTCTCTTACTAACTTGCAGTCATGACACTAACATGTTTCCAGGAGATAGACACACACATGCTCGAAGCATCAAACAAGAATACATAGTGTCATCTGATTTACCCCACATCTTGTTATTACCACATTGAACCCAATTTGTGGGATCTCCACTCTTTTGGGTTGGGTTGCTACTGCCTGCAAATCTATAGGGGTTTCAGTCCCATCCCCAACCTGGATTTTTACACTAAAGTCAAGGTAAGACCTTTAGAGAAAGGATCAGCTGTATTATCTTTGGTACCGACGTAGTCCACAGCCACAACCCCATTAGACACTAACTCCCTTACATATTTCAATCTGACTTGGATGTGTCTACACTGTTTTTGATTGTACTTGGAACTCTTTATCTTAGAAATAGTTGTAGTGTTGTCACAGTGAACTGAAATTGCAGGAAGCGGCTTCATTAGCATAGGTAAACTAGACATAAGTCCATGTAGCCATTCAGCTTCCAATCCAGTTTCATCTAAAGAACACAACTCTGCCTCAAAAGTGGACCGAGACAATATGGTCTGTTTCTTAGACCTCTAGGAAACAACTCCTCCTCCCAACAAGAATACATATCCTGAGACACCATTACTCCCAAAATTCACGGCAATCCAACTTGCATCACTATATCCTTCGGCTACGGAAGGATGTTTACCATAATGCAGCCCAAGGAAACATGTTCCCTTGATATACCTCAGAACCCTATCAAGAGCTTCCCAATGGGTCTTGTCGAGACAACTGGTGTATCTACTTAACTTGTTCACGACAAACGCAATGTCTGGACGTGTACAGTTCATAAGATACATCAAACTTCTGATAATTTGAGAGTATCATAATTGAGACACTAGAATCCCAGTCTCATTCTTAAACAAGGGCTTGGATGAATCATATGGAGTCTTAACAGGTTTACGTGATGTGTACTCAAACCTCTCCAGTATCTTCTCAACATAGTGAGACTGAGAGAGAGTTATACCATCAGTAGTCCTTATGATTTTAAGCCCTAAAATCAAATCAGCGACACCCATATCCTTCATCTCAAACTTGCTACACAAGAATGACTTTGTCTCATTTACTACTTTCATATCAGAACCAAAAAGCAGGATATCATCGACGTATAAGCATAACAAAATGAATCCATTATTGACAATCTTGCAGTAGAGACACTTATCAAATTCATTAGAAATAAAGCCAAACGATGATATCACAGAATCAAACTTCTCATGCCATTGCTTAGGGGCTTGTTTCAAGCCATATAATGAATTGACAAGTTTACACACTTTGGACTCATTCCCACGACCCACAAATCCCTCACGTTGTTCCATATATATCTCTTCTTGAAGATCACCATGTAAGAATGCGGTCTTCACATCCATCTGATGGATATAGAGATTATAAATGGAAGCCAATACTATAAGCACTCAGATTGTGGTCATACGGGAAATAGGTGAATAGGTATCAAAATAATCTATTCCTTCCCTTTGTGTGTAGCCCTTAGCAACTAACCTAGCCTTATACTTATTGATTGTCCCTTATGCTTTAAGTTTCTTCTTAAAAATCCATTTGCAACCAACTATAGAACAACCAGGAGGCAAATCGACCAATTCCCAAGTTCCATTCGAGAGAATTGATTGGATTTCATCATTAATGACTTCTTTCCAAAACTTAGCTTCTGGAGATTCCATATCTTTTTTGAAAGTAACAGGATCATCCTCAACATTGTAAGTAAGAAACTCACTTCCAAAGTCTTTGGATGTCCTTGGCCGTTTACTTTTCCTTGGTTCGACTATTTCTTCAGAATCATCCGATTCAGAAATAGCTTGTTCTGAGTCACCCCCCACATTTGTCATCCTTTCCACATGCTCGGGAATGGAACCTGTGGTGAATGAATCTTCTTGAGAAACTTCATTGGGCACACCATTTTTCATAGGAAATACATCCTCAAAGAATGTTGCATCACGTAATTCCACAATTGTATTGACCTCAATGCCAGAGATATCTGATTTTACAATCAGGAATCTGTAAGCAAAGCTTGTCTCTACATAACCCAAAAATATGGCATCAACTGTTTTCGGTCCTAATTTCTTCCTTTTGTGTTCAGGGACAAGTACCTTTGCAAGGAAACCCCACACTCAAAGATATTTAAGACTCGGTTTCCTTCCTCTCCATAACTCAAACTGAATACTCTCTGAATGTTTATGGGGAACTCTATTCAAAATATGGCAAGCTGTATTCAAAGCTTCCCCCCACATAAAGTTGGGTAATCCAGATGTTTGGAGTAAGGTATTTACCATATCTATTAAGGTTCAGTTTTTACGTTCAGCTATCCCATTTGATTGTGGTGAATAAGGAGCAGTGACCTCATGAACTATACCATGTAATTGGCAAAATTCCAAAAACAAGTTCGAGGTATACTCTCCTCCCCTATCAGATCTTAATCGCTTAAGTACATTACCGGTTTGAGTTTCAACTTCTTTCTTATAAATTTGAAATTTATCCAATGCCTCATCTTTACTTCTAAGTAAAAAGACATAACAATATCTACTCACATTGTCAATAAAAGTTATAAAATAACACTTTTGATCCCTCGTAGCAACACCATTAAATTCACAGATATCTATATCCACTAAATCAAAAATTTCTGAATTCCTATTCACAGAATGAAAAGGCTTCCTAGGCAATTTAGCTTGTACATAGATTTCACATTTATTGTTGCTAATTTCAGATTTAGGGATCAAATTTAGATTCATCATACGCTTTATTGAGGCAAAATTAACATGTCCCAAACGTGAATGCCATACATCGGATGAAACAAGATTCATGCAAACAGAACTATAATCATTCAAATTTAAAATGGAATTTGAAACAGGTTCAACATGAATCTTAAACAAGTTCTCCACATCACTTAAGTACCCCTTGCCAAAAAACAAAGAATCACGAAGGCGTGTAATAATATCCTTATTACATTTACAGTCTACTCTATAATCTTCTCTAACTAATATGACGCCACTAAGGATATTACGTCGAATGGTTGGAACATGTTTGACTATTTTAGCGTCAAAACCTTCCCCGAAGGGAACTTCAAGCCCACCCATCCTTCGCCTTTGACTTCTGTAGAGCTGGAATCGCCCAAAGTCACGGACCGACCTCGAGAGGCCTGGTAAGACACAAATATGGATTTATCAGCACACACGTGTACATTAGCCCCAGTGTTAATTATCCAATAAAGTGGTTCAAAAATAGAAAGGATTTCAGGTTTAATAGACACATACCCATCATTGAGGTTCAAGGATGTAGTCATCATGTTGACCACAGCCTCCTCAGTTGCAGATGCGGTAGCTTTCTTTGCCTTCTTAGTAGGACAATCCTTGTTCCAGTGGCCAACCTGTCCACAAGTCTAACAAGGTTTGTTCTTCGATTTCTTTTGGATCTTTGCCTTGGGTTTATGTGCATTCTTAGATTTCTTATCTTTGGTGTTTTTCGTAGAAGTAATATTAACAGTTGGATTTACATCAGTAGGCACCTTGACCCCTTTCTCCTTTAAGTGTTCTTCTTATATATTAATATCCATCATTAGTTCATCCATGGTGTGTGTCCCTTTGCGATGCTTCAGAGACATACCAAATGATTCCCAAGACTTAGGGAATTTTTCTATGATAGACATAACAACAAACTTCTCAGGCAACATCATCTTGGCATCTGAGAGTTCATGAACTAGGAGTTGTAGATCATGTATTTGATCGGAAACTGACTTACCCTCAACCATCTGAAACTTAAGAAATTTAGACACGCAATATTTTTCAACACCTTGATTTTCAGTGCTAAAATTCTTAATTAACAATTCCCATAAAACCTTGGACGTAGTGACTGGTGGCTTTGAGTAAGAATCATACAGTTTGTTATTTAAACCAAACAGAATCAAACCACGACACGTTTTATCACCCTTCTTCCAATTAGCAATTATATTTGCATTATTAAGAATTGTTTCATCAGATACAAGTTCAGTTTCAACTAAGTACTGATCACAACCCGCAATATTCAGCCAAATTTCCATCCGACTCTGCCAACGGGAAAAGTTGGTACTAGTAAATGTTCCAGGCATACTGCTTGTGTCAATTTTATTTCCCGATCCACCCTGACCGGCCATTGTTAATTAATGACAGAAACTGATTTCTTTAAGACTATTTTTAATATTTATTATTGCCGTTCATGCAACAGCGACAGGTGCAATGTAATTAACAATTCAGGCAAATCCAAAATAAGAAACGAAGTTCAAACAAAAGCATGGCCAGGCAAGGTGAGGCGTGACGCGCGTGCGTGCGTGCATTGTGATGTGGTAACCCCACCCACCAAGGAGGTGAGCATACCTCCCTCCTAAGACTCATTTGGACACTAGTGCCCCATGTGATCCTACATATGAGGACCACAAAAGTTCTAGGAGTGAGCAATATGGGATAAAACTTCTTTTCCATTTTCACTAGGGACAACACAACATTCTTACATGTACTTGCTGCACTACATTGGGATTAACCCATGCTAAATAAGCGATTAATACATTATCATCACTACAGTAACCTGCTGCAGTAACTAATAGCTACATTAATCATTTATCTAACACCCCCTTGTCCAAAAGGTCACGTCGAGAGGAAGTTAGAATATCTGATTTCACATAATCCTTGTTTGTCTACTGCTTAAAGACCATATGGGCTTCCAAGGATCAGAGGCCAGTGTATTTTGTGAATCCATTAAACATATATAGGCTATACTCGACATGAATTCCCCTATGGAAGAGAAGGGCCAGGACCAAGTGTCAGCAACTTCAGGATTATCTGGTGGGATAACACTATGAATGAATTGAGAGATTTTGGGTGGGAAGTGGTCATTGATGAAACTCCAGTCTGATTCCCAGTTTGGTAGGACCATACAGCTTATAGTAAGATCTTCCAAGCCATTGGGGATGGTGATAGATGGCTCCAAATCTAGTGGAGAGAAGCCTTTTAGCCAACGGTCCTTCCAGACATTAGTCTTCAAACTAGAATTAATAACTTTATAGATGATCCCTTGCAGAGGTGCCATATTGCGCTTAGTAAAAGCCCAAGTTGATGAATAAGGTTTTGTGATCATCACATTGTTATGCATATACTTCCTATTCATGACCTTAACCCAAAGTGTGGAAGGATTGTTCATGAAATGCCAAACGTTCTTTAGCATGAGTGAGGTGTTATGATATCTAGATAACTTTATTCCCAGACCACCCTTAGATTTAGGTAGTGTAACCTTCTTCCAGGATACGAGGGAGAGCTTCCTCTTGTCTCTTCCATCAAACCAGATAAAGTCATAGATGTGTTTATCTGTATCATCACATAGGGACAATGGAAGTTTAACAAATTGCATTGAATAAGAAGGTATAGATTGAAGAGTGTATTTTGCAAGAGTTATCTGATCCACCAAAGAAAGGCTCCTAGCTAACCAACTACTCATTCTTGTTTTGATAGTTGTTGTCATGCTATCATGTGTAGCTTTATTCAATATGTAATGAAGAACTGGAACACCCAAGTACTTTCCTAGATCATTAGTACTTTGGATCCCTATCGTGGCACAGAAGGTACGCTTCTCAACAATGGGTATGTTTGGCGAGAAGAAACACCTCAATTTTTCCTTGGATATCATCTGACCCGAGACCAATCAGAATTCATCAAGGACTTTCAGGATTGTCGAGGCTTGAAGGACATTTGCTTCGCTCATAAGAAAGATGTCATATGCAAACATGACATGGGAAAGGGGAACTCCTCCTCTAGAAAGTAATATCAACTTCCACTGATCAGCAGATACAATAGTTGAGATCACCTAGATAATACGCTCCATGCACAAGACAAAGATACAGGGACTTATCGGGTCTCCTTGCCTAACACCCTGATTGGGTTTAAAGGCTTCTAGTTGAGTACCTTCCCAGAGAATGGACGTGTGGCGAATGGTGATTGTTTGCATGATTAAGGAGATAAGCTTATCAGGTAGTCCAACTTTGAATAGCGTATCTTTAATAAAAGGCCACTACATCCGATCAAAGGCTTTAGAAAGGTCAAGTTTGATGCTCACCCATTTCTTTCTTGACTTTTTACCCCTCATGGAGTATATCACCTCTTGAACAAGTAGTATATTGTCACTTATAAGACAACCATGAATAAAGCTATACTGATTTTCAGAAATCCAACAATTAAGGTGAGACTTAATTCTCTCAACTATGATCTTGGAGATGAGCTTGAAATAAGAATTATTCAATGAAATTGGGCAGAGCTCGCTACATCTCTGCAGATGCTGCACTTTGGGTATTAGGACCATCAGGGAGTTAGCCAAGCAAGGGTCAATATGACCTGTATTGAAAGGGTCTTCAACTTGCATAATAATAGACTATCTGATGCGGTTCCAGTTATTTTAGATGAATCCATTATGAACACCATCTGGGCCAGGGGCCTTAGCCAGTGCCATTTGAAAAGATACACACCTGATTTTATCAGAACAAGGTGTTTTGTCTAGTTCCTAGGCATGTGGTATTCCAAGGAAAGTCCCAAGATAGTTGAGAATCTACATCAAGGCAGTGTCAGGGATAGTAGGGGCGGTGAGAAGGGTGCAGAAGTATGCACAAATGTGCTCCTTAATAGCCTGTGGTGAAGAAAGACAATCGTTGGTATCATTATAGATACATGAGATTTTTTTGTGGAAGCATTGTTCCTTTACATACGAATGGAAAAAATTATTATTTCCATCCCCATATTGAAGCCAATTGATATTGGCCTTTTGTTGCCAATCAACCACTTTAATGCACATAATAACTTCATATTCCTCCTACAACATGATTTCACATAAGTCGTTAGCTTGATTAGGACGGAGAGAATTGTTTACCTGACAGCGGTCCGGGCGTGCCAAAATGTTATTCTTCTTTTTTTGGGTTTTTATCCGCTTGGCCTCTCATTTAAGTGCCGTGATTTAAAAGCCATAAAGAGTTCCAATGAAAGATGCATTCTAGTTCCAATAAGGGAGGATCTCCCTATTGAACTCAGGGAGAAGATTCTAGCTCATTTTAGTCCAAAAATAAGCACGACTCCTACCAATATGCTTGTTACCAATAATAAGGATTGGATTATGATAACTATATAGGCAGGGGAGGCTTAGATATTCATCCCATGATCGATGTGAAACCAACTACTATTGGCTGTAACTCTATCAAGTTTCTCTAACAGAAGTCCTTTCTTGAAGGTGAAAAAGTGACCCAGGGTCGAGTGTCTTCGAGCCCAACATGGAGTAGCATGGAGTTAAATTTTCTACTTGAATGATAATCAAAGCCTTTACTGCCTTGGTTTTCAAAAATATGCAACATAGTATTAAAGTCGTCTACGAGTGCCCATGCCTCGTCGATAGAGGGTGACATGGATGATAGCCTTGACCATACCAGGTCTCATTTTTTAGGATTAGGACTGGCATATACAAAGGTAATCAACCATGAGTTATTCATTTTGCAATGAATGAACTACATGTGACAAAGAATGACTTCCAAGTTGCATTGGTGGTTATCCTAGAGGATCCATATGCAGTCGGGGAAGCCCAACACCTCAACTCTATGTGAAGAAGTAAAACCAAGCTTGTTGATGATGTTGGTGGCCTTCATGCCACTACAACGAGGTCTAGGATTTCCAAGACCTGTAGTTTATATCTTCGTTTGAATTCTCTAAGAAGGTTTATTTTTATCCTTGGAGCAAGCTCCTTTAACATTCCAACATAAAATGTTTGTCATTTTCAACCTGGCAGTGTAGCCAAAGACAAATTGTCTAATTGATGATGAAAGGGAGGTCATCCGCCTGGTCTCCAGTTGACATCTCTACTAGATTTTCCTCAGTGTCTTGGAATGGGAGTGAGTGTGCCATGTTTGATTCATAACACGACCATCCCACCAGCTGTGTCAATTTTCCATTCAACCTCTCGCGGCCAGGGCTGATTGTTTGATAGATGATTTTTCGACGGCAAAACATGAAACCTCCATTGTTGGAGCTCGCTCCCCAGTTGAAGGGGGAGGTTATGTTTGATGTGTTTGGGATATTGCTTGCCAAAAAGCAGAAGGATGACACAAAGTCTATGTTATCTTACCGGCCATCACAGACCTCGTCATCCATCAGTACTAATGTAGTATTGGTTAGGGTTTCTCCACCCGCCCTTTCCCATTGGAGCTTGTTTGGGGTGGGGGAGTAGCTGTATGTGCCTCAATTTGCTTCTGGTTCTTTTTCTTTTGCTTCCAATTGACAACCGTCTCCCACTTCCTGTCATTTGGTTCCTCAAACCCTGGATGAGGATTGGGACGAGATTGCTCCTTGGATAGTGGGGGAGGTGTGATAGTGGTTTCTTTTAAGCTTCCACTAGAGCATGTGTTTTTCTTCCCCCTAGGCTGTTGCAGTTTACGCTCTGACATCCTAGCATGGATTTTTGTGGTGTAGGGAATCTAGATTGTGATGGTCAGTGAGGTTTTTAGTATGTATGACCATAGAGAAAGTCATGTGATGATCGTAATGGGATACTTTGTAAATGATTTGAATAATAATAAAGGCAATTTCCGATCTATATGTTTTAACTATTTCTGAGATGATAGTGTAACATGATAGATGTCTAAAGAATTGTTTTACTCGATGACGTATGCTTTTAGGTTCAGGACCTAAACGATGAGATCATATAGATGTTAAGAGTATATATTCTTGTTTTATCCCTAGTCAGTTGTTATTGTGGAAATAACCATAGACATCAATAACACTAAAGACTAGTTTGTGTGTTGGTTGATGACATAATCCCATTAGTCATGATATAGTGATATCAAACCAAGCACATAGGTACTTGTTAGAGAACAAGTGTACCGGACAGACCCACCGTGGGTGTGACACATGGAACCATGATTTGGTAGTCACAGTCAGCTCTCACAGTGATGGTGGTGAATGTGATTCTTTGACCTGAAATCACTACACTCAACACATGTCGTTGGGTACACTTTGACATCATCAAACACAGTCCTGAAACATGGGTTGTTATAAAGGTGATGATTGGGTGGCTTTGACACATGGGGATTTTGAGGGGTGAGTGATAGTTATGGGATTTGTCCCTCCTAAGGGAGTTTGATGTCCATGGACACTTGATGAGTAGGATTGAGAAAGGCATGCACATGCATGTGTGAATCAATATATGATATTGATGTCACACACATCTCACCCAGTCTACTATGAGATCAACGAAATGGATGAACGTTGAAAGGATGACTATACCATGCCTTGAGTTCATTCAGGACATTAGTGACAAAGGAATTATACATTCACTGTAACACCATTCATGGATTATAGGATTGAAAGTTGTTCTCCAACTTTCTATTTCACTTGGGTAGCACTGATGTGTGACTAGGCACCGCTCTTTGGTTGTGAAGTCATAAGTGTTATGGACTTTCACTGCCAATGTAAAATGGACCTGCAAGGTCACCCACATATGATTTAACCTGGAAGAGGAGTTTATCCACAAATGATGTTTAGATTGATTACTAAAGGAGTTTAGTAGTTCATTAAACACTCAGTAGATTGATAGCTAAAAATCATAGTGTTCAAGGTGTTGGAACAATTGATTAGAATATCAGATGGATTGAAACTACAATTGACTGATTTTACAAACATCTTCACCCTAACCGATTGGCTCATGTGATGAACCGATTGACTCAGGTTGATGAATTGATCGGCTCAAGTGGTGAATTGATCGGCTCATGTGTCATGAAACAATCAACTCAATTGTTGAACAAGTCGATTTGTGGACTAATCAAGATCGTTTGGAAAGTCAGAAGACTATTTTGCAAAAACAATTTGTTTCACTTGTACAAATTCGATTTGGACAAGGATTAATATTTGATTAATCGAAAACAAATATAAAAGTCAATTTGAGTTGGACCAGGACCACAAACTGATCGACTCAGAAGTGAACCAATCGGCTCAAGGGCCCCAAACAATCGGTTCAGGTGTGAACCAATCGGTTGAGGTCACCAACCGACCGTTTCAAGGATGAAACGATCGGTTCAGCTGGCACAGTTGGTTGTTTTGTGGAAAATCTCAAACACTTCTACTCCTTATTTAATCCCACATTTCCCGGGGTAGAGAACTCTGTCCCATGACCCTCCTATATATATAGGGGTATTGGGGGATTCTAAAAAAAACTCAGAACACTAGTTGCTCTGCAAAGTTGTCGTTCTCTCTAGTTTTTGTAACTGAGAGAGCCCGAGAAAGTGCTACCCGATAAGAGAGGCACAACAAGGGAAAGACAAATATAGAAAAGCGACTGGAGCTAGGAGAGTGTGTCAGTGACTAGTATGCCAACAGGAGGGTGCGACTCCTTTTGATTCCTTATGGGACAAGGAGATCGGAGTTCCAGGAAGTCCGTGTGGACGACTGTAGAGGCGGAAGACTTCTGCCGCTCAGAGGACAACTGTCAATCCTGACAGTCCAGCTGAGACCCGGAGCTACACAAACACTGTCCAAGACCAGAGGTGAAGACCGCACAATCCGTGAGGTAACGTCACCGAGCAAGCCTTGGAACTAGGTATGCCTCTACAAACCATCCTTCCTATTGTATAGACATTGACACGATTCCTTTATTCTGGGTTGGGAGGAGAAAGTTTTTGTTTCCACTGCCTTCTTTGTCTCCTTTAAAACCCAATAGTGGTATCAGAGCCACGTCAACTTCACTATTCTCTAGGATTATCGATGTGATCGATTTTGGTTTGTCACCTTTATTTATTGCATACGATGCGAATAAAATTAGCTTTATTCATGTCCAATCCTAAATCCACAAATCCCAATATACATATATGATATGTAATATAAATGCACTCGATACGTGTCACCCTTAAATGAGTTTTGTGGTGGATGTGTAGCATGGTTATGGCCAATAAACCATATGTTTGTGTGCTTGGTTGTGTGTGGTTGCTTGCATCTCAGTCTGTGCACTGATTCACTGTCTCCTATTCCTGATGTAACTCGAGATAACTCGAGATTTCTTTCCTACCTCTATTTACAAATGTAAAATATGATAAATTTTTATTTCCTGTTATGTCAAAGAATGGCAGACTTTTGACGACCAGTTCGAGGAGCGATACAAGCGGGTGGCAACCTGAGGAGATGCACGATGACCAGTGAACCGATCGGCTGAAGGTGACAGTTGATCGGCTGGTGGCACCCAACTGACCGGCCTGATGGCGAGCCGATCAATCATGGAGATGAGTTGATCAAACCCAGAACGACAAAGAACAAAGTTCATGTTGTATAGGTTGCATGTGATGTGGACCTAGATGACCAGGATTCTTCTTGGCTCGCGGAATCACATTAGGATGGCCATAATCATTGCTTTTATCGTTTCACATGTTATTCTGTGGGATATAGCATGAATATGATACTTAATATATTGTGGTGATTGGATATGTATATGTACCTATAAAAACCAAATCCCTCATTAAATATTAAAGTTTTAGATGCCTTCCAAATGCAACACATGTGAAAAGCTTGATCGGCCAAGTGTGGGAACGCCCTAGCGTAGTACACTGTCTATCTCGTGGAAGCGTGAATGATGGATAAGTGGGTCTGCCCTAGCAGGGTGCATATTCATCGTGTTGGCTTTGGGTCAGACTTAACAAGGTGACCTAGATAAGATCTAGCATCTTGAGGCATGGAGGTGATCATGGCAAGGAGTTGTGTATGACATCTTTCAAGAGTTGCATATGATCCAATTGGCAAAAGTTGCCTACCTGGAAGATCTGAGTTGTGGGTGATAGCCCTAGCTAGTCCATGACTCAGAGGATTTCATGATCTTGACCCGCTAGAAGATTGTATGCTACAATCTTACGAATTGATAGTGAGGGCTATCAATTTGAATCAAAATAGTAGGAGTGGTAATTAATTAAAGGCCTAATTAACTATTGTCAAATTTTATTCAAATCAAATCAAATCAAAAGGATTTTTGACAAATGAAATTTTCTCTTGTAGAATGGCAAAATAATCATCTTTAAAATGGGCAAATTAATTGAGAATAAATTCCATAACTGGTTAGGGATTGTGAGAAGTGTTCTGCACAATCTAGATATACTGGTAGCCTTTGAATCCACTCTATGTACGCTTAAGAAGAAGGATAGTTCATTGATGGAGATTAATGGAATAAAGTCTAAGGACAAAGGTGAGGGAGAGAAGGGTTCTCTAGCCAAACTAATGTCACAATCTTTTGCGCTCAAAACATGGAGAGGATGGAAGGAATGATGGAAGAAGAAGCCAGAGATAGAGATCTCTATTTCATGTGTATACTTGATAGAGATTAACTTTAATACTTCTTTTTCATGGGTACTTGATACCGGATGTGGATCTCACATTTGTTCAAATGTGAAAGATCTTAAGAGAAGTAGTCCTTTGGGGAAAGGCGAGGTTGAACTACGTGTTGCCAATGGAGCAAGAGTTGTCGCCAGTGCCGTAGGAACCTATGAGTTAACTCTACCTAGTGGGCTAATAATAGAGTTGAAGAACTGCTATTATGTACCTGTCATAAATAGGAATATCATTTCCGTATCTTGTTTGGACAAGGATGGTTTTGAATTTCTTATTAAGAATGGAAAGTGTTCTATTTCAAAAGATGGGATCTTTTATGGTAGTGCCCCAATGTCTTATGGTCTATACTTGATAGATCTAGAGACAAGTGTATACAACGTAAACACCAAAAGGCAAAAACTCAAAAAATCAAACAAAATGTATCTTTGGCATTGTCGTCTAGGGCACATAAATGAGAAACGCATTTCTAGACTCCATAAAGATGGTTATCTAGACTCTTTTGATTATGAATCAATAGAGACATGTGAATCTTGTTTGTTGGGCAAGATGACCAAGACTCCCTTTTCAGGTAAAGGTGAGAGAGCTAGTGATCTATTAGGACTCATACATACTGATGTATGTGGGCCTTTTAGAACTAATGCCAGAAATGGGTGTTAGTACTTCATTACCTTCACTGATGACTTCAGTAGGTATGGCTATGTGTACCTGATGAAACATAAGTCAGAAACCCTTGAAAAGTTCAAGGATTTCATGAATGAAGTAAAGAAAAACTTGGTAAAAGTATTAAAGCACTTCGATCTGATTGAGGTGGAGAATACTTAAGCCATGAGTTTGAGGACCTTCTATGAGCCTGTGTTATTGTATCACAATGGACTCCTCCTAGAACACCACAACATAATGGTGTGTTTGAAAGAAGGAATCACACTTTACTGGATATGCTGCGATCAATGATGAGTTTTTCTGATCTTCCGATTTCCTTCTGGGTTATGCTCTTGAAACCACCACATTTACACTTAAACGAGTACCATCTAAATCGGTTCAAAAGATACCATATGAGATATGGCACGGGAAGCGTCCCGATTTGTCTTTTATTAAGATTTGGGGTTGTGAGGCTTACGTCAGGAAAATGTTTCCTATAAGCTTGGACCCAAGTCTGATAAATGCTATTTTGTTGGATATCCTAAGGAAACCAAGGGATATTACTTATACCACCCAACTGACAACAAAGTATTTATTGCCAGAGATGCTGTGTTCCTAGAAAAAGAATTTATTTCTAAACGAAGCAGTGGGAGGAAAATAGAGCTTGAAGAGGTTCAAGTCCAACAATAAAACATTGAACCAGTAGATGTGCAAGAGGAACATAGAGATTCAAAAGGTGTTGTGGAATCTCAGTCTCCTCAAGTAACACAAGGACCTCATAGATCTAGTAGGACACGCCTTGAACCTGAGAGGTTTGGATACCTTGTGACTTAGGAAGGCCATGAGTTGATCATAGATGATGATCCAACTACCTATCTAGAGGCTATGGAGGGACCAAATTCTGAGAAATGGCTTGAGGCTATGAAATCTGAGATGGAATCCATGTACTCCAACAAAGTATGGACTTTGATGGAACCAACTGAAGGGGTAAAACCCATAGGGTGCAAATGGGTCTTCAAGAAGAAGACCGACATGGATGGCAATGTGCAAACTTATAAAGGCAGATTGGTTGCGAAGGGTTTTTGACAAGTTCAAGGTGTTGACTATGATGAAACATTTTCTCCAGTTGCCATGATTAAGTCCATCAGGATTATGCTTGTTATTGCGGCTTACTATGACTATGAGATTTGGCAAATGGATGTTAAAACCACATTCCTTAATGGGAATATAAATGAGGATGTGTACATGACACAACCTGAAGGTTTTGTAGATCTAAAGAATGCCATTAAAGTTTGTAAGCTATACAAAGGTCAATCTATGGATTGAAGCAAGCATCTCAGAGTTGGAATCTTCAATTTGATGAGGAAGTCAAAGTGTTTGGATTTATTCAAAATAAAGATGAACCTTGTGTGTACAAGAAGGTTAGTGGGAGCATGACCACATTCCTCATATTGTATGTGGATGACATACTATTGATGGGGAATGATGTCACAACCTTAGAGAAGGTAAAGACTTGGCTTGGGAATACTTTCTCAATGAAGGACTTAGGAGAAGCATCCTACATTCTAGGTATTAATATCTATAGAGACAGATCTAAAAGGCTTCTTGGACTAAGTCAAAGAATGTACATTGACAAAGTGCTGAAGTGGTTCAGCATGGAGAACTCAAAGAGAGGCAATGTCCCCATGCTACATGGAGTCACCATCTCTAGAGCTCAATGTCCCCAATCTTATGAAGAGAGGGAGCGTATGAATGGGATCCCATATGCATCAGCCATCAGATCCATCATGTACGCTATGTTGTGCACATGCCCAGATGTCTCGTATGCTCTCAGCATGACGAGCAGGTACCAGTCAGATCCTGGGGATGCTCACTGGACATCCGTAAAGAACATCCTCAAGTACTTGTGAAGGACTAAGGATCAGTTCCTTATGTACGACAATGAGGAAGAACTGGTTGTAAAGGGTTACATGATGCAAGCTTCCAAACCGACAAAGATGATTACAGATCACAATCAAGATTTGTATTTTTCCTTAACAATGGAGCTGTGAGATGGAAGAGGTCCAAATAAGAAATAGTTGCCAATTCTACTACAGAGGCCGAATATATTGCTGCTTCACATGCAGTAAAGGAAGCTATGTGGATCAGGAAGTTCATCTCTGAACTTGGTATAGTTCCCAGTAGCTGTGATGCAATTGAACTTTATTGTGACAATAATGGTGCTATTGCCCAAGCTAAGGAGCCCAGATCACATCAGCGGTCCAAGCACATACTGCGGCGCTTCCATCTTGGTGCGAGGATTTTGAGTTGCTTTTATAGACTAGTTTTACATGCATTTTATGTGTTTATTAGTCACATTTGTGGTTAATATCACATGATTCACTCGTTTTAGTCTATAATCTCTTTTTGCATCAAATCTACTATATTTCATCTTTTTGGTTATAAATGATCATATTGATGGGTTTTAGAAGGCTGATTTGGATTTATCTTGAAATTTTAGGAAAAGCGAATATATGCAGCTGTCGATAGTATCGACTCGGTCACAGTGAGATAGCCTTAAGGAACCAAGATGAGTCGATACCATCGACACCGAAGTCGATGGTAGTGAGATACCGATAGTGAGCCAGCAATCAACTGGTCGATACTATCGATGCAAAGTCGATACTATCGACCTTGCCCAGCTTTAGCATCAGATCAGTGATAAAAGTGATGCCTAAAGGTGTCGATACCATCAACACTACAGTCAATGGTATCGAGTCTGCATCAGGCGGACCATCAGAAAAAGAAGGCTTGTCGATATTCTGACAGGTCGATACCATCGACCCGCGTCGATGGTCTCGACACCGTCAGATCAAGTTTTGTTTCAGATCGATTCCAATCAGACGGTGGTGATCTTTTGGCGATCTAAAGTGGTGCATATACCTAATTTCGGCGGCCCTAAGCAAGGCATCACGTCATTAGTCATTGCACAAGTCTCAAGGAGAGGAGGAGAGAAGAACGGAGCCCAGAAGCACGCCCCGATCATTCTGAGAGCCACAGAGGACGTTTTCCACCGCCGTAAGGTTGTAGATCGTGCATTCTACATCAAGGAACACTCGGATCTCCTCCCTTCAGGGGTTTACATCATTTTCATTCACGTTTTCTCCATTTTATCCCTCTCTCTCACCATGTCTTTCATTGAGATGAACATGCAGGGTTAATCCCCTTTATCTTTGGGACCAGGAGTAGCGCGGGTGATGGTTGTATGGTATTTTTACCATAGTATTTCATAATTTGTCTCTTAAATCCGTGGTATGACTTTGTGTTCTGCATTATATCATTATGGTTGATCACCCTAATGATAATCTAATTCCTTTAATTACTTTGAAGGAAGAATTAATGGTTGAAAAGAGACGAAATTTACATTAACTAATAAATCCTTTGAACAAGGCGATGTACAGTTAATGGTGGAAACCCAGAGTATGGTCCTCATGCACCTAGTTTAGGGTATAGGTTACTACTACCGTGGAACCGACCTAGATTTAGGTAGTAAATTGTATCACGAAAGTGAGCAATTCTGAATACAGACCACTACCCGAAATGAGAGACAAATTAGGTTAACTATGTAGAGATTAATACAATGAGAATCTATGGTGAAACCGTAATCCTAAAGATTCCCATTTGAATTGATTAAACCAAACATTTAATCAATTGCTCTATTTTCTTTCATTTTTCTTTTATCTTTCAATCAACTCTCAAATCAATTTAATGGGTCTAGCTGATTGCAAGTAGTTAGTAGTAGTCTACCAATAATTACATTTCCCTAAGTTCGACTCGGGCCTCACAAAGGCCTATATTATCTGACGCGTGCACTTGCGTTCTACGCATGGTAAATTGGTGTCATGTTTTTGGCTCCGTTGCCGGGGAAACGACAATTGTTGGCACTACGAGTGCTATAAGAGGCCACTCTAGGCTACCTTTTTCTTTTAACTACATTGTTAATTCTTGCAATTGATTATCTAATTTTCCGAAATCTATATTTGTCTAGCACTGTACTTAACGAACTATATCATTTTGTAGGTACCAATGCATGGTGAGCACGCGTAGCACAGACTACACACAGTCATACCAGAGGTCCCATCTTTGGGATCAGATGACGAAGGGCATAACATTCAGAATCAACCTGAGAGAGTAAATTCAGATTCTGAACAAGAAGAGATGGCTAAAGAAAAGATGATATGGGAGAAGATCAAGGCGTCTTCTTCCTCTGCATCGAAAGGGCCGATCAAGAGGTAGGCTATCAACACCCCGACTTATAAAATTGATCTCAAACTAATAAATCTAGTCAAAACTCAAGCATTCCATGGACTAAAGAACGAAGATCCAGTGGCCCACATAAGCACTTTCGTGGAAAATTTTGATATGATCAAGATCAATCGTTTTCCACAGGAGACACTGTATTTGAAACTGTTTCCAAGTTCTCTTACAGGAACTGCAAGAGAGTGGTTCTATAATCTGGATGATGAGATTGTTGAGACTTGGGATCAAATGATAGAGGTTTTTTTTGAACATTTCTTTCCACCAGAGAAGACTAATGATTTAATCAGGAAAATACACAACTTTACTCAGAATGAAGATGCAACTTATTCAGAGACCTGGGAAAGATTCCAGATAATGCTGAGAAGAAGTCCTCATCATGGGTTAGACAAGGAGAAATAGGTTAAAATTTTCTACTTCGCTCTGAATGAACATGACAGAAGCAATCTAGACTCAGCAGGTTCAGGTTTCTTTTTGGACAATACTGATACTAGATGTTGGGAGATTCTTAAGAACATGGCAAAGAAGCAATCCTGGGGTACCAGAGATGCACCTGAGCAAGTTAGATCTATAGGGGATGCTAAAGACATTAAAGAACTGAATGACAAGATGGATCTTATTGCAAAGAAACTTCTGGCAAAAGAAAATGAAGAGTCTGATGATGAAGCACAGGTGAAATTCATGCGTCAGCAATAGGGATATAGGAATAACGACTATTCATGGAGGAAGGATAAGAAATTTTCTTGGAAAGATCCAAACAATTTCTTGTAGGATCTGGAAGCTAAGCCACAACCCACTACCGAAGAAAGGAGCAATGAGTTGCTCAATCAAGTAATCAAGCAGAATCAAGAACTCATGAGTACGTTTGGGCAACAAATAAAGCAACAAGCAGAGTTCATGAATCAGTTTGGGCAAACTATGCAAAGTCATGGAGCTCAGATGAGGACACTCGAGACATCTTTAGCACAGATGGCGGCAGAGATTTCGAGTTTGAAGAAACCAACGCAACAAGGCTTTTCCAGAAATACAAATGTTCCAGGAGGAAATCAACAAGCCAAAGAAATTCTGTTACAAAGTGGAAAGAAGATTTTAAACTCTAAGGTCGATGAACCAAGCACACTCCATCCAGAAACCACAGGTGAGGCCAAAGAGGAGGTTACAATCACAAAGCCAATGGAGGATGCGGTAGAGGACGCCAGACCATAGCTCATTGATGAGGAAGAGACTCAAAAGAGGACACCATATGTGCCGCCACATCACAGGGCACAGCCCGTTCTAGTCCCATATCCAAACAGTTTGAAGGCTAAGAAAGTGGACGCTCAGTTCAAAAAGTTCCTAGATAGTTTTAAGAAACTTTTTGTCAACATTCTGCTATTAGAAGCGATAGAGCAGATACCCTCTTATGACAAGTTTTTGAAAGATATAATTACCAAGAAGAGGAAGATTCCTGATACTGAGGTGGTGGTTCTTAAAGAGCACGTGAGCGCCTTCATTTTGGGCTCATTGCCACCAAAAAGACAAGATCCGGGCTGCTTTAATATTTCATGTTACATCGGTAAGGTGAAATTCGGCGAAGCATTGTGTGACTCTGGGGCAAGTATTAATTTGATGCCTCATTCTACTTTCAAGAAGATGGGACTTAAAGAATCAAGACAAAGCAACATGATGATTCAGCTAGCGAATAATTCTGTGGTTAAGCCGTATGGTATTTGTGAGGACGTCTTGGTAAAGGTTGACAGGTTTGTATTTCCAGCAGATTTTGTGGTGATGGAAATGTAAGATGACCAAGGGAATGAGCTACTCCTTGGAAGACCCTTCCAAGGTACTGCAGATATGATACTCGAAATGGGAAGATGTCGTTTGACATTGGGAATAGTAGATGATAGATTTGAAATGGTTATGCCACCAAGTACAACACAATCATAGGCAAAGGAGCAATGTCACATGCTGAAACATTTTGATCAAAACATTTCTCTTTGTTTAGGGAAGCCATTTCTATATATGGCTCATGTAATGACCAAGGTAGATAAGGGGACACTGGCAGTGGATATTATGGGACAAACCAAATTTGTTTCTCTTTGTAGAGTTGTGGGTTATCCAAATGATGAAGAGGAGGAAATTCCTCTTTCTACTGAAGATGATGCAATAGCAAGTTCTGTCCTTGACTCATATCCAGAACTGCCCCTTGGAGCTTGCCTTGTCAACATAATGCATGATTGGATGAGAAGCAAGTCATTACAAGAGTGTGTAAAGATGTTTCAAGTACTTCCGTGCTATTATGCCAAGCATTATGAGGATCTTGGGCCACTCCCACCACTGCTTCAATCATCATTGATCTGTCCACCAGAGTTAGAACTGAAGCCACTGCCTCCTCATTTGAAGTATGCATTCTTAGCCGATGATGAAAGACTACTGGTGATTATTTTGGCATATCTAAGTGCTAGTGAAGAAGAACAGTTGATGATCGTGATGAAGAACCATCGTGGTGCATTCGGGTGGTCAGTTGCTGATATTAAGGGGATTTCCCCTACACTTTGCCAGCACAAGATCTGGCTTGAGGAAGGAGCCAAGTCTGTGATTCAGCCACAACGTCGACTCAACCTGAGCATGATGGAGGTCGTCAAGAAGGAGGTGATCAAGCTCCTTTCTGCAGGAATCATTTATGCTATCTCAGATTCGACATGGGTAAGCCCCACATAGGTTTTACCTAAAAAGGGGGGAATCACTGTCCCTCATAACTTGTTAAATGAACCGGTTATGACCCGATTGGTAACTGGGTGATGTGTGTGCATTGACTACGATCGCTTGATTTCCGCTACGTTAAAAGATCATTTTCCTCTTCCAATCATCGATCAAATTTTAGAGCGTCTAGCTGGTCGATCTCATTTTTGTGTTTTAGATGGCTACTCCAGCTACAATCAGATCTCCATTGATCCTAAGGACCAAGAGAAGTCTACCTTCACTTGTCCCTATGAAACATTCGCATACCTCCGTATGCCTTTTGGCTTGTGCAACGCACCAACAACCTTTCAGCGCTGCATGCTTGCTATTTTTCTGATATGGTTGAGCGCTGTTTAGAGGTTTTCATGGACGATTTTTCCATCTATGGTGTGTCATTTGATGAGTGCCTGTACAATTTGGATAATGTTTTACAAAGATGTGAGGACACACATTTAGTTCTCAACTGGGAAAAGTGTCATATGGTGGTTAGCGAAGGAATTGTGCTTAGACGCAAGGTGTCTAGCAAGGGGCTGGAGGTAGATCCAGTCAAGATTGAGGTTATTTCAAAACTACCTCCACCGAATTCGGTGAAAGGGGTAAGGAGTTTTCTCGATCATGCAAGGTTCTATCGCCGTTTCATTAAAGATTGCTCCAAAATCACTAAACCATTGTATGAATTGCTTGAGAAAGATGCGATGTTTGATTTCAATGAAAAATGCTTGCATGCTTTTAATGTACTTAAGGAAAAGTTAATTTCTGCACCGGTTGTTCAAACGCCGGATTGGACTAAGCCTTTCGAGCTCATGTGCGATGCTTCAGATTTTGCAGTAGGGGCTGTTCTTGGGCAGCGTTTTGAGAACAAACCCGCAGTGATTTTTTATGCATCAAAGACTTTAAACGAGGAACAACTTAACTACACCACAACTGAAAAGGAACTTCTCTCCGTGGTTTTTGCATTTGAAAAATTTCGGCAATATCTAGTAGGGTCAAAAGTTGTGGTGTGGGTGGACCATGCCACCATAAAATACTTGATGGAAAAGAAAGATGCCAAACCTAGATTGATTAGGTGGATCTTATTATTACAAGAATTTGACATTGAAATTAAGGATAAGGTAGGAATTGAGAATGTGGTTGCAGACCACTTGTCTATGTTAGCGGGTAGATGAGAGGGATATCAATATACCCATTACTGAGACATTTCCAGATGAGCAAATCTTTTCTTTAAAATCTAAGGATCCGTGGTTTTCATACATTGTTAATTATCTTGCATGTAAAGAGATTCCAGATGATTGGACTTATCAAGAAAAGATGAAAATTTTCCATTCTTTGAGATATTATTTCTGGGATGATCCCATCTTGTTGAAGCAATGCAGGGATGGTGTTTTGCGCAGGTGTGTACCAGAGATTGAATATGATAGTGTACTTAGTCACTGTCATACACTACCAATCGATGGTCATCATGCGAGCTCAAGAACGACGACCAAGGTGTTAGAGAGTGGTCTTTATTGGCCTACTCTCTTCCGAGACGCCTATGACTATGTGAGAAGATGTGATTCCTATCAAAGAGCAGGTAATATTTCAAAGAGGGAAGAGATGCCCCTCAATGTGTTTCAAGAAGTTAATGGTATTTGATCTATGGGGCATCAATTTTATGGGACCCTTTGTGTCCTCGAATTCTAATTTATACATTTTACTTCTTGTTGATTATGTATCGAAGTGGGTAGAGGTAATACCCACAAGGACTAACGACGCTGTTGTAGTGTGCATGTTTGTGAAAGATCATATTTTCTGCAGATTTGGTGTGCCAAAGATGATTATTAGCGATGGAGGCACCCACTTAAAAAATCAAAAGTTTGTTGTGTTATTGAGAAAGTATGGGGTGAAGCACAATGTTGGTACCCCGTACCACCCACAAACACAAGGGTAGGTCGAAGTGTCGAATAGAGAAATTAAGAAGATTTTAGAGCGCACAGTGGTTTCAACAAGAAAGAATTGTAGTACACTACTACCGAATGCATTATGGGCATATAGGACCACATTTAAGACACCTACAGACACTACGCCTTTTAGGTTGGCTTATGGGCGGGCCTGCCATTTTCCGGTCTGGGCGCTATGGAAGCTTAATTTGAGTTATGATGATTCAGGTAAGAAGATAATGCTAGAGCTCAATGAGTTAGATGAGCTAAGGATGAACGCTTATGAAAATTTGAGGATTTACAAAGAGAGAACAAAACAAATTCACAATCGTCACATTCAACTGCGTGTTTTCAAAAAAAGGGGATCATGTGTTATTGTTTAACTCGAGGTTGAAGTTGCATCCCGGGAAATTGAAATCCCAGTGGAGTGGACCTTTTTTTGTGGAGGAGGTGCGCCCAAATGGTGATATTATGGTGCGAGATGGAGAGATGACGTTCCTAGTTAATGGTCAAAGGTTGAAGCTTTACTTTGGCGAGGACTACATGAGAAAACTACATGAGGTTAAACTCATGGCACTTAAGGATGAATGAAGAGCTTTATTGCGTCTAGCCTAAGACGTTAAATTAGGGGGCTTGTTGGGAGGCAACCCAACCATCAGTAGTTTTAATTTGTAGTTCTCATTTTCTTTCGCATTTACAAATTAGTTTTGTTTAATTTCATTTTTAGTGTAAAAATGATACCTTAATCATTTGGTTCAGTGTTCAGTACTGAGTCAGAGTTGATACCATGGACCACAGTGTCGATGGTAGCGACGTGGGTACAGGGAAGCGGCTACAGAAAATTTTCTCCGTCGATACCATCGACAGCCTTGTCGATGGTATCGAGCAACCATCAACGACGTCGAAGAAAAAGATAGCTCCAGGTCGATAGTATCGACTACGAAGTCAATGCTCATGAGATCTGCGAAGATTTACAGAACAATTTGTCTCAGTGAAGTCGATACCATCGACAGCCTTGTCGATATTATCGACACATCAACAGCAAGGAAGCAGCGCCTGGGCCTCGTGAGGGTAATCAAATCATGAAGAGTCGATACCATCGACACCCAGTCGATAGTATCGACGCAACATGTCACCTATCCGAGAAGAGCGGCAGGAGCTTCATCATCTTCACAGGAAACCCCGATGGAGATTGAGACATTTTTTTTTCCACCACCCAGCTCCATTCCTCATCCGAGGATCGTTCATCCCTCGACGAACGTAAAAAAAGATCTACGAGGAGCTACTAAAGCGAAAAATTGAACCGACCCGATATGTTGATTGGACCATGATCCGTGACCTCGGGTTTGAGGCCAACCTCGCTTATGTTCTTCAGAGGCAAGCGAGGCATACAACCAGGATGTTCCAAGGTGTCTAGTACCACACTGAAGGCCATCCTTTTTTTGGTGAGTGGCCGACGTACAAAGAACTGGTGGCAGAGTTTATGGCATCGCTTGACATATGTGTCGTGCCCAATGACATTGTCGCCACTGATCAGGAATGGATCAAGGGCCGCATTTCTTTCTGGCTTTTCAACAACGACTATACCATCACCCTCGACCAGTTTAATTCAATCTACAACTGGTATCATTCTCCGAATCAGCATAGGAGGCCAGCCAACTGGACCGATTATGATGAAATATTTGCCCAGCTGGTGACCGCGCCTCTAGGCAAGTCTGTCAGCTATCATAACGCAGCCGTCGCTGACTTCGAGCATCCATTTGTGCGGATTCAACATCGCATGTTGTGCACTACTTTATTTGCTTGAGGCGACCTTTCACTAAGTAAGTTTCAGGAGACATACTTGTTCTTTCTTTATAAGCTGTTGAAACGAGAAGAGCTCAACTGGGGTGCGTTTTTTTTAACGCATGTGATGGACATGCGGAGGAGTACTAGATGAGCCCCTATCCACTTTGGGGGCCTTATCACACCGCTCACTCTCTATCTTGGGCTGGATTTTTCCCAACTCACTCCTTTGGTCAACAAGAATAATGTCAATCTGCATCACCTACATCACTCCAATCTTCTTACGCTCCGTGATGGCATGGTCTATGCACATTGCCATGTCAACAAAGAGTACCAGGAGTGCGCTCTTCTATATCCTGTCTTCCACATTCAGGGAGCTCAACACTTTTGGTGGCCCATAATTGCCATCGACGACTCAGATAGTGGAGAAGATGAGGACGACAATGACAATGATGAAGGCGACGAGCATGAGGAGGAAGAGGAGGCTTTCACTCCTCTTTGGGCACAAGTGGCACCGTGGAAGCATCCATGCTTCTACCCGAGTGCATCATCATCTTCGCAGCCTCTGCCACCACAGCCCTCTCAGCAAGGAGAGGATGTCTATTCTATGCAGGGCATGTACACCATGCTACAGAGCATTCAAGAGATGCAACAAAAACACACTGCGTCATTTGCTGATATCCAGGAGACTACAAATCGGCTGTATGTTAATCAACAAGCTATCTTTGAAAACGAACATCAGCTGTTCGCCAATCAGCAATAGGTCTACGATCGGTTGGGGAGGATCGAATAGTAGTAGCAACCATTTTATGATCACTACTGGAGCCAAAAATACTTCGGGGGATATCCTCAACCTCCACCGATGCCCCCATATGATCCAAACTTCCAGGGGCAATATCCATCATGGGATCCCACAGTCCCGCAGTACCCCCCACCTGAGTAATAAATGGTATCACTATTCCACCTACTAAGATTGTTTTTGACTATGAGGCCATAGTCGGATTCAAGCTTAGGGGAGGAGATGGAACCGTTTCTATCTTTTATTTTTCTTAGTTTTTATCATTTATTGCCTTTTCTTTTATGTTAGCAATTTTCTTAGCTTTAGCTTTTAGGATCCACATGCTATCTAGTGTATCTGTGGATAACCAGTGTAATTTGTCATCTCTATGTTTATCATATGGGAGTATGGGTAAATTTGAAATTTTTTCATGTGATTGCAAGCTTGCTTTGTTTGAACTTAAGCGCTTAACCTATGAAAATAATTGGGTTTGTCAACTTTAAAACATAACATCACAACTCTACATGCCTATGATTCAAGGAAAGTGGATAGAATAGGATGTGGAGCCTAAACTGACCAAATGGTAATGGGACTTTAATCTGAAATAAGAGAGAAAAGCCCCTTGATTTTACACATGTCAGTAAGGAGGGACATATAATATCTTCTAAGGGTTCTGTCAATTAATCTTGTGATCTATCCACCTCATCTCATTTACACTCTACCATAAGAATTAGTAGCACTTTACAGTTCGTCATCTCTTGATTGCATATCATGTAGATAGGATTGCATTGTAGTTAGTTTTAACATCTGTTGCATTTAAAAAAAATGTTGCATTATGGTCATGCATGCACACATTTTAGAATGCATGTCAATGTCATTTTAGCTGCATTTTGCATGATCTTAATCATTTTGTACATGATGTACCTTGCTTCTTATGAAAATAAGGAACTTGTTTTGTACTTTCTGAAATAAAAAAAAGAAAAAAAAATAGTAGTTATGAGAATAAGCCCAAGATGAAGATGTGCATATTTCATCTTAGTCATTAAGCAAAATAAGGGATGAAAAAAAAAGAGAAAAAATAATAAGTAAGTGAAGGTCAGAAAGATGGAGGAACTTGTTCACATGCATAATAAGAAGAACAAGCACATGTGTAGTTTTGTAGATATTCTGTCTCTCATTGGGATGGAATAGTAATGCATGCATCATTCCACCTAAAATGTAAGCATTAGGTCATTTTCATGTGCATGAGCATCATGTAGGTCATTGTTGCACTATTGCATGTCAAACTGTATTGTGCTACTCTTTCTACATAAGATGCCTATTCCATCCACCCATTGCTCAAAATGATAGGCCACCAGTGATTATCTTCTCACTTTTGTATTTCAGGAGATCTGCTTCCATTTAGATGGTAGTTAGGTTATGAGCAAAATAGATAGGAGATCACAAGATGCACCAAGCCTGAACCGGAAGATTTTATTATATTAACTGCCTTATATGATAGTGTTCACCAATCTTGGAGTGGATATCTATTATGGATGATCATCGTCACCTGTAGGGTAGTTACCATTCTGTGGTTAGTGAGGGCCGATATGTGAATGTCTGGTGGGAATCATACAATAATGTCTGTTGTGATAGTATGTTCTTTAGTTGACCCTTGCAATTTTATTCTATAGTTTTGTTGCTCGAGGACGAGCAATGTTTAAGCTTAGGGGAGTTTGATGCGAGGATTTTGAGTCGCTTTTAGAGACTGGTTTTACATGCGTTTTATGTGTTTATTAGTCACATTTGTAGTTAATATCGCATGATTCACTCGTTTTAGTCTATAATCTCTTTTTGCATCAAATCTACTGTATTTCATCTTTTTGGTTATAAATGATCATATTGATGCGTTTTAGAAGGCTGATTTGGATTTATCTTGAAATTTCAGGAAAAATGAATATATGCAGCTGTCGATACCATCAACAGATGTCGATAGTATCGACTCGGTCACAGTGAGACAGCCGCAAGGAACCAAGTTGAGTCGATACCATTGACACTGAAGTCGATGGTAGCGAGATACCTACAGTGAGCCAGCAGTCAACTGGTCGATACTATCGACACAAAGTCGATACAATTGACCTTGCCCAGCTTCAGCGTCGGATCAGTGATAAAAGCGACGCCTAAAGGGGTCGATACCATCAACACTACAATCGATGGTATCGAGTCTACATCAGGTGGAACATCAGAAAAAGAAGGCTTTTTGATATTCTGACGGGTCGATACCATCGACCCGCGTCGATGGTATCGACACTGTTAGATCAGGTTTTGTTTCAGATCAATTCCAATCGGACGGTGGTGATCTTTTGGCGATCTAAAGTGGTGCATATACCTAATTGCGGCGGCCCTAAGCAAGGCATCACGTCATTAGTCATTGCACAAGTCTCAAGGAGAGGAGGAGAGAAGAACGGATCCCAGAACCATGCCCCGATCGTTCCGAGAGCCACAAAGGACATTTTCCACCACCTGAAGGCTGTAGATCGCACGTTCTACGTCAAGGAACATCCAGATCTCCTCCGTTCAACGGTTTACATCACTTTCATTCACGTTTTCTCCATGTTATCCCTTTCTCTCACCATGTCTTTCACTGAGATGAACATGCGAGGCTAATCCCCTTTATCTTTAGGATCGGGAGTAGCCCGGGTGATGGTTGTATGACAATTTTACCATGGTATTTCATAATTTGTCTCTTAAATCCATGGTATGATTTCATTTTCTCCATTATATCATTATGATTGATCACCCTAATGATAATCTAATTCCTTTAATTACTTTGAAAGAAGAATTAATGGTTGAAAAGAGACGAAATTCACATTAACTAATAAATCCTTTGAACAAGGCGATGTATGGTTAATGGTGGAAACCTAGAGTATGGTCCTCATGCACCTAGTTTAGGGTATAGGTTACTACTACCGTGGAACCGACCTAGATTTAGGTAGTAAATTGTATCACGAAAGTGAGCAATTCGGAATATAGGCCACTACACAAAATGAGAGACAGATTAGGTTAACTATGTAGACATTAATACAACGAGAACCTGTAGTGAAACCGTAATCCTAAAGATTCCCATTTGAATTGATTAAACCAAACATTTAATCGATTGCTCTATTTTCTTTCATTTTTCTTTTATCTTTCAATCAACTCTCAAATCAATTTAATTGGTCTAGCTGATTGCAAGTAGTTAGTAGTAGTCTACCAATAATTACATTTCCCTAAGTTCGACTCAGGCCTCACAAAGGCCTATATTACTCTGACGCATGCACTTGTGTTCTAATCATGGTAAATTCGTGTCACATCTCATACGAGAGATCGTACAGCGACGAGATGTGAAGATTTGCAAAGTACCAACTGAAGACAACATAGTTGATCCACTGAAGAAGGCCCTTTATCAACACAAGCATGATGGTCATGCTAGGTCACAAGGACTGAAGTTCCTAGGTGACTGGCTCTAAGTGCAAGTGGGAGTCTATTGGTATGTATGCCCATAGAGCAAGTCATGTGATGATTGTAATGGGATACTTTGTAAATGATTTGAATAATAATAAAGGCAATTTCTGATCTATATGTTTTAATTGTTTCTGAGATGATAGTGTAACATGATAGATGTCTAAAGAATTGTTTTACTCGATGACATATGCTTTTAGGTTCATGACCTTAACGATGAGATCATACAAATGTTAAGAGTATACATTCTTGTTTTGTCCCTAGTCGGTTGTTATTGTGGAAATAACCATAGACATCAATAACACTAAAGACTAGATTGTGGAATATTCTCAAATTCACTCGCAAGAATGGAAGCGGAGTGGGGGGCGGCGGCGGCAGGCGATCCTGGAGGCACCACGGGTACGGCCTCTACGGAGGTGAGGAAGACTGTTGAAGAGAGCTGCATGACAGGTAGCGGTCCCAATGATGTTCAAGGCACTGAAAGATTTCCAAGAAGTCCGGAAAAGGAAAGAAGAGGCGGCACCAGCCCAACCCTAGTTTCGACTGCCGCCAACACGGATAAGATATGTATCCCTAACACGGGTATCGTGGTCGAGTATGGAGGTATGAGGGGACCGACCTTAGAAGGGTATCTAAGTGAAGCGAATCCACAGGGCGGCGGCGAGGCGCAGATCCCCACCGGAGAAGGAGGAACACTCCAACCGGAATCCTTCCCACCGTTGGCAGGACGGAGCACGGCGAAGCAGATTAATCCGACAACCAGTTCCACTAGTGCATGGGGACAGAAGAAGATTAATGAATCGACAGCAGCAGCGACGCACGAATCACCCGATCTTTTTCTCCACAAGTTGTTCGAAGAACATCTTGACCCAGAAGCGGTGAACCTGTACAAAGCAGACGGACAACCGGAAATCACCATAGACCCCATGTACGAGGAGTTCCTTATTCGTCCGTGGCAATATGCGGTGGTTGTCAAGGCTATGGGAACACAACTTGGATACATGACCCTCAAAGATCGCCTCCGAGCCATGTGGAGCCTCGTTGGTAAGTATAATATTTATGAACTGGACATGAATCATTTTGTCATCCAACTCTCTTGCCGTCGGGACTATGATATGGCTACGACGGGAGGTCCTTGGAAAATCTTCGGATGTAACCTTATTGTTTGGGATTGGTATCCTTCCTTTATCCCATCTGCTGAGTTACCACGAAAAATTGTCTGCTGGGTGAGAATCCTGAATCTACCATTACACCTCTATGTTCAAACCATCTTCAATTGCATAGGCAAGGCCCTTGGTAGATTGATTAAAGTCGATGAACACACCATCAAGCGAACAAGAAGCAAGTTCGCACGGCTGGCTATCGAACTGGACACTACGTCCGAAGTGACGTCTAACATTGTTATCAATGGTCAGGAGTTTGAAGTTGAATATGAAGGATTCCCTTTCCAATGTGCTAACTGCGGAGAGGAAGGACACACCTCTGTACAATGTCGTGCAGCAACCATACATACAGAGGAGAACCTTTATGTTGCCGGCCCATCGGTTGTACCTGCTGCGGAAACCGATAATACATGGAAAACACAGAGGACCCGAAGGGGGCACAAGGGGAAACAACAGTCCGGTAATGCGTCTACGAATTCGGCGACCCCAACACGGAATCAATTTGAACAGTTGATGGTAGACGACGCAGAACCTGAAGAAGATATGCACACTAGTAAGGAAGGAAAAGAGATGATGGAGAAAATGACGGTACCTAAGAACCCTAAGATCTGGAGGAAGAAGAAGACACTGGAACAAATTGAAACGGCTGATCAAAAGCGGATAGCTCTGAAGGACATTACTAATCAACCCCAACAAAACAACGATCAGCCCATGTTGAGAGGGCAGACCAACAAAACTACAGATCATACAGCCGTGAATCCAGCTATTGATGAAGTTATCGAAATTATACCTGAGGATGCGGTGCCCGTGACTAGGGAGGCTACCCCGCATACTGCATGCAGCAGAACTAAGAAACGAGACTATGACACTACAGCTTCTGTATCTAATTCCCTAAGGAAACCTACGGCAGGGAAAATCTTCAAGGGAAGTGGGACGAAGATGAAAAAAGCCAGTGTTGCTAAAGTTGTCGTGGAGGGTGTTAGGCGGAGCCCTAGACTGAAAGGTAATGCTGACAAAAATAGTACTGCAGGTATGGAAGAAGAAGTGATTATTTGCTGCGAAGAGAACAAGGAAACCAATGCCAATCTCTCTTAATCCTCTTTTAAGAAGAAGCTTGACTTATCTTTCTTGTGGGATGTCGAAGCTGTTGTGTTGGAATGTGAGAGGCATTGGCAACGACGATACTTGCAGAGTTCTTAAAGATCTGATTACTAAACATAAACCAGCCATTACGGCTGTGCTTGAACCCCGAATTAGTGCCGATAAAGCTCATTATACGATCACTAAACTCGGATTCCCTAATTCGCATCGATCTGAAGCTCGTGGCTACTCTGGCGGGATTTGGATCTGCTGGGACGCTGCTGTTTGTGATGTGCAGATTCTTCAAACACACCGACAGTTTATATCTTGCCGTGTGAACAATTCGTACATTGCTACTTTCATTTACGCTAACCCCCATTTTCAGGTTCGTAATCTCCATTGGAAGCACTTGGTTGATATGGGCAATAATTTCTCTGGGCCATGGATAGTTGCTGGCGATTTCAACTCTATTATTTCTCCTTCTGAATCGGTGGGTTACCTGACTTACAACCATCGTGAGGCCCAGGTTTTCTCCGCAACTATTCTTGAAGCTGGTCTCAATGACCTTGGCTTTTCCGGACAAAGGTTCACCTATAGACACGGAGGGAAGCAGAGCAGACTTGATCGAGGATTGGCGAATGTTGAGTTCCTCTCTTCTTTCCCTGATGTGGCGGTGACCCATCTTCCTAAAGTTTCTTCTGATCACTGTCCTCTTCTTATCCAGACCCATTCGGCCGTGCACAAGCAATACAGATTCACCACCAAAGCGTCCTGGGCCCAGGATCATTCCTTCTCTCTGTGTATGGACAGACACTGGAGTAAACTACTCCCGTTCCATGAGGCCCTGGAGCGGGCAAAGCAGCACATCCATGCGTGGGATGCTGCGCGGAACAAGCAGAGAAATGCAAATAAAGAAAGGCTGTTACGGAATATTAACACTCTCCAGACGAATATGGCTAACCACTACGATGCCATTTCCGACGATCTTTGTACCAAGATGGAGGATGAACTTAAGATTGTTCTAAAACAGGAAGAAGAGGATTGGAAACAAAGAAGCCATGTTAACTGGATTCGAGAAGGAGACTCCAACACCAGGTTCTACCAAGCCGTTGTGAACCAAAGAAGGAGATCCAATAAATGTCTCACTATCAAGAACCAGGAGGGGAACTGGATTACCAGTGCTGAAGACATTTTTAACCTGGTCACGAACTACTTTATTGATCTGTTCACTTCTGATAGCAACACCTGCCAACAACATATCGACACCATTCCTGCCCGCTTTGATCCAGTTCGTGGTGAGGATTATAATAGGCTGTCCAAACCTGTCCATAAGGATGAGATCCTTGCTATTCTCAAATCAATGGACCCCTATAAAGCTGCCGGACCAGATGGTACTACTGCTCACTTCCTGTTATCTAACTGGCCTGTCATCCAGGACTCCGTTTACACTACTGTTAAGGGGGCGCTCAGTGACGGCCTGTTGAATGAACATATGTGCGATGCCACGGTGGTGCTCATACCCAAAGTAACTAAACCGGAATGTGCTAGTCAGTTTTGGCCTATCTCCCTTAATAACACCATTCTGAAGCTTTGCTCTAAAGTCATTGTCGAAAGATTGAAAAAATGGTTACCTGGATGGATTAATTCTGCGCAAAGCGCATTTATCCCAGGCAGGAATATAGCTGATAATATCACTGCGGCACAAGAGATTATACATACTATGAAAAGAAGGAATTCTAAGAAAACAATGGCCATCAAAATTGATCTCACTAAAGCATATGACCGACTAGCTTGGAGCTTCATCGATGATACTTTGAAAAAGTTGAAGCTTCCTAATAGCATGATTCGTTATATCATGGGTTCTATTACCAGTGGACGATCGACTATTGCTTGGAATGGCAGGAATTCGTCCAGTTTCAGACCGAAAAGGGGCCTTAGACAAGGAGACCCCTTGAGCCCTTATATTTTCATTCTTTGCATTGAACGGTTAAGCCAGATGATTGAGGATTGTGTTCAATCTAAAAAATGGAATCCCATTCAGCTGGGCAGGAATGGCCCACGAGTTGCTCATCTCTGTTTTGTAGACGACATCCTTCTGTTTGCCAAAGCTAGCACCACTAACATGGACACTATTCTGAACTGCTTCAAGGAGTTTGAATTGGCTTCAGGCCAAGCTATCTCGATTGAGAAGACGAGGATCCTTTTCTCTAAGAGTGTACCCCAACAGGATATTTCTCAAATATGCAATCGAAGCGGGCTGCAAAGAACTCAGGATTTGGGGAGATACCTTGGAGTCCCTATTCTCCATTCTAGGGTGAACAAGAGGACCTACAATGATGTTCTTGACAAGGTTACCAGCAGAGTTACCTCTTGGTCTGCTAAAACGTTATCCTTTGCAGGACGCGTCTGTCTTGCTAAAAGTACCCTTGCCACCATCCCAACGTACATCATGCAAACATCCAAGCTCCCCTTACAACTGTGCGACAGGATTGATGGGGAGATCAGGCGTTTCATTTGGAGTGGTGGCCGGAATAGAAGAGGAACGCATCTTGTTGCGTGGGGAAGGATCACGAGCAAGAAAATCCATGGTGGACTGGGTCTTAAGTCTATGAGGGATTGGAACCAAGCACTACTACTCCGACATAACTGGGATTTATGGAGTGGAAGAAATACCATTTGGTGCACGGCCATGCGGGATAAGCTTCTGAAGAACAACATTGTTAGCTCATCTAACCTTTCCCGTTTAGCTAGAACTGTCCTTCAGATGAACTCCTTTATGAAGACTAACACGTTCATTTGCCCTATCAGTGGTAATAATACCAATGTGTGGTATGATTGTTGGCTCCCAAGCGGCACCTATCTTAAGGACCATGTTATCCAAGAGATACCCAATGAACTGCGAGACTTGAAGGTGTGCAGTTTAGTGAATATGGAGGGTCAATGGGACAGGGAATTTCTTAATATTTGGCTACCCGCGGCTATTGTCAAGGAAATTGATAAAATCCAAACTCCAGTTGAGAATACAGCCGACGACATTTATGTTTGGAAGCTCAATGCTGGAGGTAGTTACACAGCCAAATCAGCCTATACTGCTTTAAAAAGGGACTCTGAGATAATAAGACCTGGGCAATGGTCTTTGATATGGAATTCTCAGGTGGCGGCGAAGGTAAAGTACTTCATGTGGATCACTGCTAATGGAGCACTCCTCACTAACTGGAAGCGAAGGAGACGGCGGATGACTACCAACGCTATTTGTAGTCGTTGTAACAAAGAAGACGAGACTAGTCTTCATGCTTTAAGAGACTGCGCTAAGGTGAAACCTGTTTGGCAGTGCTTACTTGCGGATGTCACGACTGGGAATGGTGCTTCTATAACACAAGACTTCTGGACCGTGCCTAACCTCGAA
Organism: Alisma plantago-aquatica; assembly: GCA_963693085.1. Lineage (NCBI taxonomy): Eukaryota > Viridiplantae > Streptophyta > Magnoliopsida > Alismatales > Alismataceae > Alisma > Alisma plantago-aquatica. The sequence goes on from OY856413.1 coordinate 290,739,699, forward strand.
CAATGGATTAGTAAGGGTCTCAAGTCCAGTGAGATCATTAGCACGATGTTCCTTATCGCTTGCTGGACCATATGGAAGTACCGGAATATGGAAGTGTTTGAGGCTACTGACACTCCTTTCGCTCAACAGGTGAATAGGATCCGCTTAGAACACAGAAGAAATACTACTGCTTGGGGTAGAGAAGAAGTCCTCAAGACCCCGGTTGCAATGCCGAATCCTAACAGCAGTTGGAGCGGTCATTTGTCGCTGCATGTGGACGCGGCTTGGAAGAAGGGTAAAGGTGCTGTTGCAGTGATTGCCATGGACTGCAATAGCCAATGGAAAGGAGGGGTTGGTCAGCTGATCGTTGCAGATAACCCTCTACAAGCTGAATTCACAGCCATTTCTCTTGCAGCGAAGATTATAAAGATTGCCCGGTTGCAGAACATTACCGTGATCACTGACTGCCTCTCTGTAGTGAAGATGGTGCAAGAAGATTATTACAGGCACCCTAGATACTCGAGCATTATCAGAGGTATTCAACTAGCAATGGGTGGTGATACGAAGATCCAACATGTGGAGAGAAAACATAATGGAGCTGCTGATGCCCTGGCGAAATCACACTTCCATAGTACTTGCAGGATCAAGTATTATGATATTCCTCCAAAGGATGTCATCGATACTGGTCAAGTAGTCTATTGTAATGGTAGTAGTACTACCATGTTTAATTCTACGCAAATAAATCATATTTGTAATTTACCTTTGAATATGCTTGCATGGGGTGAGCGAGATGAATAAAATAATCGCCCGACTTCCTTAAAAAAAGACTAGATTGTGTGTTGGTTGATGACAGAATCTCATTAGTCATGATATAGTGATATCAAACCAAGCACATAGGTACTTGTTAGATAACAAGTGTACCAGATAGACCCACTTTGGGAGTGACACATGGAACCATGATTTGGTACTCACAGTCAACTCTCACAATGATGGTGGTGAATGTGATTCTTCGACCTGAAATCACTACACTCAACACATGTCGTTGGGTACACTTTGCATCATCAAACACAGTCCTAAAACATGGGTTGTTATAAAGGTGATGATTGGGTGGCTTTGACACATGGGGCTTTTGAGCGTGAGGGATGGATATGGGATTTGTCCCTCCTAAGGGAGTTTGATGTCCATGGCCACTTGATGAGTAGGATTGAGAAAGGCATGCACATGCATGCGTGAATCAATATGTGATATTGATGTCACACACATCTCACCCAGTCTTCTCTGAGATCAAGGAAATGGATGAACGTTGAAAGGATGACTATACCATGCCTTGAGTTCATTCAGGACATTAGTGACAAAGGAATTATACATTCACTGTAACACCATTCACGAATTGTAGGATTGAAAGTTGTTCTCCAAATTTCTATTTCACTTGGGTAGCACTGATGTGTGACTAGGCACTGCTCTTTTCTTGTGAAGTCATAAGTGTTATGGACTTTCACTGCCAACGTGAAATGGACCTGTAGGGTTACGCACATAGGATTTAACCTAGAAGAGGTGTTTATCCACAAACGATGTTTTGATTGATTACTAAAGGAGTTTAGTAGTTCAATTAAACACCCAGTTGATTGATAGCTCAAAATCATAGTGTTCAAAGTGTTGGACCAATTGATTAGAGTATCAGATTGATTGAAACTTCAATTGATTGATTTTGTAAAACATCTGCACCCCAACCGATCGACTCATGTGATGAACCAATCGGCTCAGGTTGATAAACCGATCGGCTCAAGTGGTGAATCAATCGACTCATGTGTCATGAAACGATCGACTCAATTGTTGAACCATTCGATTCATGGACCAACCAAGATCGTTTGGAAAGTCAGAAGACTATTTTGCAAAAACAATTTGTTTCACTTATACAAATTTGATTTGGACAAGGATTAATATTTGATTAATCGGAAACAAATATGAAAATCAAATTGAGTTGGACCAGGACCACGAACCGATCGACTCAGAAGTGAATCGATTGGCTCAGGGGCCACAAATGATCGGTTCAGGTTTGAACTGATCAGTTGAGGTTACCAACCAACCGTTTCCAGGATGAAATGATTGATTCAGTTGGTGCAGTTGGTTGTTTTGTGGAAAATCTTGAGCCCTTATACTCCTGCTTTAATCCTGCATTTCTTGGGGTAGAGAACGCTATCCCATGACCCTCCTATATATATTGGGGTATTGGGGGCTTCTAAAAAAAACTCAGAACACCAGTTGCTCTGCAAAGTTGTCGTTCTCTCTGGTTTTGGTAACCGAGAGAGCCCGAGCAAGTGCAACCCGATAAGGGAAGCACAACAAGGGAAAGAAAATTGTAGAAAAGCGACTGGTGGCAGGAGAGTGTGTCAGTGACTAGTACGCCGACATGAGGGTGTGACTCCTTTCGATTCCTTATGGGACAAGGAGATCGGAGTTCCAGGCAGTCCGTGTGGATGACTACAGAGGCGGGAGACTTTTGCCACTTGGAGGACAACTAGCAATCGCGACAGTCCTGGTGAGACCAGGAGCTGCACAGACACCGTCCAAGACTGGAGGTGAAGACCACACAAGTCATGAGGTAACGTCACTAAGAATGCCTTGGGACAAGGTATGCCTCTACAAACCATCCTTCTTATTGTATAGACATTGACGCGATTCCTTTTTTATGGGTTGGGAGGAGAAATTTTTTGTTTCCGCTGCCTTCTCTGTCTCCCCTAAAACCCAACAGTGGTATCAGAGCCACGTCAACTGCTCTATACTTTAGGATTATCGATGTGATCGATTTTGGTTTGTCGCCTTTATTTATTGCATACGATGCGAATAAAATTGGCTTTATGCATGTCCAATCCAAAATCTACAAATCCAAATATACATATATGATATGTAATATAAATGCACTCGATACGCGTCACCCTTAAATGAGTTTTGTGGTGGATGTATAGCATGGTTATGGCCAATAAACCCTATGTTTGTGTGCTTGGTTGTGTGTGGTTGCTTGCATCTCGATCTGTGCACCGATTCACTATCTCCTATTCCTGATGTAACTCAAGATAACTCGAGATTTCTTTCCTACCTTTGCTCCCCCCGAATGTAACTCAGAGTTTCCTTTTACAAATGTAAAATATGATAGATTTTTATTTCCTGTTATGTCAAAGAACGGCGGACTTTTGACGACCGGTTCGAGGAGCAAGACAAGCGGGTGGAGACCTGAGAAGATGCACGACGACCAGTGAACCGATCGACTGAAGGCGCCAGTCGATCGGCTGGTGGCACCCAACTGACTGGCTTGATGGCGAGCCGATCAATCATGGAGATGAGTTGATCAAACCCAGAATGGCAAAGCATAGAGTTCATCTTGTATAGGTTGCATGTGATGTGGACCTAGATGACTGTGATTCTTCTTGGCTCGAGGAATCACATTAGGATGGCCATAATCATTGCTTTTATCGTTTCACATGTTTTTTTGTGGGATATAGGATGTATATGATACTTACTATATTGTGGTGATTGGATATGTATATGTACCTATAAAAACCAAATCCCTCATTAAATATTAAAGTTTTAGATGCCTTCCAAATGCGACACACGTGAAAAGCTTGATCGGCCAAGTGTAGGCACGCCCTAGCGTGGTACACTGTGTATCTCGTGGAAGTGTGAAGGATGGATATGTGGGTCTTCCCTAGCAGGGTGCATATTCATCGTGTTGGCTTTGGGTCGGACTTAGCAAGGTGAACTAGATAGGTTCTAGCTTCTTGAGGCATGGAGGTGATCATGGCAAGGAGTTGCACATGACATCTTTCAAGAGTTTCATATGATGCAATTGGAAAAAGTTGCCTACCTGGAAGATCTGAGTTATGGGTGATAGCCCTAGCTGGTCCATGACTCAGAGGATTTCAAGATCTTGACCCGCTAGAAGATTGTACACTGCAATCTTCCGAATTGATAGTGAGGGTTGTCAATTTGAATCAAAATAGTGGGAGTGGTAATTAATTAAAGGGATAATTAACTACTATCAAATTTTAGTCAAATCAAATCAAATCAAAAGGAATTTTGACAACTGCAATTTTCTCTTATAGAATGGCAAAAGAATATTCTTTTAAAATGGGCAAATTAATTGAGAATAAATTCCATAACTAGTTGGGGATTGTGAGAAGTGTTCTGCACAATCTAGATATACCGGTAGCCTTTGAATCCACTCTATGTATGCTTAAGAAGAAGGATAGTTCATTGATGGAGATCAATGGAACAAAGTCTAAGGACAAATGTGAGGGAGAGAAGGGTTCTCTCACCAAACCAATGTCAGAATCTTTTGCGCTCAAAACATGGAGAGGATGGAAGGAACGATGGAAGTGAAAAACTACTAGAGGGGGGTGAATAGGGTTTTATGGATATTTTAAAATAATACAACTCAAACAACCACAAGTGAGATAATAAGAAGGAGACAAGGTGTGTAGAGTGGTTCCAACCTTAGCAAATACTAAGGTAGTCAATCCACTACCCGGTTGCTTACCCAACCGGGATTTTGAAGGTATTTAATTTTATTACCTCGCATGGATATTACATAAAATTACAACACTTTCAACACCCTTTGGACATCCTTCACCTTGAAGTAGTCTCACCAACCTAGAAGCAACCTTCCTTGAAGTAACTTCAAGCTCCCCTTGAAGTATCCTTCCTCTTGAATTAGCTTCCCGTTGAGACAACCTTCAAGAAGTAGTCCAAAGATCTCCTTCTTCACCAAGAAGATCAAACTCTCTCCAATTCGCAGCCTCCAACCCTAGGAGTAGCAAGGAGAGTACAAGAAATAAGAAAGAACAAGAAAGGAAATAGAAATTACAATTACCACTTGAAGCACAAGGCTTGATTTCCTATATCAAGCGTATTGATCTCCTAACCAATGAGTATTGAAGTGTAGGTTTAGTGGATAGGAGATGCTAGCCTATAGGACACGAATTTGGAGCAAAGGAAATGAGTAGCAAGTACTAGTGTTGCTCAATTGCTCAAAATAGATTGCCAATTGCAAGTATGAAAGCTCAAGTATTGCACAAGTGTGTTTTGGGTGTCCTATGACTTGTTCTATTTATAGGAATGGCCTATGGATGCTTAAGGACATTCTAGACACTTTATAGGGGGTTCATAATGCTTAGCTGTTAGGTAACCATTAGTTGCTTTAACAATGGCTAGTTAATTAACTCTGAAAATTGCAGACAGAACTCATCTCGGTCGAAGAATTGTCGACCGAGAGTCCTTCTTGGTCGAGGACTTGTCGACCGAGGGACTGTCTGGAGCAAGTGTATATAAAGTTCTAATACAACTCCCAACTACCTTGTCTGCTGTGTCTAACGGCTACCTGGGTCATTCTCGGTCGAAGAGTTTGTCGACCGAGAGTGTCTCGGTCGAGAATTTTGTCGACCGATATTAACCCTATTTCAATGTTTTAATCCAAGTACTAAGTGTGTGTATGAGTGTGCAGATGTGACACTATTGTAGGGGATGACCTATCTAAGTGTTGTGATTGGCTAGGGAAGATCTAACGCTTGATTTACATAATGTCTAAGTACTTGTACATTATATACTTGTATAAGATTTTACATTTGATTACATTCATGACTTAAAGCAATTTTAGCATATAGATCTTCTAAGTGTTTGTCATCCACCTAAGCCCTGCAACACTTAAGTAGCATGTTAGATCCACAAGAATGAAATGTTTGTCATCATCAAAACAAAGGGATGATAATAATGTCCAATTTAGCCAACAATCTCCCCCTTTTTGAAGATGACAAACATTTTGTAAATATAAAATAAGGAAATGTAAATCATATGAGTTTCATACCTGAAGTTTACCTTTTGTAGCCGTTTTTTGTTTTGTAAGTGGGTGATGGCCGAGATATTATGAAACTCATTTTATTTTATATTATTTCTCCCCCTTTTTCATTTCAAAAAGATATCCAAGATAATTATTTAGTATGACTCTTTATTACTCCCCCTTAATTTTATGCTATGCTCCCCCTTAAAGAGATATTCAATTTAAAAAGAAGTGATTAATATGAATGCATTGTCAAATTTAGCCATAATCATTTGCAAAGAATGGGACCCTTATTGTTGGCTAAATTGGACACTATTATAATCCCTTTGTTTTGATGATGACAAACATTTCATTCTTGTGGATCTAACATGCTACTTGAGTGTTGCAGGGCTTAGGTGGATGACAAACACTTGGAAGATCTATATGCTAAAATTGCTTTAAGTCATGAATGTAATCAAATGTAAAATCTTGTACAAGTATATAATGTACAAGCACTTAGACATCTTGTAAATCAAGCGTTAGATCTTCCCTATCCAATCACAACACTTAGATAGGTCATCCCCTACAATAGTGTCACATCTGCACACTCATACACACACTTAGTACTTGGCTTAAAACATTGAAACATGGTTAATCTTGGTCGACAAAATTCTCGACCGAGACACTCTCGGTGGACAAACCCTTCGACCGAGAATGACCCAGGTAGTCGTTAGACACAGCAAACAAGGTAGTTGTGAGTTGGATTTGAATGTTTTATACACTTGCTCCAGACAGTCCCTCGGTCGACAAGTCCTCGACTGAGAAGGACTCTCGGTCGACAATTCTTCGACCGAGATGAGTTCTGTCTGCACTTTTCAGAGTTAATTAACTAGCCATTTTTAAAGCAACTAATGGTTACCTAACGGTTAGTTAAGAACTATGAACTGAGGTTCCTATGTGACTGGCTCTAAGTGCAAGTGGGAGTCTGTTGGTATGTATGCCTATAGAGCAAGTCATGTGATGATTGTAATGGGAGACTTTGTAAATGATTTGAATAATAATAAAGGCAATTTCCGATCTATATAATTTAACTATTTCTGAGATGATAGTGTAACATGATAGATGTCTAAAGAATTGTTTTACTCGATGATGTATGCTTTTAGGTTCATGACCTAAATGATGAGATCATACATATGTTAAGAGTATACATACTTGTTTTATCCCTAGTTGGTTGTTATTGTGGAAATAACCATAGACATAAATAACACTAAAGACAAGATTGTGTGTTGGTTGATAATAGAATCTTATTAGTCATGATATAGTGATATCAAACCAAGCACATAGGTACTTGTTAGAGAACAAGTGTACCAGACAGACCCACCGTGGGAGTGACACATGGAAACATGATTTGGTAGTCACAGTCAGCTCTCACAGTGATGGATGGTGAATGTGATTCTTCAACCTGAAATCACTACACTCAACACATGTCGTTGGGTACACTTTGACATCATCAAACGTAGTCCTAAAACATGGGTTGTTATAAAGGTGATGATTGGGTGGCTTTGACACATGGGGCTTTGGAGGGGTGAGTGATAGATATGGGATTTGTCCCTCCTAAGGGAGTTTGATGTCCATGGCCACTTGATGAGTAGGATTGAGAAAGGCATGCACATGCATGTGTGAATCAATATGTGATATTGATGTCACACACATGTCAACCAATCTGCTCTGAGATCAAGGAAATGGATGAACATTGAAAGGATGACTGTACCATGGCTTGAGTTCATTCATGACATTAATGACAAAGGAATTATAAATTCACTATAACACCATTCACAGATTATAGGATTGAAAGTTGTCCTCCAACTTTCTATTTCACTTGGGTAGCACTGATGTGTGACTAGGCACCACTCTTTGCTTGTGTAGTCATAAGTGTTATGGACTTTCACTGCCAATGTGAAATGGACCTGCAGGGTCACACAAATAGGATTTAACCTAGAAGAGGAGTTTATCCACAAAAAATGTTTAGATTGATTACTAAAGGAGTTTAGTAGTTCAATTAAACACCCAGTTGATTGATAGCTCAAAATCATAGTGTTCAAGGTGTTGGACCAATTGATTATAGTATCAGATTGATTGAAACTGCAATTGACTGATTTTGCAAAAAATCTGCACCCCAGCCGATCGGCTCATGTGATGAACTGATCGGCTCAGGTTGATGAACTGATTGGCTCAAGTGGTGAGTCGATCGGCTCATGTGTCATGAAACGATTGGCTCAATTGTTGAACCGGTCAATTCGTGGACCAACCGAGATCGTTTGGAAAGTCAGAAGACTATTTTGCAAAAACAATTTGTTTCACTTGTACAAATTCGATTTGGACAAGGATTAATATTTGATTAATCAGAAACAAATGTGAAAGGCAATTTGAGTTGGAATAGGACCACGAACCAATCACCTCAGAAGTGAACCGATCGGCTCAGGGGTCCCAAACGATCAGTTCAGGTGTGAACCGATCGGTTGAGGTCACCAACTGATCGTTTCAAGAATGAAACAATCGATTCAGCTGGTGTAGTTGGTTGTTTTGTGGAAAATCTCAAACCCTTCTACTCCTTCTTTAATCCCGCATTTCCTGGGGTAGAGAACCCTATCCCATGACCCTCCTATATATAGGGGTATTGGGGGTTTCTCAAAAGAACTCAGCACACTAGTTGCTCTGCAAAGTTGTCGTTCTCTCTGGTTTTGGTAACCAAGAGAGCCCGGGCAAGTGCTACTCGATAAGGGAGGAACAACAAGGGAAAGATAACTATAGAAAAGTGATTGGTGGTAGGAGAGTGTGTCAGTGACTAGTATGCCGACAGGAGGGTGTGACTCCTTTCGATTCCTTATGGAACAAGGAGATCGGAGTTCCAGGCAGTCCGTGTGGACGACTACAGAGGCATGAGACTTCTGCCGCTCAGAGGAAAACAGTCAATCCCGACAGTCCCAGTGAGACCAGGAGTTGAACCGACAATGTCCAAGACCAGAGGTGAAGACCATGCAAATTGCGAGGTAACGTCACCAAGAAAGCCTCAAGATAAGGTATGCCTCTACAAACCATCCTTCCTATTATATAAACATTGACACGATTCCTTTATTTTGGGTTGGGAGGAGAAATTTTTTGTTTCCGCTGCCTTCTCTGTCTCCCCTAAAACCCAACAGTTGGCACTAGAGGATCACATGTAGGGAACTTTGATGCAAACTTACAGTCCACCTCGGCGTGACCAAGTCTTCCATATTTCATGCAGAAAGTTGGGAGCTTTTCATACTCAATCCTGTACCGGTCTCCATTGAGGGTAAGAGCATGTAGTAGCAGTGTATTAGCATCCACTTCCACTACTATATGTGGAAACTTCCCACGATGACCCAATTGCATAATTGTATCAATCTTGGTAGTCCTACCGATCAGGTTCCCAATGTTGTCAAGCAACTGATTTTGGTATAGGTAGATGGGCATATCGGCTTTGCGCACCCAGACAACTAGCTTCCAAGGGATGGGATTGGATGGCCTGAAGGATGATGACCATGATTGAACTGAAAGATAGTAATTGAAGATCATCCGTGGACCTTCCGTCATGGCACGGACAAAGTTGTCATTATTTTCAAGCTATATTATGTAGAATCCCATGTCCAGGCCGATGACACAGAATTCACCTACAAATTGCCACATCACAATGATTTTGGTCATTAATACCTTGAAGCCCACGGTGGTGCCAATGACTTTGATGATGATGGAGAACTTCCACAGTTCTAGGAGCCATGGTAGGCGCTCAGGGTTAACCGTGATGGGTGGGAGATTGTCGCTTCTATTGATTCTAATGTCTTCCACTTTGAGTAGATCAGGGGAGACCTGTGTGAGGGCATAAGGGATGTGATTGGTATGATTGATAGCCATATCCTTGTAAGATTTTTTTGTTGTGTCTGCAACAACGGGTGTTTCTTGCATGTGCCCATCGACATCTTGGAGTTGTGGGTCTTCTGATCCCACACCATCATTACAGAGGTTGCTCACATGAACATCCTAGTTCTCAAAGGGATTGGATCACCCAGAGCTACGGCCGCTGCCTTGGCCTTAAACCCTAACACCACTTCCACAAAAAAGATAATTTTTGCAATTTTATATTGATTTATCCCAAAGGATCATTTTCATGTTTATAGTGAACCTACACATATTAAACTTTACCTCTAGTGCTATCCAATGTATGCCTTTGTCTTGTTATTGTTACATTTATTTACAACCTTGGAATCATAATGCCAACTCTCCTATGTTACCATAGAAAAAGTTAGCTTAACTTTTTATAATAACATATTTGGTGCCTAAATGAGTTATGTGTCCATGTTATGAAATGAAATTCTTGGTTTCTTTACATATTTTGAGAAGAGTTCGATGGATTTTGTCATATTAGTGGAATACGATCAATAGTTATTAGTAGAATAATCTCTCCATTACCTTAATTACATCATATGCTCACAAATACTAACAAGTTTTACATCTAAATACCCCTTTGTAATTTCCATTTATGTATATTTATCTTGGTGCTAGAAAATATCTAATTTTTAAGGTTTAGTAGCATATATCTATGCAAATAAATATAACTAGATGTATATGATCAAATTTTTATTTACTATAGAACAATACTTGAAAAGCTCCAATGAATGGGCTAAGTAACCTACCTCTTCCTTTCCAGCCCATATCTTTCTCACTCTATTGAAACATTTGGTTAAGCTCTAATTGTAATTATTTACCGAACCGCTAGTAGGACTCAGCCCATCCTCTAGTCGGAAATAGTTGTGGCTATTTACCAAAAAGGAAATCTATGTAGCTTTCTTTTCATTCCACTTCTTTAAAAAAATTCACACAAGGAGCGCATTGATGCATGTATCAGTTTAATGTCCACCAGTATACATGTATTTTCACAATGATTTTATTAGGAAAGAAAAAATTAATAGGCATATTCTTAAAAATAGTGCTTCAGTTGGCAGTCAAGATGATGAAAGACTTGATCTAGAGAATTACTCTATTAGTCCAAGTACATGAACATTTTCTTCATACCTCATTTTTTTATAAGGAATTTTATTTTACTTCATTCATTTCGACTAGTCACATGCTATATAATTCCTAATAATATTATTTATTTCATATATAGTATTATATAGTAAACATGTGTAAAGCTTCAAAATGGTGAAATTATAATACACAAATAGTTCTTTTTCCTGACGTGAATGATGGTTATGATGTTGATGAATTCTACATAAAAGCATAAACCTAAAAATGCTCGTTAAAATGATATACATTTTGAAAGTAGTTACTATTACTCTAACACATAAGAACAACTCATGTACACAATAGCAAGTCATATTCTAGTTCATACTTCAAGTTAAAAAATATAAGTGGTCATGTATGGTTATGAATGTACCAACTATGAAACTATTGGTTCAAGGTGAGTTATTTTGCATGATCAATATTCTATAGATTATTCTAAGAGAGTGATGTTTGATTTTTTGGAATCGTTTCTATGTTTACTTTTGTGTGTTTTATATTTTTGTGTGTACATTTGAAGAATAATATGATGCATGTAATTTTCTATATTATGCATAAACTAAGGTCTTTTTTGGATAAATGTGTCACAGAATAACTCTTAAATCTAATCCATCATCTAGTAGGCTTGTACATTTAACACTAAGAATTCTCCCTTTATTAGAAAGACTAACTATGTTAGGGAGGTAGTAGTTTGGTGGAGAAGGAGCGGGGTCCCCAGATTAGGAACTTGGGTTTGAAGCCCCGATTATTTACCTCAACACTTCTTGGTTCCATCACACAGTCTAATGTCTACATGAGTTTAAACGCCCACCCTGATGTGCAGGTAGTTGGGAGGTTTACTATATAAGGGGGGGGGTTACAATCATGACCCACCTTTTGGGGAGGTCCCACGTCATCAAAAAAGTCTTACTACATATATTTTTGTAATGTTTGATCTAAAAATATTTCATAATTTTGTGTTGTAATTGTTTTCTAATATTTTGAATATCCATTTTCTTGATCATCATATTATGTGATCATGGGCCTATTTTTTTTGTTTTATGGGGCTGCAATACCAATTTTCTCTTATGACCATGAGACACTTTTGTATGTTGTCAATAATATGAAAAAAATTCATTTGACATTGACAATACTTATATCTATATCAATAATGTCAAACACCTTACCCATGTTACACAATCACTTTGGTGGCCCAACTAGGTCTACATTTGTCCTTAACTACCTAAGAACTTGTGACTAGGGAAATATTATTCTCTATTTGTAGCAGTCGAACGTGTTGTCTCGCTATTCCAAAATTACTGGCTACAAAAACATGGGGCCTAGGTCTTACTCTAATGGGTGATTTGAATCATGTGGATCACAATGAAGAGATGATAATTGCTTCACTTTCTTTCACCAATATCCTGGTTGACAATTGAATATTGGTGGTCATAAGTAAAAGCAGTTATAACAGCCCAAATTTAGAAAATAGCAACTGATGTTAAGCAACTGAAAGATATCCGAGGTAAAGGAAAGAAGCACACTGAGAAAGTGATGAAGTGTGTCACTTGCGGTGAAGGAGGACACGGGGTCGATAAATGTATCTACACCAGATCAGAAGAGAGTGAAGAAGAGACTACACAGAATGTTTCCTACGCCAACTTTAAGAGGCCAAACCACCCTGGCTTCAGCTACGGAAACAAGGACGCAACTGAGAATTCACACCAACTGAGCAATTCAAAAAAGCCACCACCGGGATTTGAAAAGAGGGGTGGACAACTGCCATATACTCGAGCAACCAATTATTAGACCAATAAGAATAACTACTCTACACATGGTAAGAACTAGTCTCGCCAAGGGGCAGGACCAAGCCAAGGGCCAAGTCAAGGTCAAGGTCAAGGACAAGGGCAAGGAAAAGATAATAGCCAGCAAGACTTAATAACTCAAAATTTTGATTTTTCTAAGAGGCAGGCTACTGTGAATGATCAACTGACACAAAGTGCCCTAGAAAATTCTGGCGTCCTGACAACCATGCAAGTCTAGATGGCAGATATGCAGACACATCAATGCCAAATAGACAAACAGTCTCATGCAATTAGCAGAGTTAGTAAAGAATCCCTCCAGAAAGATTCTGTCAAATACAAAGACTGCAAAAATGGCTACCCTCTGATCAGGGAGGACGTTGATCAACTCAGGAACAAGGGATGAGAATGAGGATGAAAAAGAGGAAGGACCGCAACCCGAGAGAGAAGTTTCTTTTGAGAAGTCTATCGATAGGGAGAGGCCTACTGAAGAAAGCAGTGAGAAAAGTAGAGAAGTCAGGGATCATGATCCCATTGAAGAAATCTTTACGAAGAAAAGCCCATATGCCCTATGAATTCCATTCCTATACAAGCTTATCAAGGCACACTTGAAGAAAAGATACGAAAAATTCATGGAAGCAGTTAAGAAACTGCATATAGATGTCCTATTTCTTGATGCTTTAGAGGAGATGCCGACATATGCTAAGTTTCTCAAGGACCTTATCCTGAAGAGAAGGAGAGGAAACCATGTCAAAATGGTACACCTGGAAAACATGTCCAGTGCCTTTGTGCAAGCAGAACTGCCAACTAAGAAGAAAGACCCTGGAGCCTTCAACATCCCTTTTTGCGTTGGTGACAACGTTGAAAGGAAGGGTCTGGAAGATTTGGGAGCCAACATAAGCCTGATGCCCCTTAGTTTAGCACAAAGATTGGGATTGACCAACACGGTCAAGACAAGTATGCAAATTGAACTAGCAGATCACACATTTAAGAGACCTATGGGTATAGTGGAAGATGTTCCGATCTGGGTGGGATGGTTCTTCATACCTTGTGATATTGTTGTGATAGTTACTGTAGAGGACCCGAAGTGTCTGACAATATTTGGTTGACCTTTTTTAGCAACTGGAAGAGCCCTGATAGATGTTGCCGAAGGGGTCATAACCCTCCGAGTTGGAAGTGACCACATTGACTTAAAAGTGAAGGATGCCATGAAGGGACCGTCTCTTTTAGAATCAGTCTACTTCATGGATAGCTATAACTAATATTGTGAAGAGATTCAACAAGAAAAGGCCATTGTGGACCCACTGATGAGAGCCCTGAACAACCCGAACCCTTTGACGGAAGACCCCGAAGTGGTTGAGATACTAGATTATCTTAACCAAGGTGAAGAAAGTCTCAGTGATGATGAGGAAGTGTTAGAGATAGTGAAGTACACTTCTTTGGAATAGTCAAACGAAGAGTTATAAGCTCTAAAGCCAAAGCCTAAACTAAAGCCACTACCAGAAATGTTGAAGTACAAGTTCTTGGATGACGAGAGAAAGAATCCCGTCATCATCAATGCTAACCTCACAGAAGGACAATGGGAAAGACTCCTGAAAGAGTTGAGGGAGCATAAAAGAGAAATCAGATATTCATTTGACGACATCAAGGGACTAAACCCATCCCTGTGTATGTACAAGATAAACTTAGAAGAATCAGCAAGGCCATTGGTGCAACCTCAAAGGAAATTGAACCAAATGTTGAAGGAAGTAGTCAAGAAGGAAGTATTGAAGCTACGTGATGCGGGGATCATATACCCAATAAGCGACAACAACTACGTGAGCCCCATTCATGTAGTACCTAAAAAGGGTGGGATGACTACAGTGAGGGGAAATAATGGTGAAGAAGTTGCCACAAGAACTATCATAGGCTGGAGAATGTGCATAGATTATAGAAAGCTAAACTCGGCCACAAAGAAAGACCATTTTCCCTTGACATTTATTGACCAAGTCCTAGAAAGACTTCCCTAGCTACCACGATTACTTCTACTTCTTAGATAGATATTTTGGATTCTATCAAGTCCCGATCCACCCATTCATGTAGTACCTAAGAAGGGTGCGATGACTGCAGTGAGGGGAAATGATGGTGAAGAAGTTGCCACAAGAACTGTCATAGGCTGGAGAATGTGCATAGATTATAGAAAGCTAAACTCGGCCACAAAGAAAGACCATTTTCCCTTGCCATTTATTGATCAAGTCCTAGAAAGACTTCCCTAGCTACCACGATTACTTCTACTTCTTAGATGGATATGTTGGATTCTATCAAGTCCCGATCCAACCATTCATGTAGTACCTAAGAAGGGTGGGATGACTGCAGTGAGGGGAAATGATGGTGAAGAAGTTGCCACAAGAACTGTCATAGGCTGGAGAATGTGCATAGATTATACAAAGCTAAACTCGGCCACAAGGAAAGACCATTTTCCCTTGCCATTTATTGATCAAGTCCTAGAAAGACTTCCCCACCACGATTACTTCTACTTCTTAGATGGATATTTTGGATTCTATCAAGTCCTGATCCACCCTGACGATCAGGAGAAGATGATGTTTATGTGCATCTATGGCACATACACCTTCCGAAGAATGCCTTTCGGCCTATGAAATGCTCCTACAACTTTCCAGCGTTGGATGATTTCCATGTTCTCAGACTTTTTAGAAGACATAGTCGAAGTGTTTATGGATGACTTCTCAATTTATACAAACGACTTCGATGCTTTCCTAATAAATTTGTCCCTCATTCTACAAATATGCAAGGAGAAACATTTGGTCATGAATTGGGAGAAGTGCCACTTTATGGTTCAGAGTGGCATTGTCCTAGGACACAAAATCACCAAGAAAGGCATTGAGGTGGATCTAAGCAAGATAAGATCCATCTTCAAACACCCACCACCAAAGTCAGTGACTGGAGTAAGAAGTTTCCTAGGTCATGCTGGATACCACAGGAGGTTCATCAAGGACTTCTCGAAAATATCGAAGCCCCTTTCAAATTTGCTGAACAAGGATGTAGCATTTGTGTTCGATGACGAATGTTCAAGAGCTTTTGAGACCCTGAAAGAGGCTATAATCTCTGCACCAATATTGCAAGCTCCAGAGTGGGAGCTACCTTTTGAAATAATGTGTGACGTAAGTGACTATGCCATAGTGCAGTCCTAGGGAAAAAGAAAGATCGAAAGCACCATGTCATCTGTTACACCAGTCGTACAATAGACGAAGCCCAAGTGAACTACACCACCACCGAGAAGGAGATGTTAGCGATTGTTTTCACATTTGATAAATTTTGGTCATACCTTATAGGAGCCAAGGTTAAGGTTTATACTAACCATGACGTTATACACTATCCAATGCAAAAGAAAGACACCATTCCAAGACTGCTAAGGTGGGCCCTACTGTTGCAAGAATTTGATCATGAAATCATTGATAAGAAAGGAAAAGAAAATGTGGTCGCAGACCACTTGTCTAGAATAGTTTTCGATGAAGAGAATTTGTTACCCGTAAATGACAATTATGTTGATGAAGCCCTATTGATGGCTCAGTCTGATGAGCAGAGTTTGCTGTGGTTTGTAGATATCTGTGGCCAGATGCCGCCGGACATAACATACAACTAGAAGAAGAAGATTTTCTCTGATGTTAAGAACTATTACTGGGACGACCCACTGCTATTTAAGAGGTGTTCTGACAATCTGTATCGAAGGTGTATTCCAGATGAAGAAGTCCCGTCAATCCTAAAAGAATGTTATTCTTCACCGTATGGAGGACATCATAGTGGGGAGAGAATGACCGCAAAAGTGCTCCAATCTGGGTTATATTGGCCCACCCTGTTCAAGGATGCGACATCTTTTGTCATGGCTTGCAAGGAATGCCAAGATGTTCCCATTAAAGAGGGAGTCCTTAAAATAGGTAAGTTTCAATGAGAAGTAACAAGAGAAGGAATTTCCAAAAGAACAAGGAAGTGTAAATGAATAATTAATACCACAATTCTTAACATAATCAACAATCCAATCACACAAATATTTCCATGCTGATATATTAGACTAAAGTAACTATGATAGGGCCACGACACCACTGAGTCAATGGCCTAAGTAAAATGGGTGGAAATAGTGCACCCTGGGAGGAAATAGTGTGCCCCTGTATAAAAAGAGGTGTAATGATGCACCTCGGGTAGAAATAGACATGCCCTAATGGTTACGCATAAGTGTATACAATAGTTAAACTAGTCAAATTATTACCAAGCATAAATAGAGTGGCAAGATTGACTTTTCACAAACATACATGGCATAATTCATGCACAACAATAGGTGGAGTCACTGACCCAATTCAACATGATAATAATAATTTTGGAAGAGTAATAATAAGTTACAATTGAGGAGATAGGATATGTCAACAGATGGAACAACAACATGTATTTCAAAAATTGCCTCATTATGGGAAAATTTAGTCATAATAATGCCCAGTTATAATATAGAGGCGTACATACCTGATCTTCATGACTAGATGTCAACTCAACAAGTATACTTGGTCATGAAAGTCTATTATTCATCCTAGGAACACATTATGTACGTTAGTTAAGCTAAAGTGAACAACAATGTATAATCTTATTACAGATTCTTGTATTGTTCTTATCCTAGTCTTGATCACCTAATGTTACATTATGATTTTCAATCATATGAGAATATTACCCGACATATATTACTATCTAGTTAGGTCTTATTACATGGTGTATTAGAGTATGCAAATATTTAGTTTCAATGGCTCATTCACTTCATACAATTATAGGGTATTAGTTTTCTAGTAGGGATTAGATCCATTACCTTTACTAACCCTAAGTTCTTATCTATGCAAAGTTACCATCCTACCCATCAGTGATAAAGGTCCTAACATGTGTCTATGGTTGTAATAATATCCATTTAGAATTTATTAGATTCTTCTTTGCATTAATTGAGTCATAATCATTCTACTCATAATAATATATATAACCTATTTTCTCTCTTGACAGAGTCTATGTCAGATGGATGTAGATTCATATGGTTAATAGATACGGAACCAAGTTTATTACTAGGTTACTTATTACCCAATGGAATTTTCGAATTTATTATCTAAGTATTAAGGCTTTTTAGACTAAGACAAGTATGCTGATGTGTAAACTTATTTAACCATCATCGGCTAACCTACTCAAAAGTCCATATGTCACTCTCTTTTACTTACAATAGGCCCAATTAGTATTGGCTCCCCTATCCATGCATATTTATTAATTACTTTTCTTCAAATAGATCATACGATATGTACAAACTAATAGAATATATGCAAATAATAATATGTGATATGTGGATTGGTTTTCTGGAGGACTCGTTAAGGAATTCTAACTATCTAAATCTAAAATTCTCATTAGAGTTCCTTAACATAATTAATTTGTTTCCTAAATGTAGTCTTTGGTGATCCAACATATTAGTATTCATTTAAAATTTATTTATTTGTCTTGTGACTTAATGTATTTATTTTGCTTTCATCATGATCAAACTAAAGGCTAGAATACAGAAATAAAAATACCAACCTTGAGTGAAGATAAACCAATTTGGCACTAAAGATTAGTATGAGGGAAAATGTGAGATTCATCAAAATATTCATGTGGTCTCTCTATTGGTCAGACATCCTCAGTAGTTCCACATCCTGTAAACCTGAGGCTACTCCTAATACAGCCATGATCAAGGTTGAAGGAGGCATGTCAAGCTATATGCATATGTTTGCATAAGGGGGAACATGAGCTAAGCTTCTTGTGGTCATAGGTTGGCTTCTCATCATGAGGTGATCTCAAAGGGTATCAAAAAGGAGAAAGGTGTCTAGCTCATTTTTGACTGGTGGAGGTAGGCTGTGAGGCAATGATAAGAGGCATGAGTGAACTAGTAGTGGTCGTAGGGTGCATAACTACAATTCACAGGAGTGAAGAACAACTTCCATGGAGTTGTATGTTGGATGGCGTCGAGGCCTCTATGGTGACCGCTGAAGTCGGAGTTGGTCACAGTTTCCTCAGGACGACGTCAACAGTACAAGGACAGAGGCTAAGAAACATTTGAAGAGGGAAAAGGGGTTATGAGGATTTGGAAGGATGATAACACTTCATTTTACATACTTTTTGTATATATTTTATACCTCTTTTAGTATATCTTTTGTTAGCTTTTCCCATAATTTTACTACCTTTTTGACTAAAAAATCACTTACATGGTTTCAGGTACAATCACAACCCCCAGGTCATGATCTTTACCCCGACCATGACCCACTTATCCCTCAACTACGATAACTGTTTCAGAGCTCCTTTGAGATTGAGGTCATCATACGTTATAGATGGACCGCGGTCATAACAAAACCGGGATCACTACTTAACCGTGACCATGACATTAGTTGCAATAAGAACATGGGTCCCAAATCAGACCAGGATCCGTGGTCAACTCAAACTGCGATCAACACATACCACAATCAAGAAGGACCATGACCAGCTTGGAGACCGCGATCACTGTTGAATCCTTACAAATGAAAACCAAACGAGAAGACCTCGACCTCTCCAAATGCAATGCAAAAGCCGACCTCGATCATGATCATCACCAGACAGTGACTAAGTTCAACCGCGATGAAAGGAGGAGTAAAGAGAATACCATGACTGCGGTCGCACCACTCACCCAACTAAGATTGTGACCGGTCTAGGCTTAAGTTGGTGGAGTGTGCCTATAAATAGCACACCCACCTGTTTTATCAAATCATCGGGAGAGACACAAGGTTTAGGTGCTTTATAGGGCGGAGTCACAAGATTATCGGGAGCTCTTTTATGAACATAAGGATAGCTTGAGACATCCTTGTTACCCTATGCATTTGGGGTTATGTGTGTATAGATGTAAACTTTTCGTTTTATGTACCATCCTTAGGGTGATAAAGTTATGTTCATGGAAATATTTTGTAACATTATAAATAGTTATGTTTTCCACTAATTAGGTGTTTCATGGCTAATGTTTGTATCATTCAGTGGGCCCACTATCGGGTCCCACTCTTTACAGAATGGTATCAGAGCCTAAGCGTAGGTAACTAGACTATTTCAAGTTTTCCTAGATTTTTCTTAGTAGGTAGGTAATCCTTTAGAGGTTGTTGTCATACCTAAACTAGAATCATGTTTACCAATTAGGGTTTCACCCCTATCGAATTTGGTAGTAATATGTATCCTAAACATAGTATGTGGATGACCTAGTATTGGGTACAATATTACCAATCCTACCCTTTCTTTATAGGTATAAATTTCTATATGAGAAGATTTACTCTCCTAGGAAGTAGCCTCTACCTCTCATCTTAGGGGAGGATAAATCATCTGATATAAAGAGTAGATTGAATTAAACTCACAAAATTTGGCATAACCTTAGTACAAGTCATTAAACCTTTTACTTTTGTTATTTTCTAACATGTCTACATACACACATTATGTGGACTCAGCACGCTTGAATACAAACTTAGAATATTTTCATGAGTTTAGATTCTAAGATGTTCAAAGATAATACGTGATGATATGAATTAGATACTTAAGGTTAAGGTTGTCTTGCATATAACATGGAGTTATTTCATCATAGTTTTCATTAGACTCACCATCCAAGGGTCGGATGCTATCTTAGCTAAATTTGTGATGTCTCATAAATGAGGAATTGTTGAAGCATAATATAGGTTCCAATAATGATACTTGGGATTTCATCCCTCACATACCCATAAGGTAGGAATTATGCTTTTCTCCCTTGTCCTATAAAGGAATGATCACATAGTTGGATCACATAATAAAACTTTGTGCCATGTTATTTTCCCAGAGGAAATATCAAGGCATAGTCATCTATAGTGGATACTCTTTTTCTTGAAACTTTGGGTGTACACTGACACCAAGGTTATGTGAGGGAAGTACATCTAGTTTTTGTCCTTAAAGATTTGACCACTCACTCATCGCCACCATTTAATTAGTTACCTGATGTGTGATATGAAGAGTAGTTTCATTAGCTAGTTCATTTGGGCTGGTAATGACACCATGGATGTAAACCAACTAGGGAAGTAGAAAACCTAATCTCTTCTTAGTATGGTTACACAATCTTATAAATAAATGATGTTTTGGGGTGTTCATGGCCTAAGTCATGATTAAGACAATGGTGTAATAATACAAGTTGTGTTTAGAAGGATCTACTAGAAGTTAACTACATGCTAGAAGAAACATGTATCCCCTCCTCATCTAAATTTGAGATATATAGGTTATATGCATTGATGATGTAAGTAGAGAAGCCTCTTTATGAAAATGAAGTGATGTTAGGGTGATAGTATATGTGGGACATGGTAGAAAGTGGTCATCTTGGTTCTCGGATTGATTTTGGCACCATTTTGGATTCCCATCGCAAAGTTTTCATCGTCAAATTATTTTCATTATTATGTTATATATATATATTTTTCAAATTTCATCGATGATTTCGGAACCAAGTCACCACCACAAGGAAGTTGTAGTAACATATAGGCCTTAGTGTAGAAATTTTTGATTTGCATCTTTAACCCTCCAACCATAGGCATACATAATAGTTAATTAGCTATAATCTAGTCGGCTACCCTCTTTATTTCTCTGTAGGGTTGATAAGTCCTTTTCAGGCGAGGAGCCTTATAAACTTGGGTCTGTAACTTAATTTAATGAATAATTGAAATAGTTGGTTATTAGCTTTGAAACTTATTTTGAATGGGATAATAAGTATTATAATAGTACAATGGACAAACCCCCTTAACAATGTAGGTAACAAGAAATAATTAAATTTGTTAAGATAATCCTTAGTCTTAATTTAAGTTCATAGACATATACATGGTTTGAGAAGATAATAGAGACTTGATGTATGAAGTAATATAAGTTCATGTTGGGTTTTGCATATAAGTGTGATGTGGGTGTTTTATGCTAGGATTCACTACATAAACTCTATCTGGTGAATTAGAAACTTATAATTGGTTAGAAGCGACAACCTAGTACTTTGGGCAATAACTGTGTGGATTTTGGGGACAAAATCTTGTTTAAGGGGTGGAGTGTTGTAACTTACCCGAGTCTATGTATGTAATCTAATATTTCATTATTTTTATTTCTTTTCGGTTATGCTAATATAAATCCATTTTCTCTAATTTAAATAAATCAGGTGTTATTAATCAATGGAATTACACTATTAGTGATACATCTATTGATGAAGTCATTAATTATGGATTAATTGTACAAACACATCAATTAATTACTTTTGACCCTAAATTAGGCGCTTTAGAAAAATTCAAACTCTTATTCATCAATGTAATTCAATATATACAAAATATTATTTATAAAGAAAGAGATTAATTGGATTAGTGAATGCTTAACTCAAATAATTAAATAAAATATTGAATATTTCCAAAAGATGAAATTGGCATTAAATATTGATTCCCCATGTCTTATTTGGCTAACTTGCCAAATTTTAGGTTAATAGAACTCCAATTGGCTACTAATTTATGTGGTCATAATTCTACATTTAATATATTCAAAATCCTTCAACATCTTGGCCGATTAATCCATTTAATTTCTCTATCAATGTAACATGTAGTGTTACTTCTTCTCCATTTTCTGTGTAACCTGTCGTGGTGCATTCCCAACGGCCATTACTTATGGACTCATCATGAGAGTCTTCACCCTCTCTATGAATGGAAACATCAATCCAATGGATTCTCTCCCTCTTCCTCTCAGCTTCCCTCCCCTATATCTCAACCCCAACCTTCCTTTTACTCCACACCCAGAAACCCTAGCTTGTTCACTCCCTCTCCCACCATCACTCGACCACCCTAGCCATAGGGAGATACCATCGGCTGAGGTTGTGACAATGGATAGATCTACTGGAAACCCGAAAGAATGAAGAATCCTACCCTAGTCATGCCATCCACAATGACAATAAGTCCTCCTGATTCCCTCCAGATTGTCTGGTCGACCTCCATAAAACTACAAATTGACTACTTGCAAACACGACCACAAACTGCCTTGCCGATCATACAGACTGCAACCATCGTATGTCTGCACTGACCTGATACAATACCTTCCGACCACCAATTATAGTATTTCTCAAGATCTGCAAAACATCGGTGGCTCACATATCTCACCCCCGTTATCGTAGTTCAGCCGTAACCTAGTCAGATAAAAAATGAGAGGTTTGACACTGCCTAATGTATCCTCAACCTAGTCTCTTCCCTCACATTCGACCACACCATGGGCTCCGATCAAGCCATCTCGTCCGGTAGTGACACCATGGTCTCCTTGATTTTGGGAGAAACAAAGGACTACTCCTGTCTGTCTCCCATCTATCAAGATATACTCTGACCCCTCCTAAATCCTCAGAGAACCTTTGCCCTCTTGAGATGTTGCTTAGCCTCTGTCCTCCTACTATTGATGCCCTCCTGAGGAAACTATGACCGTCTCTGACTCCGGAGGCCACCACAGAGGCCTCAACGCCATCCAACATATGACTCCTCCATGGAAGTTGTTGCTTCCTTCTTGCGGATTGTAGTTATACACCCTACCACCACCACCAGTTCACTCCTCATACCTCTTATCATTGCCTCACAGCCTACCTCCTCTAGTCAAAAATGATCTAGACACCTTCCTCCATTTTGATACCCTTTGAGGCCACTGCCTGATCAGTAGCCAACCTATGACCACAAGAAGCTTAGCTCATGTTCCCCCTAATGCGAACCTATGCATATAGCTTGACATACCTCGTTCAACCATGATGATGGATGCATTAGGAGAAACCACATGCTTACGGGATATGGATCTACTAAGGGTGTAACGTCCCCATATTCTGTAGTCTCAAGACTTAGGAGGCCCAATTCGAAAAATCCGAAAATGTTAGACAATTGTTTCAGAGTGCGTTGCGGAAGGAATTTGCGCGTACATGAACATACAACCATAACATACACCATAACATTTCTCAACATTTAACATGTATATATTACATATTGAATGATTAACAGCTGGTTATCACCTGATTTATAGAAATTAACCATCATTAAAACATGGTACATTAGATTTCTAGTATTTTAGGTCCAAAATTAGGGTTTGGCCAAATTTAGGTGTTACTGATCTAAAATAGGTCTCTAGTAGCTTCATACTGATCATGATGTCATTTTAGGGGTATGGTCCAAATTTCATATTATTCCGATGATTGGTCTATTTTCTATGATTAATATGGGGCTAAAAGCATCTAATTAGCCATTAATAGAAAAAGACCTACTATTAGAGAACATTAATCCATTTAGAGTAAAAAAAATGGGTTTCAATCATCTTTAGGAATCTAACAATTTTTTTTGAAATTAATATCATATGACGCCTATCTATTTCAGCTAATGAATTATAAATCATCTAAATTATAACTCATCGTTAGTTGTTCTTCAAAAGCCTGATCTAAGGGTCTAGTAGTGTAGAGGATATTTTTATGAGTCTGGAGGTATTTATGGGGAAAATTTTTGCCAAGGGAGCTATTTATTAGACATTTTCTAAGTTTTTAACCATTTCAAAGATTTAAATGAAAATTACCTTTTGTTGTGGGGCCTAAGCCCCAAGATGTCACTCTATTATTGGGCCACACTGGCCACCGGTGTGGGGCGTGGATCAATAGCCTAGATGGTTGGTACCTAGGTGTAGCACAAATTGGACCAGTTCACTCAACCTAGGCCGCTCAGTCATCTCCTTCATCACTTCTCCCCCTTTCTCCATTTCATGCCAATGCCATCAAACGAAAGATCTTCATTCTTTGCTTGGGTGCTTCATGTGCTCTGATCATCTTGCATTAGTGCAGCCACACAAGGCTTGGCTAATAGACCCGGTCCACCTCTAACTCTCCTCTCTCGCATCACCTTGTATCCTATGCATCGTCGCTGAGCTCCAACTGTGCATCGTCGCAGGATGAGGGAACACTGAGGTATATGTCCGAGAGCAAGACTATGCAGCAGGGTGTATCACTTCTGGCACCTTTGTGGTAGTCTTTGACACCAAGGAGAGGGGGTTGGTGGGTGTCTAGTTTTCGAGGAAGAGGAGTCCTAGGATCCCTGATCGAACCGGCTCTGAAGCCTGCCATCAGAACTTGGTTGTGGGATCTCTGAAACGGCCTCCCATTGTTCTTATAGAATCCAAAGTGCTAGAAAGGAGCGCATGGAGTCTATGAGTGAGGAACAAAGATCATGGCCGATGATGGCACCTGGTTTATGCTCTTGAGATTTAGACTGGTCCCGTTCATTGATTCTTGTGACATGATCTCTGATTTTCCATTAGTGGGATTCGTCTTGTTTCTCAGAGGCATTGCTGGATCAACATAGATCAAGGAGGAAGGGTCACCTCTGTTGGTTATCCCTTCCACTCAGAACCTCATCAAGACCACTCCTTTGACCTGGTATTCTTATTCAAGGCTGTTGCTATGAAATGGGTGGAGAGGGATGAGAGTGAATGGAGGAGAACTCCATCAATCTGCCAACCCACGTCCCTTGAATCTTCTCTATTGTCTCTGCTTGATCACTGAAAAGTGCAATGGCGAAGGAGCAAAGGAGGGGAAGTTGATCTCTCTTTGGCATCACCAAAGTTTTCATAGTATATAGGTCATTGTGTATGCCTTTTTGATTTGAAGAAAACTAACCAATTGATTTGATGACTTATTCTCGATATTGAGGTGTGTTGGTATGAGGAATTCATGATCTCAACTACAGTTAGTTCTGAGGAAGTCGATTTATGGAACACAAAGTCTCGACCCTCTGATCCAGACTCCTTAATCTAGTACTAGATCCTCACCATAGGATTTTAGTACTAAATCCTAGGCTGACGCCATTAAAACCATGAGTCCATGATATTTATATAGAAATAGACTTAGCTTCAATATTAAAGAATCAATAATCATATGATCCAATTTCAAACATCCATATCTCTCACATGGCCAGTGCAAATGATATGAAATTTTAGGCAGTAGTTCCTCAACATGTAATCGAGTACTCACCTAAGTTTAAGATCAAATTTGCAATGTATGTTTGTTAAAACTAATTCTTCAAATAACATCACAATGATTGTATAAACCTTAAATACAAACCCATTCATCACGAAACCATGATGAAACACATTCAATTCTATTATCTTAATTAGTAAGCATCCCATCATTCATTGATCAACAATCTAGATTTATATACTGAAATTGGTACACAAGTATTCCCAAGTGGTATCTATATAAAGATAATGGACTTAATCTACACATCAATTATCCTCAAAAATTATGAATATAGGTCTAACTTATCTAATTTGACTATATAACACATCATGATCCATTAATATCTATTTCATTCTAGGTTTGTATTCAAGTACTATATTGGGTATCAAAACCCTAAAATTAGGGTCATCACATTCACCCCACCTTAAATGGAATTTCGTCCTCAAAACTCAACTAGTCTCATATTTAAGGTGATCTCAATGAGTCTCTACTATGTCTAGGCCACTTCTTCCAGGTGCTAAGTATATTATAGCTCTACATTCACCCTATGTTGTCATCT
Organism: Alisma plantago-aquatica; assembly: GCA_963693085.1. Taxonomy (NCBI): domain Eukaryota; kingdom Viridiplantae; phylum Streptophyta; class Magnoliopsida; order Alismatales; family Alismataceae; genus Alisma; species Alisma plantago-aquatica. Next base: position 290,765,954 of record OY856413.1, read on the forward strand.
TAGGATTTAGAAGCATCCAGGGTGTACCCACCCCATCATATAGAGATTAAGGAATCATTTTCTATCTTAGTCATAGAATGATACATTCTTTTATGTTAAGACTTATATTTTCTTAATATCTTAAGAATAAGGGTTTTCTCATACATATGGGTTGAGAAGATATTACATAAGTTTTAATCTTTCACCCCACTAACTTGTGCAATGTGGTAGGAAGATTTCATGTCATTGTAAAATAGAACTATCACACTAAAGATCACTATTTCAATTTATGATCACATCATACTAAAAGTTCAGCATTAGAGAAGGGCTTAATTTTTTGTATTTTCCTACTAGGGTTTCACCCTATTGTGTGAGAGTTATCCTCAAACTTAGAACCATAGATTGAGAAGGATCAATGTTAAGAAATATAATTTGTGATCATATAAGCTATGGTCCAAGATATTTCTTTTTCTTTTTGGTCATGATTTCAAGCTTGTATATCACATGTATGATATAGGGAGGGAAAATGGAATAGGTCAAGCTTATATGTGTGACATTTCATATATATATAAATCATCTATATATCTCAAGTGAGTTTTCTAGTATCATATATAAAGGAAGAGAAGTGGAAGAAACAACATTGATAAGTATCTTATGGACAAGGCATTTTACTCTCAGATTCAGAGTTTCATATATCACCTCACTTGCAACTAATGATGAGATTCACAACATATGTCACTCAAACTAGGACCTAACTTGATCAAAAGAATTGACTCTATTGTTATGAATCGCCTATGCATAATTTTTTTCTTTACCCAACTCTCACATATAGGATTGAATCATGCAAAAGGAGTTAACTCATCAACGAAGGAGTAATCTAGCTTAGGATGAATCATTTTACATATATCTTATATTTCTTATATATTAGAGGTTAGGTCCTATGACCTTCTCCCTATGGGTGTCACTCTCTTTAGAGTTCACCACTTATCTCGTCCTAACACTAGAGGTTCTCCTTGTAAAAGAGATTGAGGATCATGCATATTCAACCTTATCTTAGTTTACTATAACTTGAAACATAAGAACAACTCATGTACGCAACTGTAAGTCATATTCTAATTCATACTTCAAGTTGAAAAACACAAGTAGTCATGTGTGGTTATGAACTATACCGTGTATGAACGTATTTGTCCAAAGAGAGTTATTTGCAATGTTAATATTGTATAGATTATTGAATGAGAGTGATGTTTTATTTGTTCGAAACCTTTCTATGTTTACTTTTGCATAAATTATATTTATTTGTAGATTTGAAGAATTAGATGATGCATTTAATTTAGTATATAATGCATGAGCTATGGTTTTTTTGGATATATGTATCATGGAGTAACCTTGAAAGGTAATTCATCATCAAGTAGGCGTTTACATTTCACACTACAAATTATCCCTTCATAAAAAAGACTTAGTATGTCAGGGAGGTAGTAGCTCGATGGACAAGGAGTGGGATCCCTAGAGTAGGGACCTGAGTTCAAATCCCTGGTGGTGTGCCTCAACGCTCCTTGGTCCTATCATGCAACCCATCCTCTGTGTGATTTTAAAGGTTTCTCCTAATGTGCAGGTAGTTAGGGGGGGTGTTATACTATTTGGGGGGTTCACAATTGAGGCTCCCGTTTGGGGGTGATCCCACATCATAAAAGAAAACTCACTAAATATATGTTTGTAATATTTGATCTAAATGTATTTCACAACTTTTTGTTATAATTTTTATCTAATATTTGGGATGTACATTTACTTAACTTGATTTGATAAATGGATCTTCTTATTATTTGATCTTAGGCATAGCATTTTTCTATTGGGTTGCAATACCAATTTTCTCTTACGACCATGGTACACTTTTATATGTTGTCAATAATATGAATAACAAATTCATATGACATTGGCGACACTTATATCTATATTTTTAATGTTAAACACCTTATCTTTGTTAACTAATCACCTTGGTGGGCCAACTAGGTCCAAGTTTCTCCCTTACTACCTAAGCACCATCTCACTGGGGATTGATTGCTCTTTATTTATAGCAATCAAACATGTTTTATCTCTATTGTGAAATTATTGGTTGTAAGAAAATGCGGGCTACATCATATTCTAATGGGTTCTCTATATCATGTGGATCACAATGAAGAGATCATAATTGCTAGACTTGGTTCCATCTATAGCCTTGCTGACAATTGAATGTTGGTTTTCATAAGGGAAAATACTTATGAGGCGAGCTTGTACCACCTTCATCCCTTTTTGGTCTATTGATTTCTTAGTCCCTTCATACACCACATACGATCCACATTGATGATAGATATAACAATTTCATGGCATGTGAATCATTTAGAAGACACTTCCATAAATGATAGATAGTAGATGATCTACCATTTTTACGAATTTTGTAGCTTTTTAATAATTTATATCTAGTGTATTACATAACCTAATTCCTAATTGTTTCTTACATTGTTCGCTAAGAACCTTCATCCTTCTATCAACTTTGAGCCAATTTTTTTTCTTGTCGTGACTTGTGTAATTTAAAATCAAGTTATGCTATATTTGGGAGTCTTTTATGAGGATGAAGTTAGATTGTGGTAACAACTTATCATTCTAGTGTCCCCCAATTATGTTAGGACCTTAAAGTCGAGAGCCATTACCTAAATTCCCAAAAACTAGATTTATCAAATAACAAATAATAACAAGTAATTTGCATTAACTCACAAATATGTTTTAGATGATATAGAATGATTCTCCTCAAAGGAGTTACATGAACTTTCAACATGAGAACTATTACATATGAGAAGAAGAATCTAAATAATACTACTTTAATTAGATTTAATGTCTTGAGATCTTCTTATATTTCAATTACCTAAAACATGAACTATCCAAAATGTGGACCAATATATTTCTATATTGTGTACGTGGTGCAAACAAAATATGTTCATGTAGGTGTAAAAACATAGTAAACCATATCAGAAATTATCATTAAATAACCAGACATGCATTTTATGTTATAAATTCTCAACCCTTAATTGCTCAATCTCTATGACATACCCTCTCTCTTAGGGTTATCTCTATGGTATACCCTTTTGATGGGGTAATCTCTGTGCGTACCCTCTTGTTGGGGGTAATGTTTAATGCATACCTGCTCACTGGGGGTAATATCTCATGCATACCCCTTTCACTAGGGGTAATGTCAATTGCATGCCCTCTTAATGGGGGTAATCTCAATGGCATTCCTTCTCACTGGGGTTATATCTATAATGATTTTTTCCCCATACATTTGACCCTCTAGAGATAGCATATTAGGTTTGAGCAAGTTATGTTCATATAAGGTGATACATGCAGGGCCCTACAGTTTGGAGGAAGTAAATAATCAACTAAGTAGTTTAATTGCAATCCATTCCTGACACTTAAATAAAACACAAAATTTGATAAGAGTGGTTATTCATAAGTAACCACATACTTTGTTACATGCAGAAACCATGCAACATGTACTTCAAGCATATATCCAAACTTCCAAGAATTCAACATAATCAACCAAGATTATCTGCATGCATGTATATTCTGAAGTGTCACCATACATATTCAAGACATACTACTCTAACATATGTCCTAAACTAGGCTTTAAGATTGTTTCGAGTTGGGTATGGAATAAGGGTATCAAACCCTACTTCCATCACATTAGAGTTATAAATCCTATTTATATATTAGGTGAACTAAAATTATATATTCAAGAATTTTGTTTTCATTAAGAGAAACTATGTTAGTATGCAACTCAAGATCATAATGACAAAAGAATATTAGGTTCTAACACAAAATTATCATATTTATGACTCTGAACCTTCAATGGTGATCATTATTATCCAAAACGTGTCAAGGACATAGTTTCTCATTGGATTGAATATATTAGGTAATTGTGAATATTTAGATCAGTTCATGTGCATTAAGGTCATAGTAAGTTATACATTAGTTTTGTAACTCGGATTACACATGTTGATGATTATTCACTTTTGAAACCCTAATTATTGGCATCATTATTGTCATAATTTTGATTTTTCATTATATTTAGATTATCATATTATACCTCAAAATAAAGGGATTCATATTATTCAAGATGTTAATATTCCAATCTAGGGTTGCATGTATAAATCACATATTAATCATGTATTATCCCTACTTTTAGAACTACAATCAGAATCAAGTCTTCAAACTATTTTATTTGGATTATACTCGTCCTCCAGATGAATTTGATACAAAGTTTTTCTATGATCTGATCTATTGATTAATTTCTACAAATTTTAAAAGATAATACTAAATCCAACCTAATTCTATAAAATTTCCTTCCCTTTGTCTAATGGGTGATCTATGATTCACACACACCTTTGCCAACTAATCCATAGCTCTACTCCCTTTCAAATCCAAGATTGGTGGTTTAGTGTTTACCAGGGCTGTTGGGATTGAATTGAATTAAGGGAAATGAATAAGAGAGGATAGTCAGTTCATCACCATACCGTTGGATCTCATAGACCAGTTGACGTAGCTTCTCATCAAATAGATGATACCTTCCTTCCTCATGTGAGGAGAAGAGACGGTGCATGTTGGTGACTCTCGCCAAGAAGAAGGGAAGGTGAGGATGGAGAAAGTGGTGTGATTTGAAGACGAGTCAATGATTCTTGGTTTGTCCTCATGAAGCCAAGGGGACCCTTGGACACTACTGTTACGGCCTGGAAGTAGGGCTTCCCTAAGGCGGAGCCCGATCCTACTTTGTAGAAAATAGTGAGGAAGCCTAGGGAATTCTATGTTTAGTCTTCATGATCACGGGTGCATGTGAATTTCTAGAGTAGAGGATATGCATTAGGAGTAGTTTTATAGTTCTAAGGAGGTCTAAGTCTATGTTTTGATTTTTTGTTCTTCCTAGTTGAGATTCATGGTAGCAGGGTGATCCTTTCTTTGGGTTCAAGGTGACAAGTGCCTTTAATTCAGTGCTCACTCATCTTGGGTTGGAGAGAGGATGGAAGTGGAGCAGTTCTCTAGGTGAGAGAGAGACTAGACAGAGTAAGAGCGTTGGGGAAAAGGGTAGTTATTGGGCATCACTTTCCTTCTTTGTTAGAGGTTGAAGAAGGCCCCAAGCCCATTGATCAATGATAAAATGGCCACCAGGATGTGTGACACATCAAAGAGGCATGCCTAAGTTGGGAAACATTTATTGGTTTCCAAAATAGAATCACATGTATTTATTGCAATTAAGTCCTTCTCCCTTCTTGATTTCCCCTAGGACACTAGGAATACCATTTGGCTATGAAATTTGGAGCAAAACTCATTAATAACTTTCCCAACTAACACCTAATTTTTGGGATTTGTTGGGATAACTTTCATAGATGAAAATTTCTCTTTAAGGATTTCAATAACTTAATTACCCACATCATATGGAAAGTCTTTTCTATCTCAAGTTCAAGAATTATCTTTGTTTTCTTATTATCTTTTAGTATTCCAAAAGTCAGATCGAAAGAACACTATTTTATGTGTCAAATCTTTTTTTGAAATCCATGGTTAGATAATTACTCTATTAATTATGTAAGTTACAGATTAACTTTTAATACTTTGAAAACTTTCTTGTTATTCCATATTTCAATTATAAAACAAATTACAACACTGTTATTCTTCATATGCAAGAATTTCCTTTTTATTTCTTAAACTTGTGTCACAAGGTCCTATTTGCAAAGCAAATAGTCTCGTAGGCCTCACTTGGGTCATGGGTTGAACCCATGCATCAATGTGGATTTAAGATAACATTTGTATTCTATCAATTATGAAATTATAGAATTTTCTTATTAAATCAAGCCTTATATCTATAAATTCAAATTTTCCAAAATGTGAGGATCTTACATTCACTCCTACTTAAAAGGAATTTTGTCCCAAAAATTAAAACATAGTAAGATTAAAGTGAATGATAACTCAACAAATAGCTCAAACCTTAGGTTTGCACCCCTTCTTGGATATCATTATCTAGATCATCTTTAGCAACTTCTATAGATATAAAAATTTCTTACATTACTAAGGTTTGTATTCAAATTCAATTTTAGAGTATGTCCAAAACCTCATTTATTGCATGATTTATCAATTGGTGATTTCCATTTTCATTTTTTATTTCAATTTCACTTGGATATTACCTTTTTCACCTAAGATTCCAGACTATTATTCATTTATTTTCATATAAGGGTGAGGTAACAACTTAAAACCTTACATTATTCCATTAAACTCAACCTAGGGTATTCATTCTTGTTTGCCAATTTTTTAGTATAACATATGTCTACCCAATCTCACCCACTCACGATAAGATGAAATGAGCACTTGGATGCAACCCAAATACAATGCTCATCCCGTTCCAAGAGTAGAGGTGGTGTATTCACACATGACCTTCTAGTATAAAATTTTGGTTGAATCATCCTTAACAATGACTTCCAAGTCATGGATACTTTTTAATTCCACATTCTTTCATAAATTCAATGCATCATAGAGGAAGGTGACTTTTTTCAAAACTCCTGAGTTTATTAACAACTCCCCTTACTATTTTGTCAAACAATATTACATGACTTCTTGTATTCCTTACATCTATATTTTGTGTGTCATTGATCTTAGTCATTCCCTTAAGATCTCTAAGGGATTAGATAACTTTGGTGTGATCTCCTCTTGACCCCAAGGGTCTTATGCCCTTATGGAGTGCCTCTCACACCGTCCTCTTGGGCCTCATCAAATCATGAAGCCAGGAAATCTCCTGACACGTGGATGGTTATTTCCCAATCTCATAGTCTTATGCAGTTAGGGCATCATTAGCCCTTATCCTCATAAGTCTTATGTACCTTTAATAATACCTATTTGATATTAGAGTATAATTAGGGCACTACCCTTCCTAAGGTTTTTATTGAGATGTCATAACTTTATTTCATTACACATTTTTATCTTGAGGTTTTTCTAACAATATTCAGGCACATTATTCTATGTATAATTCCTTAACCAAGATTTCTTCAATATCTTATCATGCATAGTGCTTCCTTTATGTTCCTGAATTGCGATCCAGGCAAACTTCACTCCTATGCTTGGTCTTCACGGTGACCTTCCCTCCTAGGCTTTGTCTTCATATTGACCTTCCCTCCTTGCACTCCACATAAATGACATATCATGTCACATTTGACAACATCAGTCATAGATCAAAAATTGACACCAATACACTATGATGTCGGCTAAGAAGGATAACTTCCACCTATATGTGAAGGTTGGCCGATTTACAAAAGTCATGAGCATCTCTTTTTCTTTACCATCGGTTTATTAACATCAATACCGATGTCTAAAATAACCCACGAAATACAAATTTGTAGGGAAAAAAATTTGCCTTCAAAAAATTTCAATTCGACATCGGTGGTACCAAAACCAACGACATATGTTTCTCACCAACCCCCTGTGAAATTTTTTATACCTAAGTAGTCATTGGATTTTGACAATGAACTGGTGACTAAACATCATTCGTGAGATGAAATTCATCCCCTCATGTGGCATCAGTTTTCATCAAAGAACCGATGAGGATGTCTTCGCGCGTTGTCCCCGTGAAATATTTTCCCCCCAATATGCCTATTCAGCGTCAGTTTTTGGTTGGCAACTGATAATTATGATCGTAACTGCCAAACATTTTTTTTCTCATGTTATGTGGATGGACACTGGTGTTTGTATCTAGAAATTGACAACTAACACCCTTCCTGGGAGCAAAGTTTTTGATGAAAGTTGGTGATAGGTGTCGGTTTACTAATATCACCAACACCTATTGGTTTTAAGCATAATATTTTTGTAATAACCGATGCTGATAGTTAACTTAATAGAACATATGAAAACTAGACTCTTCCCGTTCTCTGTTTCATTCCCGATCTATTTTGGTGATAGGTCTATGACGATTCACCCGCGCCACCACCTCCGGAGCTCCGCTACTCCATCCATTTGTCATGCACCGCCATTCCTTCCTTCTTCACTCACCTACCACCTCTTCTGAGCACGTCGATGAGTTGTTGCATGCTGACCACCACTTGATCGAGGACGCCGGCAAGCTGCCATAATGCTCACCTGCTGCCCGATCGAGGTGTTTCACTCAATGCCACTACCACCACCGAACGTCACTTGAGAAATGGTAGTCTACCACCTTCACCTCCATCCTGACCATCATCTGCTTCACCTCCAGCCTGACCATCATCTGTACCTCCAGCCCGACCACCTTCACCTCCATCCCTACCAACTTCATCTCCGACCGCCGCCACCACAACCTTCTCCACCAGTGCGGTGAGTGGTTAATCAATCGTAGATTATTAAAGGTTAATGATGCCACCATATTGATTAATACTGATTAATATTTAGTAATTAGAGTTAATGATGCCACCATATTGATTAATATTGAGTAATTATGGTTAAGGCTGCCACCATAGCCTGCTCCACATATAGTTGATTAATATTGATTAATTAGGGTTAATGATGCATGAATGAACTTAATTAATTAGATTTGCACTTAGTTTCTCTAAGATTGTGTAGTTGATTAATATTGATTAATAAGGGTTAATGATGCATGAATGAATTTAATTAATTGATATTGTTTTGTTTCTCTCTTGTTAGTGATTGATTTAACTTAGTTCAATAATTATTCTTCAAAATTGTGTAGTTGATTAATAATGATTAATTAGGGTTAATTATGAATGAATGAACTTACCCAAATGGAAGAATGTATTGAATTAAATGATGTTACACAAAACCTAGGATATGAATGATGAAACTAGGATTGTAGGTATAGGACTGACAACATATATGTATTTTGTTGGCGTAGAAACGCGTCTGAGATTTACTCATTAGGAGTAAATCTTGGATAGTCCCCGATTTGGGACTATTTTTGAACACTTAATCTCACTTAGGATGTAAGTCTATAATGTATATTGGGTTTTCATGATGTTTCGTCAACACTTCCCCATTTTTTCTCTAAGTACATATGTCGGTGGTCATTTGCCCATGTGCATTGGTGTACTTGGAGAACTGTGGAGAAATTCTGCCAAAATTTTCTTAAAATCGAATACACATTATACACTCACTAGTGAAATTAGGTGATCAATAATGGGATAGGTTGTACATAGTTATTATATATAAGACCCTAATCTTTTAACCCTAAACCCTAATATATACTTATTTTCTCTTTGATCATAGAATGGATAGATCATGGATGTCCATTCGAAATCACTACACCCTAGAGTTTATTACTGGTCTGGATTAGTTTATTTGATTTGCGGAGGAACATAGGAAACAACCTAGAGATAGGTTCTACTATCCATGTAGGCATTTTGGTAACAACTTGAAAGTCAGCACTGGTGACGGAATCAAAAGTCATGCCATGTGCAACAGGACTGTACAAGGCTATACAGAATGATACTGGCATGGAGAGATTTCAAACCTAAAATCAGTAGATGTCGATAACAGTGCTTGTGTGGAAGAAGAAATTTTCTATGATGACATAGAGGTGAACAAACCAGTTCCAGTAGACATCATTGATGAGATGCTGGATAGTTATGGGGTAGAGCACATTGATCCACCTCCCATGTTTAGGAACATTGTGCCTGATGCTGAGAGACAGTTATACACATGTTGTACTAAGTTTATGAAGCTTAGTGTTGTGTTGAGATTGTATAAGTTGAAGGCTAATAATAGATGGAGTGACAAAAGCTTCACATCATTATTTTCTTTGTAGAAAGAAATTCTTCCTGAAGGAAACAATCTACCAATATCAACATATGAGTTAAAGAAATTATTGTGTCCATTGTCAATGGAGGCCAAGAAGATACATGCATGCCCGAATGATTATGTATTATTTCAAAAGGACTATTTGGATTTGAAAGATTGTCCAAAATGTGGTGCATCAAGGAATAAAATGAGGACTTTGGGGAAGTCCAAAATTAGTTCTCCTGCCAAGCTGGTGTGGTACCTACCTATAATACCATGGTATCAACACTTGTTTGCCAATCTGATAGATGTGAAGAATTTGAGGTAGCATGCATAGGATAATAAAAATAATGATGGGATCCTACGACATTCGTCTGATTCCCCATAGTGGAAGAATATTGATTTATTATACCCTAAATTTGGTGAAGAAGTCAGGAATCTAAGACTTGGGCTTTGTACTGATGGGATGAATCTGTACATGACATTGAGCAGCCAACATAGCACTTGTCCTGTTATGCATACTATATACAATCGTCCTCCCTGATTGTGTATGAAAAATAAGTACAATATGCTGTCATTGTTGATATCGAGTCCTAAACAACCTAGAAATGATATCGACACTTATCTTGAACCTCTGATTGATGACTTAAAGAAACTCTGGGGTGAAGGTGTGATGATCTATGATGCTTCATGTAGAGAGACATTTGGTATCAATGAAAGATATGAAGCTGATAGGTCTTAAATCTCATGATTGTCACACTCTAATGCAACAAATATTGCATGTGGCAATTCAATCTATACTTCCAAACCATGTAACGTTTGCAATCACTGGACTTTGTTTCTTCTTCAAGTCTGTGCAGCAAAGTTATTGATCCTGAGACCCTCAATAAGTTGCAAAGAGAAGTGGTTGTTACCCTATGTCATCTTGAGATGTATTTTCCTCCTTTATTCTTTGATATCATGATTCATCTTGTTGTCCACTTGACTAGGGTAGTGAAAATGTTGGGACCAATTTTCTTGCATTGGATGTATCCTTTTGAACAATACATGAGCATTTTTAAAGGTGTTGTTCAAAACTATTATCGGGCTGAAGGGAGTATTGTTGAGGGTTATGTGGTGAGAGAAGTTGTGGATATTTGCAATGACTTTCTGAGTGGTAATGAAACTCCTATAAATGACAAGAATATTGAGGAGTATTCTGGCAAAGGGATTTTAGGATCATGGATGAAAGTAGTCAGCTATGAGCTGTTGGAACAAGCTCACTTGTATATTTTACACAAGATCGATGAAGTGAGTGTTTATATCGAGGAACATACCAATTACATTAAGAAACAATATCCTCGAGCCAATTCAATGTGGCTTTCTAGAGAGCATAATAAGACATTTATTAAGTGGTTTGAAGATAAAGTCTTACATCAACTATCTCCAAAACCAAATAATATTGCTAAAAATATCAAATGCCTAGCCTTTAAACAAAAAATGAATGTTATGTCTTATGAAGGGTTTGACATAAATAGGTTCTCATATTACATAAAGCATCAAGATGATAAGAGCGTCATCCAAAACAGTGGGGTCACCCTTCAAGCATCTTCATTATTTTTTGCCAGTGCAAAGGATAAGAGTCCACATGTAGCTAAAATGTCATATTACAGTGTCATTGAAGACATATGGGAGTTTGACTACATATATTTCAAAATTCCTCTCTTTAAATGTAATTTGGTTGATAACAAGAAAGGAGTTATAGTGGATGAATTGGGTTTCACATTAGTGAACTTTGAAAAGATTGGCAAGAAGGGTGAACCATTTATATTGGCATCACAGGAGAAATATGTATTTTATATCGATGATCCTACAAATGAAAAATGGCTGGTTGTTCTTTATGGTAAAAGATAGTTCATTGAAGATCCTGTAGATGAAGAAGAGTACTATGATAAATATGATGACTTGAGTGCATTCTCAGTTGGGTTTCCAACACCAAATATTGAAGCTAACGATTACTTATATGTGTGTGGAGATCACACCAAACAAATGTTAATTGATAAAAGATCACAGTATTAATGGCATGTTTTTATATTTTATATGTTTTTTATATCTATGTGAACCTTACAATGTTATATTATCTTCTAGTTATGTTAAATGTTAAATGTATGATTTTTTTAATGACACTTTCAGATGGATGATCATGAGTATGATGATCATAATGATGATTACCGTGAGGGTGAGGATATCAATGAGGTGGCCCCTCACAATGTAAATTTTAAAATATATCATATATATCTAACTATATGTCCATTTATAAGTTATATTCGATAAGTGTTTTTTTAACATACCAATTTTTAGGTTGAGGATGTACCTAATGAAAACCTTGAAACACTTGTTGAGAAGAAAAAACATTTGAAAACGTGACGGGCTCACTATGATGAACAAGTTAATACAACAAAGGGGCAATGGACCAAAACTGGCTTTGGATTTTGATCATGCAGGAAATCCAGCTGGAGTGAACCACAACTCGTTTATTTCATATCTTGGGGTTCTTACACATAGCCATTGTAGTCCTCATTTAGAATGTTCTTGGCATAATGTTCCTAAATACAAGAAAGACTTAATATGGAAAGAACTATGTGTGAGTTATTATCATTTGTAATTATATTTTGTAGAATATTGATTTTTAGGATATACTAGTCTATTAAATATATGACGTTTTGTAGAGTATATTTGAACTGGATGAAAACCAACATCATAAAAAGGTGATGCAGCACTGTGGGAGGGTCCTAAGGAACTATAGGAAAAATCTCACCTGACTATACATTCGAGAAGCTGAGAATAGGAAGATTGTCAGCCACTGAGCAATGGAACTACCTAGAACTGAAGGGCTGGGAGGCGTTTGTTGCCAGGAGAAATACTAATGAATTCAAGGTATTAACCAATTCTTATGAATTCATCTATTCACAATTGACCTTTAGTGTTACTAACCAATTCAATGTGTTTACTAATAAGGCTATCAGTGATGCTCAAAGAGCAAGGCGTGTACTAAATGTTCATGACCACACGATGGGTCCATGTGGCTATGCATGCATTCGTCAAAAACTACTAGTTGTTGCTGCTGAGTCTGCCACTACTCAAGAGACTGGTGAGTCCTCTACTGTTACTCCCAACCTTTGCCTCACCTATTGTGTGGATAGATGGGAGGAAAAACAAGAAATGAGATATTACCAAGCCCACAATTGTTGAGGCAGCTACAAATGGTAAAATTCAACTCTCAGAGCTTTCAATATTGATTATGTTTACTTACTAATTTATATTTGTGGCGATTAGTGGGAGCTTCACGAGCAGAGGAAGCAAGGCAAGTTCATCCCTGAGGGCACAAGGGATGAATTGACAGTTTCTCTTGGTAACCCAGAGTATCCTGGACGTGTTAGGTCTGCGGGCGCTGGTGTGGGCATGAAAGCGTTCTTTGGGCCATCACAGTGCAAACATGTTCCAAAAGCGGGATTTTCTAAAGTTGAGGTAACCTATTCTTTTTTTAGAATGTTATTGCAAAGGGAATTCCATAATAAAAATCTAGCCTTTCTTTTGTCCATGTATAGATAGATGAGTTAACTGATAAGAGAGTCCAGGAAGCAACGAGCAACTGGAAGGCATCTCAGGCTACCACTCAGACAGTACCTCTATCGTGCCGCTCTTCCCCTACGATAGAGGTGGTTGGGAGTAATCATGTAGACCCACCACCTAGCACATCCGTTGTAAGTATTTTTATGACATAGTAGCTAGTCCTTTCAAGATGATATGTTTATTTATATGTATATAACATACACTATGTAAATTTGTAGGGGTTGAGGTCATGCTATCTATGATTCAAGGAATTCATCATTGCAGTGGTCGAGGCTTACCCACACCTTCCAGGGCACACAATTTATGGCACTCCAATACCTGATGGTTATGTTCGTGTGAGCCCGAGGCTTGTGCTCCCTCATTGGAGGCAGCATCCATTGCCATATTCTCACCCAGATGCTGACACACCTGGTGAAGTAGAAGGAAGAGTGATATTGTAACCCGAAATGGATGTCGTCTATACTGATCATGTATGGTAAATTTAACATTACATGAATTTGTTAGCGTGTATATACAAGTCAATTGATATGAAATTATATATATAGGAGAAAAGGAAGAAACCCGCTACAGCTCTGCCTCCACCTCCTCCTGCAATACCTAGTAGGCTTCCAAAGGACCTATACGACTCTATAGGTCTTAATTGTAGGGGTATGGAAATATGGATAGGAGAACATAACAAACTGTGTCCTATAAATGTTTATATTCCTAAGGATGTTGTAGGCCAATCATATGATAACACTATATTTATACAAGATATTTTGGAGTTGTTTAGGTATGATTGTTTGAATATATCTATGATAGAGCTATGGATATGGTGAGATCTTGTTTATATATCTATATACCTTGTTTTTTATATGGTGATTTGGTTTCTTATATATTAATGCATACGTAATATATGTTTTGTAGCCACCTACACAAGATCTATAAAGAATTTTCGTTTACCGATGTGAGATTTCTAATTTCATCTTTGATCTATCTTATAGATAAAGGCTCTACAACAATTACCTTACACTGCTCTGTCACTTTTAAATATATTGGTAAAAAAAAGAAGAGCTTGATAATAGCTTCATTCAATGTTAATAATTTTGACTTAAGAGAATTACATTTTATTGTTGACTTTGAGTTATATATTTTTAACTTTCTTATCTCTAGTGGTAAGCATTGGGAGTTATTGGTTATTGTCCCTAAGACGTTCACTATTTATAATCTAGATCATGAGGGGAAGTAATATGACATACATGGACACGTAATGAAAATGCCATTATTCTCATTAGAAATTTTTCACATTTATATCCGTTAACATCTATTATTACATTACTATTGGGTAATTCAATTTAATGTGTTACATTAACATGTAGGGCTTTAAAAGATTTCATAAGAGATGGAGGAAATGTGTGCAAGATAAAGAACAAACTGTTAGTTTGGGAGAATGTGAAAGTAGTTTCCTGACTCCAATGTAAATATTATTTATGTGAACTATGCTTGTTTTTATTTATTAACATTTTCTTTGTTGAAATTTATAGTGTGCTAAATAAGACAACGACTGGGCATGTGCATACTACGTGATGCGATATATGAACCTGATTGTCAGATATGTTGCACTAGATATCGATAACATACAACAAGTATTTTATAGTCTCAATAGATAATATGAAATATATAAATCTTATTAATTATAAATATTATATCGTCTTATTAGATAATATGAAATATATCAATTTTATTAATTATATATACGACATTCTCTTTGTAGATTCTTAAAACTAGTGACTTCATTACAGGTGAAAAGATATTAGATGTACAGAGTCCCTATACGATGGAACAATTAGATGATATAAGAGAGCAATGTGCAAAAGCCTTAGAAGCGTTGGGAATTTTTTATTATCATCGGAGTACTGATGACGAAGATGATAATGATAAAGAATGAAATTTCTAAAATTTAATGTGATTATATTTTTCTGTATTTGGTGACATTTTAAACTTTGAAAGACACACTTATATATACATGTCTGAATGAATTTTGAATTGTCTGATCTATATACATGTGTGTGAATGTGCTTCTACATGTGTGTGAATGTGAAAAGAGATGAAAGAATGAAAATACAGGTTGCTACATGTGTGTGAATCATATGAATGGATTAAATTTTCTTATACATGTGTGAATCACATGATCTATGTATATAATGTTGTCCATCTTGTTAATATTACAGGTTTGTGGCCTGTTGTTGGCTAAAATCAGAGGATGTTGTAAACCTATAGTTCAGAACTACAGGTTATGCATCCTGCCAGTGGTGTAGCCACAGTCAGGCACACTTAGGCATGTGCCCGACCCATCTTTACAAAATAATGGTACTTTACATACAGAAAACCAGTCTTCGTGAATTTGCAGTAGTCGGTGCCCACCCCAATTAAATCTGCGTGCCTCGAGTTGTCCCGTCCTTTGACTTCTCCGTGTGCCTTTTCTCATTCTCACTGTAACTGATCTCGTATCTTTAATTGTAATAATAACTATCTATTCTTGTAGTCAAAGAATAATTGTTGACCAACTATGGGATATTACGAAGCAACTTCCCATTTTTCAGTTTCTAATTACATAATTGTACATAATATCAATATGTATTGTGTTGTGTTTCTCCCAAATCAATAATAGTTACCTATGACTATTACCAAGCACAAATATTTTCTTTTGAATATTTCTTTATTTATGGTATTTGTAAAATTATTTTCTCATTATTATAAATGTATACTACCGTTTCTAGTATAACAAATTTAGTTTGACCGATAAAGTTCTAACTATCAGTTCTATATAACTATTGTGTCAATTGTACTTTCCTATTGTGTAGAAATCGGTGACTGCATAGATGTACGATTTATTTCTATGGGAGTAGCACCAGTATATGATACATATCCCTTCTCAACTCGATGCTCCCATTATAAAGGGTGTGTGCTATAGCAATAAAACTGATCCTCTGCTAGCATCGAAAGACTGAGTGTTGGAAGTTTGTTGTTTATTTGAGCAGTGTGTAAAGTTCTTCATACGGTAACTACTTTTTTATTTTCATCTTGTTGTTTAGACTTAGTTGAAGTTAGTAGTTATGCCTACTAGTGTGCCGCTAAGTGTTGCTAAAAAAACGTTAAGTTATCAAATATTTTCAATTTTAAGATGATAACTAAAAATTCTTTAATATGTATTTTATTTCTTATTTCTTATGACATTCATAGTATGCTCAATGCTCTAAAATATTTTTTCTTATCATTGTAGTTATTTTAGTCTATCATGCGAAGATTTTGTAAGAGAAATTCTCCTCACTGTGTGGAGTATCACATTGTATGGTTCTCAAAATACTTTACATTGATTATTGGATTTTGAATTTTTTTACATCAGAATGATTATATTTGGAGCATCGCATTGTGTAGTGCCCTCCCTGATCAAAATTCCTGGCTCCGCCACTACATCCTGCTGACCAGCTAGACAGTAGGCCTACAAGCTGATAAGAAAAAAAATAAAACATAGTCATCGGATAAAAGAAAAAAGCTGACAACTAATGTCCAAATCGTCAGTTAACTACATAAAACCGCCGTCTTTTCTTCAAATGGTGTTAGTTATTTTTTAGTTTTAAAAAAACTATCAATGAAGGAGGTCAACGAAGTCAGTTATTTATACATAGCCGACAACTATGGTCTAATCGGGTGCTAATTTTTTTTGCTTGGGATGGAGAATGGTGTCGGTTTTGGATGAATATCCAACGCCTGTGGTCCCATTGCTGGCATTTCTTTTTTTATTTGCAATCAGGAATGGTGCTAGGTCATCAGTTTTGTAACTGATGCTTAAGACATCTACTTTTAGTATCGCCTGCTTGGGTGTCACTTGGAAACTGACGTCAAAAGGCTTATTTAACCGACATCAAAGGTGATATTTGTACTAGTGTTGAGCTTGGTTTTCATGGGAACTTTCCCTCATGGGCTTTGTCTTCAAGGTAACCTTCCCTCTTTGATCTTGGCCTTTGTATTGACCTTACATCCCTAGTCTTGGTCTTCATAGTAACCTTCCCTTCTTGGGATTGGTCTTTATAGTGATCTTCATTATTGGGCTTGGTCCCACATTATCATCTACGTCCTCAATGACTTTTCCTTATATCCCTTGGAGATGACTTAATTGAGCTCAAAGCATTATACTCAATATATGTGCTTTCATGCTTCATATACTTAATCTTTTAAGATTTAGGTGACATATAATGTTACCTCAATTCCTAAAATGGTTTATGAACTTACCCCTCTAGAGAAGGTCCTACCTGATTAATGTATTTTCATCATTTTTATTTACATCTTTTAGATATCTTTTTAGGATATTTGTTATTTATTTTCTTAGTTTTATAATTAATTACATTATATTATTTTTTTTTCTTTAAGTAAAATTTTAATTATATTTTCTTGGATTTTTTAGGAAATGGGATAAATATTCTTGGACTATAATTGCACAATTTGCAGCAGTCCTGTAATTATTGTATACTCGTCCTCAAAAGTGGCATAACTCTTGCATCCAAAGTCCAAATTGAGTGTACAAGTATTCATTGGAAAGAGAATTGTATTTCCTAAAATAATATCCTATTATTTGGACCTATTTTATTCTTTTTACGGGAGATAAATACGTTCGAAATTGCTGTTGCGGGAATCTACATTGAAGAGAGTTACATGATCAAGACAATTAAAGACTATCAAATTTCTATTGACCAGATCTAGAAAATTCAAAAACATTTCTCCCTCTCTCCCCCCCCTCTTTTTTTGAGTAGCCTACCCCCTCCTTCTCCTATAACAACCTAAGACTCCACCACCCTTCTCTGTGAGTATTATATGCACTAGCTTTGTCTTTCCTCTTTGTTTTAGGGCTTTTAGGTCTACCTCATTAGCATAGATCATCAACTTCATAAGATCTAGAAGCTCAAGAAAAAACCAAACCAAAACATGATGGCATTTTCTTCATAGATCTCTAATCATCAAATATTCTTACCTAACAATTTCTTTCTCCTAAACAACCACTAGATTCTTATGCAGGGAACCATCAACCAGAGAATGAGGCTTCACAACATACCAACATTCCTTACCTCTTCAGTCTCTTGGGACTCTCTCTATGGTATTCATATCATACTCACATATATGTAAGATGACTCTTTCTCTATCTCTAGGGTTTGGTCCTCCCAAGGACATATAGGGCACACCAATACTATAGGAATCATGCATAATGCAACTCAACTCATTAACTCAGGAGCAATCTAGTTTAGGACATATTGGAACAAATATTTCTCATAATTTATAATATCTTAGAGTTCATGTTTCTAACCTTCTTCCTCTAGGTTTCACTCTCTCTTGAGTTAACCATATAACTAGTAATAACACAATAGGTCCTCCTTTGTAGAAGACATTGAGGCTCTTGTTGATTCACATATTCTCTTAACATAGCTTATCTAATCTCAAAGAAGCACACATACTTGCATCATCAAATATTGTGTCAAATCCTCAAAGTGAAATATAATTGTCAAATCTGACTGAGATCATCATAAGACATTTTATCTCATTATATAAAACTTAGATCATATATTCTAAACATATTCCATGTATTCCATCCATCACGTATTCCAACAAGGATTTGGACATTTAACCTAGAACTAATCCCTCTTCTACACATATGTCACTTACTTTAACTCAGATTCATGACTACCTCGTACTGGTACTTGTGTGGGGAAACATTTTCCTATTAGGGTACCTAACAGGAAGAGGTTAGGCTTTCTATCCACAACTTGACCTCATAGGCTTAGGGTTTTGCCTCCCCCATTGGTCTTTTCCCCATTCATGTGTTGACCCAACCCAGGTTGGGACACCAACCATAAAAGTTGAAATGAGGGTTTCATATTTTCTTTTTTATGTAAGCATTGATTTTCTATGTTTCATATGTATATTCAAAACTCTTCACATGAACCACACATGCATTACTACAAGTGTGAGTATCCAATTTATTTGTATTTCCTCTTTCCTCTTACCATATTAGGGTTCATATTGGTAGGATTACTATTTTACTCACACTATTCCTATTATCCATGATTAGGGTTTAGGGTTAGGTTTGGGAATACACCTTGCACGTTAAGGTCTAATCATTCGTTGAACCACTTAAGGTTTTCCTAAACCATCCCTAGTCTCATCTAGGATTTAACTTTACAAGGAGAAACTCATACAACTTTCTTTAAAACCATTTCACCATCTTAATTGCTTATGCACAATCATTGGTGGAGGATGCCTTAATCCTACTTCTTCTCAAAACCCTAATTTGAGATGACTAGGGAAGTACCTTTTAAGGTTTATTAAGCAGGAGGATGAGAAGTGGATGAAATTATAGATGAAAAACCTGGAGGGAACATTACTTTAGGAAAACCCTAGGTTCTGGCCAGGTAGGTATCACCTTGCTAAGGGAGTCCTTGTATACCAACTTATGGTGCATAGGAAAATGTTGTCAGCCCCAAAAGTCATGATCCTTTCTAGAGACCATTACCCTTTGGTAATTCCCTAATAATTCTACTCATATTTCTATGGATTACTTATAATTATCGACTATTAATTATTATTTGAAAATATTAGGTCTCTAATACAAAATGTAATGATCTCACTTTGTAGTGTCCCCCAATTAAGAAAGGACCATAAAATCAAAATCCATTACCTATATTTACAAGATCCAAATTTATTAAATAACCAATATTAGCAATTAATTTCCATTAATTCACAAATATTGTTTACATGATGTAGAATGAAGCTCCTCTAAGGAGTTACATGAACTTTTAAAATGAGAACAAGCATCTAACTAATCCACCTTTAGATATCTTTAATGTGTTCGATCTGATTCACATGTCTTGAGATCTTCTTATATTGCAATTTTTTAAATGTCGAGAATCCAAAACAAGGATAAGTATGTTGCTATATTGTGTACATGGTGCAAAAAAAATGTTCATGTACATTTAACAACATAATCAACCATATCAAAAATTATAATTAAACAATCAAACATGCATTTTCTATTTTAAATTCTCAACCCTGAATTGCTCAATCTATGTGGTATGCCTTCTCGCTGGGGGTTATCTCTATGGTATACCCTTTTGCTGGGGGTAATCTCTAATGTATGCCCTCTTGTTGGGGGTAATCTCTAATTCATACCCTCTCGCTGGGGGTAATTTTTGATGCATACCCTCTCTCTAGGGGTAATATCAATTGCATACCCTCTCGTTAGGGGTAATCTCAAAGGCCCCCTCATTGGAGGTAACCTCCAAAATGACTTTCTTTTGATACATCCAACCCTCTAGAGATAACATCTTGGGGTTGAGCAAGTTACATTCATATAAGGTGAGTCACATAGGGCCTTATAGTTTGTAGGAAATTAATAAACAACCAAGAAATTTATTTTCAATATGATAACATCTAATTTCTAAATATTTAATGACTAATTTTACCCTTAATTTCCCCTCTTTTATGCAATGTCGTCGTTACTTTCTCATATTTTTCTCATCAACACCAAGTATACCTTAGTTGCAAGATAACCACACATTAATATGTAGATAACTTACCAAGCAATGATTTTTATTATGGGGTTGAACTCCCAATTGTTTCCACAACTGATGAAGACCCTTTACGGCCTCAGGACCAAGGAGACACTAGCACCGCTCGTGCATTCGTTCCCAAATTGATTGTCTCCAGTTGAGTTCAAATCCACCATTGGGTAGCTTTTTAGGCCAACCATCAGTTCCAGTGACTGATGGCTAGAAAGGTAACCAGTATGAATCACCATCGAGTGTCAAGATGAATGGCCGACTAAGATCCAAACTTGATGGCCAGACTTGATGATTAGACAATTTCACACCTATAGGTTCAATCAATGGATGGCCCATCCAAACACAAGGCCGAGTCTAACCAATGGAGAGACTGGACAGTCCAATCGATGGCACACTAGTCTAGAAACTTTGGATCCCAAGATCTGATGGTCACAAAAATCAATGGACATGTAAATGATGGTGCCCTAATGTGTAACTACCAAACGATTACAACACTGGTAGAACGGTCATTCAAGACTGTTAGGTGCATTCCTTGAAGCACGTGCTCAGAGGACTTGTGGCATAAGTAAAGCATCTGATGCACCACCTCGAGTATCGAAATGAGGCCTATAAATAGAAGACCCAATGCTATGAAGAAGGGGTCGCGATGAGAAGGAGACGATGAAGTGTTTTCGGACAACTACCTCTCCATCGACCATCGAGTTTCACCATCCACCATCAGTTCCTGGCCTCCACGTACGAGAGTCCAAGGAATAGAACATCTCCACTTTGGCCAAGCATCTCCAAAATTTTTCAAGAGAGGGGGAGAGAGACAGAGAAGCCATCCTCACCTTGACACTGATTCTAGATTCATAATGGAGAAGCTCTCCATCGACCTTGATCGGTATGTGGTCATTGTTGGTGTATCTTCCTTCTTCTTCTTTGAAATTATCCACCTTCTTTCATCTCTTTCATTACATTTCATCTTTCACCATCATGTCTAAACAAACTTGTAATCCACCAAGATACTCATTACCATGAGTGGCTAAACATATGGCTTGGGTTGGGTGTATCCACTAAGGTTCTCCCAAAATATAAATACATATATCCATTGAATATATGCTCTTAACAAAGTTTATCTCCTTACTCTTGGTCTTAGTGCCTCACTTGCATTAGCTACCATCTTGTGTTGTTTGATTGTTGATACCTTAAAAGAGTAGTATTAACCTATATCTAAGAATTATGGAGTTGCATGAATGCATGAGAGTGTTTGAATGCTTAATCTAATGATCATATGGTTTTACTTTGATTGTTTGTTTGACATATTTAGATAAACACAAAGTTATATATAGATCTATCCTAAGTTTGAGAGAGGAGGGAATAAACATTTATGATTATTAGTTGTAAATTGTATAAGGGTAAATAATGGGTGTTAGTATTGCATAGTGGTGAGAGACCTTGATTGTGAAACCCAATCCAAGTTTCCCATCCATATTGCATACCTTACTCTTTTGACTTTCTTGTTCGTTTATTTTACTTATTGATTGTTTTACTTATTTATTTCATGTTTTTTGATGTAACACTATTCCATAAGGAAAACAAAACTCTATCTCACTCCTTGTATGGTATAAATAAGCTAAGTCTCTCAAATTTTTAACACATACCACCCTTGTCTATGTGCATCGATCCTGATTTACTGCATCAGACCTCATATTATCGGTGTGGGGGCCTGCGTGTTGGGATAAAAATTTAAGAGTTTGATTACTCTAGTTCTGGGTGTGTGATTTAGGTCAATCATCTTTTTGGCATTGTTAGCAGGAACAAGGCAACCAATATTCTTAAGAAATCAAGTCTACTTAGAAAACACCCATTCCTTAGTTCTAGCAATAGATTTGATTACACATTCTAAAAATGATAACTCCAACTATCTTAAATAACTCGTATCACAAGTCCAATGTCTAAACTGGATTGTTTGGCTGATTCAGGCAGTTTGAATAAACTAGATTGTAACCTCTACCCACTGCAAGGAGTGCTCCTTGTAGGGAAGTTGTTTGCAAAGCTAAGGTGGACGACGACCTTCATGATGAACATGATTCTAATCATAGAAAAGAGCATCATGAACAAGAAGAGTATGGGGAAGAATATGAAGAAGAGCATCATGACGATGAATATTAGGAAGAGCATGAAGAAGAATGTCATGAGGAAGTTTGTGATAATAGAGCAAGAAGAAACAAGAGAAGGAAAAATAATAACAATGATGATTACGATGGGGGAGGACCCTCACTTCACGATTTGTAAGCCTCAAGGGCTAATGAATCTAGATGCCCATTCATTCCCTAGTTTCAATGTTCAAAACTATGAGATAAAACCAACATTCATTTCTGTGATCGAAAACAAGATATTTGGGGCAAAATCCCAAGATGAAAAACCTTATCATCACTTGGATGTTTTTAAAAATATATGTGACACCATCAAGGTGAAAAGGGTGCCACAAGAAGTTATTTACAACAAATGATTCAACTTATCTATCAGAGATAAAGATCTATCATGGTACCTTGCAATGCCAGATAAATCCATTAATGGGTGGGCACCTCTTGATGATGTCTTTGTCACGAAGATCTATCCCATTAAGAAGACTCTCACAAATAGATAATATCACTGGATTCATACAGAAGCTCTATGAGAATTATTATGAAGTGTGGGAAACATTCCAAGAGTACAAGAGGGACTATTTCATCATAACTATGAAAAGGGATTCCTTGTCACCACCTTCTATAATAATCTTACCTCTATTGAAAGGACCTTAGTGTATGCTGTAGTAGAAAGTGATTTCTAAGGTAAGAATCCCAAGGAAACTGTGTAGATAATAGACAATATGGATGCCCTACAATCCAAATTGGACTACAACCGAGGAACAACTAAGAAAGGTTCATCTGAAGGTACTACTTTTGAGTAAAAGGCTTTAGAAGCTATAACTTCGTGAATATCACTTTAGACATGAAAAAGTTGAAAGATTCTCGATGCAAGGGTAAGAAAAAGATGAAAAAGTAATGAAATGTATCACCTATGGAGAAAGGGGACATGGAATTGACGATTGCATTTGTACCCAAACTAATAAGGATGATCAAGAAATAAATTGCAAAAATGTCTCCTATGTCAACTTCAAGAGTGCAGACCACCCTGGATTCTCCTATTGAAACAAGGATGTCGTTGAGAATTCTCATCAATTGGATGGACCACCCAAGAAACCACCTGGTTTCGACAGGGATGGAGGACCTTCTGGATACACACGTAACACAAACTACTAGTAAAATAGGATCAACTACCAAGTACAAGGTCAAAACTAGAATAGAAACATCAGAGGAGGAAGCCAAGTCAAGGACATACTTGTAACCAGTAGGACATAATGTCTAAAAAATGATTGCTTTACCAAAATGACAAGACACTATAAGAACAATTAACTTGGAGCACCATAACAAACACTAGCATATTGAACACAATGCAGACCCAACAGGGGGGTGTAACAACTCAGATGGATGACTTGCAGACCCATCAGAAGCAAATTGATCAGCAACTCGCACTACTATCAAAACTGATAAAGAATCCATAGGGGAGGATACCTCCAATATTAGAATTGTAAAGATGGCCACCCTTACATAAGGGAGGGTAATTTAAGAATTAACATATAAAAATATATATAAGGACACTCCTATAACTGATCCCCAACCTCAAAATGTTCAAATAGAAAAGAACTTGAAGTAGAAGTTTTTACCAAGAAGGTAATAACAAAATAAAAGGATAAGGGAAAGAAACTTGTAGTGGAGAAGAAGTATAAACTAGCTAATGAGATTCTAGCATGTAGGGATTCTTATTCACCAAGAATTCCCTTCCCTTATAAGCTTATCAAAGCTCATTTGAAAAAGAGATATGAGAAGTTCTTAGAAGGCATTAAAAAATTGCTTCTAGATGTTCCCTTCCTAGATGACATTAAAGAAATGCCAACATACCACAAAATTTATCAAGGACTTGACCACAAAATGAAGATGATTGGGACCATGTTGAAATTGTCAGGCTAGCCAAAATGTCCACTGCTTTCATCCAAGCAAGACTTTCTGCCAAACAAAAAGATCTAGGATTTTTCACTATCCCATTAAATGTGGGAGATAATGAGGTGTGACATGGTCTAGCTGATTTCAGAGCAAGTATTAGATTTATGCCTCTCATACTAGCTCAAAGGCTAGTACTTACTAACATGATCAAGACAAGGATGCAAATTCAATTAGTAGACCACTCTTTTACGATACTGATAGGGATTCCCAAAGATGCTCCTATCTACACGGAATGATTTGCATACAGTGTGACATACTCATGATTGACACACTAGAAGAATTGACCTATCCTATTATATTCAAAGGACTCTTCATCGACATTGGAAGAACCTTGATAGACGTCAAAGCAAGTATTATAACTATCAAAGTGGGGACTGATGATATTGATTTTCATGTTTAAGACTCCATGAGAGGACCATCTCTTTTTTAGTCACTCTACATATAAACGTACATTTTATCTCTACCTTAGGGATTGTGATAGAATTAGAGAATTTCTATTACGTACTTGCCATAAATAGAAATATTATTTATGGTGTTCATTTGGACAAGAATGGTTTTGTATTCTTATTAAGAATGAATTTGTCTCTATACGTCTTTTTTCATATAAGCAAAGAAGCTATTTATTAATTTTTCCTTCCCCATGAAAGCCAATCAGGATTTAGAGTAAAATCTTCCTCTCCATAAAGTAGATTAGGATTAATAGTACAACAAACCACATATAGTTCCTCGTGATACACTTTCATAATATTGCTTGGGGTGTTTACATAGACACAAAAATCATAATACCTTTTACGTGTGCTTTAGCCAAGCCATCTGCCTCTCTATTACTCTCCCTATGAATATACTACAATACAATACTCCTGTTCATGAAGCACTTTATCTTACTCATCTAATATATGATCTTTGGGTACTTTCCTTCATCTTCCATAAAGACTCTCATCACCAACTGACAATCTATTCCTACTACTGCCTTGGGCCACCTTTTTTCCTCAATTTATTCTATTTCCATGAATGTTCGAGCCATTTCAGCTTCAGTTGCACTAATAATATCAACTTTTTTAGTTCAGCCACCAAACCATCCTTGATGTTTGTTTCTAGCAATTACAACTACCACATCACCATGCTCATTAATAACACCATCCACATTGAGTTTAATTTTATCGTATTGTAGGCAGTCCATCCTACTTATCCATCGATCTTTTGTCAGAAGACCTCATTGCTCTATGCTTCTATGTTTAGCTGGTTGAATTGTCACACAATGGCTACTTGGTTATCCACACATAGGACATTACCTTTGAAGACATGGCCATTTCCAGAACTCCATATATAATGGCAGGTAATCCAGAACATCTCCTTTAACAGACCTACAAGCTTGTTCAGAATCTTCAACCATTCATCAAAATTGGCGAGAGTGAAAAAAAACTACAATTTTTAGATTTGACGAATGTGCTCCATATTCTTCTCACTATGTTGCAATACCAAAGTGCATGAAAGAATTTTTTCTCTGCAAGCAAGCACCTCCTACATTGGGCATCATACACTATGTGCATTTCCCATCTTCTCTCATTTAGATGATATATTTTATGGCAGTGCTTTGATGTCTTATGGACTTTATTTATTAGATCTTGAGACACATGTTTATAACATAAATCCTAAATGGCTTAAAATGCATGACTCAAACATGAAAAACCATTGACATTGTCACTTAGGACATATAAATGTGAAGCACATTTCTAAAATCTATAAGTAAGGATACTTAGACTCATTTGACTTTGAATATCCCAAGACATGTGAATAATGTTTGTAGGGAAAAATAGCAATGGTGCCTTTTACTGGAAACATTAAGAGGGCAACCAAACTTTTATAACTAATACATATTGATGAATGTGGTCCTTTTAGTTCAACATCTAGAGAAGAGTATCAATACTTCATTACATTTACTAATGATTTTAGTGGATATGGATATGTGTATCTCTTTAGAAATTAATCGGAATCCTTTGAAAAGTGCAAAGTATTTTTATTGTTTGGGTTTGCCATGGTTTGCGAAGGGAGTCTTCCCTCCTCAAAAATGGCAAGTGAAAGGGAAATATGATCCAATATTTTCTCAAACCAATCAATAATTTTTCCGTGGGAGGACACTGTATATTCACTTCATTATGGATTTCTTCTTCACACAAGGAGATGTCTCTTGGATCTTGGTCCCCTTGTTTCTCCCATGAAATGTTTGGATGGTTTCTCCATTACAAAGTATAAGATATCGAAAAGGAGCCTTGGTTATTCAGGATTCAATACAATGTAGAACTTTCACATCTTCATAATGAGTCTCCATGGAGTTGGTGGAGTGATTAGAAGAACCTCCAACATGATTCTTCATGAGATTTATTACGTTTGCCAATATCTTTAGCATGTAGCATGGTTGAGGAATTAAAGGGGTTCATGCATCTTGTTGTACCATCTTGATTTAAAGGGTTCCTTGTCACATGAACAAAACACTACCAAACAAAATAGTACAATTTAGCAAGCGAAGATGCAAAAGTAACACAAAGAATAAAGATACACTAACTAGCTAGGACAAACACTTCTTTCCCTACAATGGTGCCAAAAGCTTGATGTGCCTCTGTAGGCCTTAGAAATACACACCTAAAGCAATTGAGCTATGACTAGATGCACACACCTCAAGGCACTAGAGGGACACGCTTAGGATCTTTTGAGTTTATAAGGGGCCTCATACTAACACATCGACATACACTATAATATATCACCTATAAGTGCAAAAGATAATATTATAGTATAGGTGAGGGGCAAGTGAGGGGTCGATCCGCTAGGAGAGAAGGCAACACTAGAGCTAAGTTAATTAATCTATGTTCCTAAAGTGTACATTAGGGAATTTAGGGTTTAAGCTTGGTTTTGATTTTATTACAATAAGTTTCATGAAAAAAAATAAGAAAGGAAGAAAAACCCTATTTTAACCCTAAACAAGTTAACTCTAGTTAACAAAGAAAGGAAACAAAGTAAGAAATAGTAAGAAACAAAAACTATGTTACACTAGCTAAGAAAGTTAGGCAATAAAGGAATTAAAGACCTTGATTATCACTAACTAGCATGATTAATACTAGCAATCTCAAAAGATCACTAACTACTCTATCATGGCCTAACTATCAAAAATAGGGCAATTGATTAAGAAAACAAGTAAAGCATTAACTAAACCAACATGAACTAGATAAGAGAGAAATTTAAATTTAAATTGATTTTTAGAGAGGCGGGCCTTTTGGTCATGTTACCAAACCAAACAAGTAGCCAAATTCAATGGAATCACCCTACACTATTAGTCGAATGTATATATAATAGGGTATGTGAAGGGGAAAAACACCCTTGCACACCCTATCTAGTCTTACGAGGCTCAATTGAACCAAGGTGTATGTGAGATTCTAATAGTATTATACTAATCTAGGTTTCTATAGATGAAATCCTTAGTGGAATTGGGATCCAAAGGTAGGAATGGGGAGTAGAGGTGAGGGTATTTCACCTCACATTACTCACCATCAAGCTTTCTATTAACTCCTCCTAGGCAATTACACTAAACACTCCTACACTAGATACTTAGATCTCACACCTATGAGTACGAGAAGGGATACATGTGTGGGAAAATGGGGTCCTAGTTACAGATACACTAGTTGAACCTAAGAAAAAATCCCAAAATAGCCTCACACATGCCATCCTCTCTTATATCTACGTGGTTTCAAGCATAAAACACTAAGAAATTCATGTTTTCAAGACAAACCACAAAAACAACATTGCAAATAAGATAGAAGGAGATAGCAATCATCATTTCAAGATATGTTTCCCCAAGATGGTATCGAAGTATCATTTTAACCCCAAAAATTTCACAACAAATGGCTTAAACCACCCTTCCTATTACATAGTAGTTGATGCAATCTTGCTGGTATGGAAATACAAATAGATATTTTTTTTGTTTCCACTGCTATACATTGTGCCTGTATTTCACAACACATGGTTCACAATTTTTGGGTTTATCAAAAGAAAGTTTAGGTAAACCTCAAACAAGATCATATCTAAGCAAGTTTTTAATAACATGTGAGCTTGCATGACCTAGATTTCTATGCCATAATCATAAAGACTCATCATTTACGAAAAGGAATTTTCCAGTAATAGCTTGCATAGTATGTATGTAAAGATTTCGTACTCTTTTTCCTTCATAAACAACATCATTAGTGTTTTCTATGAGCAACTTGCAAAAAGATTTGTTAAAAAGAATGTCATAGCCACTTTCACATAATTGACTAACACTAATTAGGCTGTGATGCAATCCATCCACAAGTAGCACATATTTGAAGGTTTGTACCAACATTACCTATCCCAATAATTTTACCTTTGGCATTATCAACAAATGTGATTGTTCCCCTCTTCTTTTCTTCAAGTGTGTGAAAGACATCCTTGTTTCTGGTTGTATGCTTGGAGAAACCACTATCAACCAACCAATCATGCATGATTTGAAGTTTTTAGTACACATGTGGTGATCCTTTTTGGTTAATAACACTAATATATGTGCCTTAGAGATTATCTGTTTTAGGATTCAAAATAATGAGCATTTTACAGATTTAGCATATTAATGTTAATTGAAACAAATTATTTAATTTGTAAGAAAATAGTTATGTAAGGCTTGTTTTTTGTCAACCTTGACTTTGACTGGGAGGTCCCACCGTCGAGATTTTAGTCGAACGAGAGGCAGTTCTGTAGATTTCTAGAATATGCAACATTTATAGTGTGAACAAGATTATCATTTTCTATTATTTTAATCATGAATGACATATATAAATAATCAAATACATAAAGATATACATTTTAAAGCTCATTTCAGTTGAGATAAGAGACGTATGAATTTCACAATGAAGTTTAGGTCAAATCTTAACAAAGTGTCTCAAAATCTTTGAGTTTGGGGTCTTGGATACCAAATGATATCTTTATTCAGCTTGTATTGACATGAGAATGAATAAATTTCAAGACGTTGGCAGTAGAAACAAGAAACAAAGTCAATTTGATTTCTCTTTTTAACATTTTGGGTATGTGCTGCATTGTTCTTGGTTACATAGATGGTCTTGGTTCTAGGGGCTTGTGTTTTTCTAGGTCTAGGCTTTTGATAGGATTTTTCTTTAGGTGCATAGACTAGGAACCTTCTCCCAACATGTCCAAAAGTTCTTTCTAAGACTCTATCAAGAATATCATCATGCTTTAAACTATCAACATATTTTTGTAATTCAACAATTTTAGCCAGTTTCTTTGTAATATCTAATTTGGCTTGAGTTAAATCTAATAGTAAGGTATCTCTTTCTCTAAAAATGATATCATAATCCAATTGAGTGTATACAATAGGTTGATTTTGGTAGTCATTTATTTTAGCAGGCAAATCAACCTTTTCTTGAAAAAGAAGATCATTATAATTTTCTAAGACAAGAGACTTGTCATTATAGTCATCAGCAGAAGCTTTCAAAGTATCATTTTAATAAGTAAGATCATATAATTTAGCATGCAACTCATCATTAATTTCAGAAAACTTTTTAATTTTTTTTTTGCAATCAACATATTTAGTATGAGTTTCTTCAAGACTAGTAACTATATTAGTTTTAGATAATTCAAAATATCTACCTCATTTAAGTCTTCATCTTCATTTTCCTTAGCCATGAGACACTCCACTTCTTCTTCTACACTTTCTCTGTCATCAATTGATTCATCCCAAGTCGCTTTGTAGGCTTTGTCTCCCTTGTCCTTCTTCTTGAAAGAGGATTTCTATCCCTTCTTGATTTTAGGACACTCATTCTTCACATGTCCCATCTTGCTGCATTCAAAGCACCTAAGGGAAGAAGATGAAGAAGCACTAGAATATTTGTTAGATTTATGCCTTCTATATTTGTTACCATTTACAATGAGTGCATCCTCTTTATCATCTCCTTCACTTGTATCATCACTTTCTTGAGTGATGACTTATGATTGAACTTTATTTGTAACCTTCAATGCAATGTCCTTCCTTCTTCCTGTTTGGAGTTTGGCCTGCACTCTTTCTTCTTCTTCAAGAGTGACCTCATGTGTCTCAAGGTTACCAAGTAGCTGCTCCATCATCAATTTGTTAAGGTCATTTTCTTCTTTAATGGTTGTCACCTTTATCTTGTACTTTGGGGGTAATGATCTTAGGATCTTGTATACTTGATTCTCTTCACTTATCTATTTTCCCAAAGCATTCAAGATATTGATGATAAAAGAAAACTTAGCATACATCTCACTTATAGATTCATTAGGTAACATATGAAATTGTTAAAACTTTTTCCTGAGCATATTAATTTTAGTATTCTGAACTTGAAGAGTACCTTCATGTATAACCAAAAGTTTGTGCCAAATCTCATAAGCGGTTTCACAAGAAGGTATGCGATTAAATTCACCAACGGATATTGAACAATATAAAATTCTTACAACCTTGGAATTGAGTTGAACCTTCTTTACCATCTCTGCATCCCATTTATCCTACTCCATAGTTAAAAGCTCATATGGATGTGTCACCATTCTCCATAGCTCCATGCTTATTCCTTGGAAGTAGAATTACATCTGCCTTTTCCAATAAGTGTAGTTGGATCCATCAAATGGTTGTGGTCTGCTCACGTAGTCCATTCAAGGATGAGGTTGCCAAGAGTGTTTTTCCCCATGCTTCAAGACTCATGGGAGCTCCTTGAAGTCTTATTCTGATGCAAATTGAAATATCTAGAGTGGGGGTGAATAAATCTTTTGATAATTTTAAAGTTAATTTCAAACTTAAATTACAAGAAGTAGGGGGACACAAGGAAGAGACTCGCAATTAGAGTAGTTCCACCATTCAAATCAAAGGATGTCAGTCCACTACTGAATTGTTTCCAATTGGGATTTGCATGTGATCAATTTCTATTACCACTCAAGGAATTTCAATAAAATACAATCACTTCACCTCACCCTCTTCTTTACTGTGATGTAGAAGAGAACTCAAGGAGGGGATGAAGATCCACCTCCACCACCTTGACGCAACCTTCACCTCCTTAAATTAGCATCAAGCACCTTGGAGCATCCTTCACGCCTTGAAGTATCTCCAATTGTCTAGGAGAAGACTTCACACCTTGAAGTATCTCTGAGCAAGCTCCCTCAAATAGCTTCCCACACTTGGAATACTCAAGGAGCAATATTACATCAACTTGGAGAAGTAGACTAGAAAAAGGAAGATTACACCAATGTAGTACAACGCTTTGATCCTATATCGAGCATTAGACCTCCTAACCATGTAGGATGAACGTTAATAGATGGTGGCTAGGAGATTGTAGCTATAGCATACCAACTAAGAGCTCAAGGAAGAAGATGGTAAGTGTATTTCAGCTATTACACTCTAGCGTGATTGCTCAAGTGTTTCTTATGTGTTGTGGTGTCCTAAGGTCACATCTATTTATATGAATGGGTTGTAGGTGACTAGGGTACTTTGGGGAAGAGTCTATAGGGTTCTTAGTGGAGGATGAGCTAAGTTGAGTCATTGGTATGTGTAACAACTAATTTAATTGTTTCTAGAAATTAATCCAGAACCCAATTCAGTCGACAAGTTCTTCGACCGACCATGTCTCGGTCGAGAATTTTTTTGACCAAACCTAAGTTGAATGTATATCTATTCCAATGACTAGCCTCAAATCCCAACTACTCAGTCTAACAGTCATATGATTTGAACTGAAGACGTGACATTCGACAATATTTTTGACCGAAAGTGATTTAGAGCACCAATGTGTAAGATTTTGACCACTGCTCTAACTCCTCGACCTAGGTGGTTCTCGGTCGACAATTTTCTTGACTGAGAGGTTTACGGTTGACATTTTTCTCAACTAAAAAATCTAAGTAAATGAGTGTGTAAAATGGTGAAGAACCTATCAATTGAGTTTTCTAGTAAAGGATAATGACTCTAGACTCTAAGAGATATTCTAACTAAGTGTTCTAGGTGGATATGGAAAATATAACATTTGATTTTAAATGAATTCTAGGTACTTGTATTGTATACACTCATACAAGATATTACAAGTTGTACAAACATATAAATATAAGTATTTGAGCATATTAACTTAATTTATCCATAGAGTATGATCTCCTTGAACCCTACAATACTCGAGTATCAAGTTAGATCCACATGAATGAATTGTTTGTCATCATCAAAAATAGAAGATGATCTAATTTTCAATTTATCCAACACCTATGTCTTAAATGTGACAATATGGCTTAATATGCATGTTTGTTACCCTTTTATGATGATACATGTTATACTTCAATTCAAAATTGACTTTGGACCATTTGTGCATCAAACCATATTAGATCCCTAAACTCAATCAAATCATGATGTTTTGTAATTATAATGCCTAAGACCTTCCCTCTTGACCTATGATGGTGTGTATAATCCTAAGTCCACTAGTGATAACCTAGTGTGAGACAAATGATTTTTTTGTCTTTCTTGTGCCCCAATATTTATATGAATCTAATTCTTATATCCTTCACTCTTAAATTAGGGATTTCCCAATATTTGTGACCTCTTTTTAACGACCTCACTTTTTAGCAACCCCTAATTAAGGAAGGACAAAAAGATGAGAGCCAGTAACTAAAATTTTCCCAAGGATCCAAATTGTAATCAAATAATAATCAATAGAAGATAATTTCCATAAAAAAATACATTGTTTACAAGTTGTTCCTCGAGAACTTACATAATTTTCCATCATAAAAATTGTGTATATGAGAAGAAGTATCTATCCAGTCCTCCATACTAGTTAAGTTCAATGTCTTCAAGTAATTTAATCTCTCCATCATATCTCGATATCATATTATCTAGTATGTACCTAAAACACTATTAAACCTAAAGCACAAATCAATATAACAAGTTATATTGTGCACGTGAGGGAAAAAAAATTTTTGCATTCAAGTGTAACAACATATTCACAATAATTACTGTTACAACATCAAAATTAACATTTTCTTCATAACTTCTCAACTTCTTTTTACTCAACCTCTGGGGTACCATTTCTCAATGTCTTGTCCCTACAGTGGATATTAGGCCACCTTCTCAATCTGGATCTAGGTGTCATATTGGTCTTCAGAATATGGGGCTTGATTCTCATATGAATATCCCAATCTTGGGCTTCATCCTTTTCATCTCAATGATTTTCTCATTGGTAGTCATTTCTCAAACTTCAAGAGTTGGTATGAGGGGTTTGATCAAGTTAGTCATATATCATGTGATATGCATAGGGGCTTTATAGATTGTAGGAGATTAAATAAACATCCAACATTGTAATTTGCAATCAATCTAACAAACCTTGAAAAGCTAATGTGGGTAGTCATAGGTGTAATCACACACCTCAATGGTGAGCCATGCAGATTATCATACAGAATATACTTCAAGCATATTATCCAATCAAGCAAGCAAACCAAGCAATCAACTTTAATTTGTAAGTATATAAATCCTAAATTGTCACCATCACTTAAACAAGATTAAACTGCACTTAATCCTATTCTAGATTTTAGGGTTTAGAAAAGGAGTAAGGGTATTAACCATATTTCGATGTACTTGGCATATCAGCTTTGAACTGATCGTTCGAACATGTTTCCCATTCACAATTGTATTGGCAACTAATATCTGGTTAAAGCACAACATTACATCAACACTAATCCTTGATCCAATCAAATTGATCAACCGACCAGTTGGTTTACAACCTGAACTAGTCAGCTCACAAACTTGAGCCAACCAGTTCACTTTCTGAATCGGTCATCTCATGGTGTTGATTTCCAATCTTAGTTCAATTGACCTGACACTTGAATCGACTAGTTCTATACTTGAATTAGTTGATCCATAGTCTAGTCAGTCAACATTCAACCATTGTTGTTTAAATTGAATACCTAACTATTTATTATCAAGTTTAAACTACATTCATGAATAAATTTCTATTCCAAGTGTATCCTATCTGTGAAACCCTAAAGTTTCCAAGTTATGTTGGTTGTGAATGTCCATAGCTACTTTATGACATCACAAGCAATGATGAATATCTAGCAACACATCATTCATACCCAAGTAATTTGAAAAGTTGGAGAACAACTACAACCTACAATTTGTGATTGGTGTTATAGTGTTTGTATAGTTCCTTTGTCACTAATATCCAGATTGAAATCAAGCCATGGAATCATCATCCTCTTGCACATTCAATGCATCTTCCTTGAACAAGAGCAAATTGTCTAATATATATGTAAGCACAATATCATATATTGACTCACATGAGCATGGCCATGCATTACTCATTCTTAATTATCATGTGGCCATGATATCACACTCCTATAGGAGTGACGAATCCCATCTACATCACTGACATTCGTCCCATGTGTCATAGTGCACTTGAGAACCACCTTTATGGAAACCCTTATTCAAGGTCACGGTGGACGATGTCAGAGTACAACGAATGACATATGATGAGTGTAGTGATTTTAGGTCTAAGAACCACAATCACAACAAAAACTATAAGAGATGATTCAGACTACCAATAATGGTTTCCATGTATCACTCTTAAGGTAGGTCTGTCTGATAAGCTTTCTCTAACAAGTATCTATGTAACACCTACCCTTTTTACTAACCACAAAATCATATGTGGAAGCAACAACATGCAAATAATATAAATTTCTTGGGCAAAGATCACATTTATGGCATACATTAACATGCAAGTAATCCATTATAACTAAAATAAAAGGTAAAGTCCCACATGAAAAGATTGTGAGTCTTGGAGTCACATCTCTCTACATAAACTAAAAGATAAATGATAACATCTTAATCTGGAAGGATTGCCTAAGATAATATCCCACCAATGATAGATATCCTGCTATCTTGAATCTAAAACTCCTTCAGAGATCCCATGGACTACTCCTTACAATCTGCGGACGTGGCATCCCAGTCATGTACAAAGAAAAATTATTCTAATTAGAGTAAGTGGTATTGAATTCAATAACGTAAAAGAAATAAATGCATTAAAAAAAATTTCCATATACAACCATAATAAACATCTTTATGTGCATCTTTTATTTACACATTTTATGTTTTTGTGGTCACTATTATACAATAAGTCCTCTTCTTTGGCACTATGTGCCTTCTATGGTGCAATGCACCTTCTCTAGCATAATTGCCTTCTAGTGACACGGAGGTGTCTTCTATTCAGTGGCACCGAGTACCTTGTATGGTGCAATGCACCTTATGTGGCATAATTGGCTTCTATTCTATGTACCAAAGTACTTCTGTTCTATGATGACTTATTATATAATATAAATTATGTTCTGGTGTCATTTTCTATTCTTATTGTATTTCTGATTCTGATTCTATTTCTATTTCTATTCTGATTCGGCATCTCATCTATTTGAGATAAGTTATGGAGTATGAAATCTTTTCTGGCATTCTAAGTGATAAATTCTATTCTGAATACTAAACTCAATTAGTAAAGAACTGTGATAAGTTTGAAATCTAGATTTTCTATCTAAATCTAATATTCTAAAGGAGATTCTAAATTCTAAATGTAAGGAATTAACATACTGAAATAAATTTCAGTCATATATTTTGATTTCTAATAATTTACATGTTGGTTTATAACAATTATGCATCAATAATAACTTGAAACTGATAATTTATATGATCTAAGACTGAGCTATCTGAGATAGAAATTCTATTGTACTAAAATGTAGTAATCTACGCATGAACATAAGACCATGCGTCTAATGGATTATTCTAAGAAGGATAATTAGATCACATGAATTTAAAGGACATGCCCCACTTTCCTTGGGTAAGGAAAAATTCTCTTCACCACTTTCTCAAAAATTGGATCTACTTCTTTCCTAAAAACCCAAAGGATCTATCAGATTTTATGTATTTTTTTTAAGACTAGGATTCTAAGGGTTCATGATATTTTTACTAGGGTCTCGAGGTATATGTGCCTGACTCTTGGGTGAACCTTAGGAGAATGCACATTATCTTATATTCCCCATGGAATACTAGGTAGTATTATGTCATCCTTTTTAGTAAATGAGTTGTTAAGGTTAGGGTTATACATATTTAATGTTGGGGCAAAATTTTAGAGCTAGGTAAAATCACAATTCTAAATTCTAGGTAATAACATTAGTTAATGGGCCAAAATTATTATACTATTTATTATTAGCCTTTCGATTAACACATCATTGGATATACATAAGTTAATGTTATAATACTTTAGTATCATGCAGGTTGTCGTCACTTATGAGTATAATCAAGCCTCAACTGATTGTTCATTCAAAGTCAGGTAGCTGAGATTACTGACATAGATATTGGTCTTTGAATTAGTGGTTCTAATGTGGTGAGGCTATACTGGATTCATAGCGGTATCCTAGACACAACTTTATCATACGACTATAGCATATATATCAGCTCCACTTAATCAGATTAACCATTGCATAGAAGGACTAGGTGATAGCACATATGAACTAGTAATATTGTCTCAGAATGAGCGTATTATAGTATTATGAGCAATCACGATTCAACAAAATAGCATGTATCAAGGTCTATTCATAGTGATCATCAGACAAAGCACAAAGAATGCCCATTTCTCACAAGCCCATGCTTCGATGTGTAATCCTATGCAATCTAAGTTGTCAAAACCAAATTGAGCAGGGACAAACTGGAGAGTCCTCACTCACGTGATGTGAATGACTGGAACAATCACCACTCCAGGTTGCGACACTAGGACTCAGGAGGAACACGGATCGACTGGATCAAAGCCAGGTCAACGTTAGATGGTAGGTCAAGTGCCAAAAATCGGTAAGGAAACTAGGAATCCGTTGGTGATAGGTCAAAGAAAAATAGTAATAGGAGAAAGAGCAATGGTGGCGAAATATCTTTTGTATCACCTCTGAGTGGGCTATAGAAGCTTTGTCAGGTTTGTGAAATCACTTCTCGGCGGCCGCCTTGCCTTGTAACTCTTGATCGGTAGGATTCCAGAGCAGCACCTTCAGGCAATGTTGAGGATGGGGTGCCTCAATGGTCCGCAACCCTAGGGAAGACTGGGAGTGAGTTTATAGGGTTGTGTAAATGGTGTTGGAATTTGGGATTAGGTGGAGATGGTATGAAGATGATAATGAAGACAAATTGTTGGAGGTTGAAGATGATGCCATGAGGTGTCCTCGAGGGTGTAGGTGATCAAATTGGGTATTGGGTATAGTTTTAATGGTCATCGATGGTGCTCTAGAGGGCAGAGATTTATATAGGGTCACCTCTTCTATCTTCGTCGATCATGGGTAGATATTTAGAAGGACATGAAGTTGAGTGTTTTCTAGATAACAGATTCTAGGGGGTAATCTAGGGTTCTCTAGATTTGGGGGAGAGCGAATAATCTGAGGATAGCTTTATTAGGGGAAGGGGTGTGGAGAAGAGAGAGATGTAGGAGAAATAGCAATCCACAAGGGACTGGTCTTCCTCCCCACTTCAAGCAGGAGGGGTCACGAGGAAGGGGACAAAGTCCCACCCCTATGATCACCATTGTGTGGCTCATACAAAGCCCATAATCATGTGACCTGATGCTTAGGTGTAATCTCGATCAAATTAAAGTTATTTTAATTAGGATTATCAAGATCTTGAGATTATTTAATTTTTTAAATAGGTTTCTTCCTAAATTTCTTTGTGGATCTAAACATAATCTGAAAATTCTGAAAATAATTAGGTACACTAATTTGAGGGTAAAGAATCCAATTATACACTCTATTGTCACTTTTAAGTATATGTAAGTAATTTTTGTACATAAACAAAGTCCTAAAGTGATTTATGTATTACTAATTACCTACAATGATTTAGAATTTCAAGACTTGGATAATTGCTGTGTGATGTCATTTATTTTCTCACACAAAAACTTTAGAGGCAAAAGAGGTATATAACATGGCTAATTTACAATTGAAACCCTAATGTTCATTTAATGATTTCTCAAGTGTACATAATCATAATTAAGAAATTTCAAAGAATGGTAAATTTTTTGAGGATGTTACAATCTATGTGTTTGGTTTGGTATCACATATCATGAGTTAGTGAGATTTTGTCATCAACCAAGACACACTCTAGTATTATGTGTTATTGTTTTCTATCAGCCTTCCAAAATAACATGTGACTTTAGACATTACAAGAATGCATATACTCTTGACACTTCTATGATGTCATTGTTCAAGTCCCCAACATGAAGACATACATCATTGAGTAATATCTTTATTTAGACATTTATTATGTGACATAATTATCTCATAACTGAATAAAACAAAATAAATTGGAAGATTGACTTTATTATTAATCAAATCATTTATAAGATATGCCATTACAATCATCATATCATTGGCTCTCTGGGCATGTATACCAACAAGAATTACATGGTGAAGATTGTGCCTCATGAGAGGGCCTATAACTGTGAAGGGAATGGTCGACAATAATCATTAATGTTCCTATCTAACTCTAAAATTATTATGTGAGTAGGATTTGCTTTAGTATAGGTAGTGTATTATGCAGTGTGAGCGGGTAATATTTTCCACGGGTCCCCTAGTCTAAGATTTAGGAGAAATAGTTATGAAGGAATTGGAGTAAATTGTAGTGTAAGACATGGTGAAACTGAGTTTCAGAGGAACCCATGCAATATGTGATAACAATCAACTTAACGTTGGTTTCATTTCTTGCTATTAGGTTAACTAAAAAATCAATCACTTTTTCACTAGGTATATCTGATCAAATTACAGTTGGTAGTAGTTTCTGAATTAAAATTTCTGTTAGTTTGACATTTGGGACTCATAGGCCTATATTACTTAACACATAGACATGATTTTCACATGCATAGTTTAGTGTGCCAATTCCGTACAAGATGGTATAGGAAATCATGCATCTCACTAAAATGGAGCACAATTGGTTGCCATGAAGCAAACTTCCTCAAGGACATACTAGTTGGGGACCCATCAGAGGTTTCTCATTAGTCTTAGATCTCTTGCATACATTTCTAAATCTTAGATGACAATTCATTCCTTATACTTATTCTTCATCATTTATATATGGTGCTAACTCATAGCAACAACTCCTTTGTCGACCTTCTTTTTCACCAAAACTCTTTCTCATCTATTGTCAAGTAGACCTTTGTTAGTTGCCCTTTTTTTAGGGTTTTCTAGAAAAATCTTAGCTTCCTCTCTACTTTATGGAAGTTTTCCTTGACCTATCCATATTTTTTCTTACTCATCTTTTTTTTTGACCTACTATTCATCAACCTTTTTATCTATATCAACCAATGTCTCTTTAAATGTCATCTCTTCACATCCATGTATTCTTGTTGGTTGACAGATAATACATCAACTTGACCAATGAAAATCTTATCGATGTGTTTTTTGTTGAGATCAATGTCTACCCACTGAATCTAGCCATATACATATTTTTGATTAGTTGACTACAAACAATATTGTACTACTAATAATATATGATTTTATCTAGTTGATAGGATGTCACCAACCTTCTTAGACTGTCACAATTTACACTCCATATCAACGGAAGACATTGAGCAATAAATTAAGGAAATAGCAAAAATTCATGATTCATACAAGGAGATACCTCCCGTTGAGCATCTACAATTGTAGGTAAGGAAGGAACGATTAATTTGTCTATTGGAACATGTTACTATCGAGTTTTAGGAATAAGTCTAAGAGTCAACAACTATTTCCCAAGAATACTTGCCATTAAAGGAAAAAGGGAAGTAGAAAAAGAGAAGGAAAGAAACACAGAAACCTTATGAGGGTCCAATACTATTCAAAAGAAAACAAGTGTAGGGAGGATAGATGAATCTATGTCAATGACCAAAGAACTGACATTACAATCCACTCCAACTGTAGCCACAACTACTAAAACACTGGTGAGACCTATAAAAATTGAGCAGTCTCCTCCAAACTCACAACTAGAAGACATATTTAAACCTAGGGATGATGAACATCAAGCAAATCACTCTTGTTCATCATGAACAAGAATCATCAGGACACCCAATATTTGTGCCTAGAAACTCTACAGAAATTAGAAATTGACAAAAGAGCCAAGGAAATGTTAAAAGGGTCCAACCATTTCCATGCTTGCATGGTCAACCAATGGTCCTACATGAATCTAACAACTAAATTGATGT
The DNA here is from genome assembly GCA_963693085.1 of Alisma plantago-aquatica. Classification (NCBI taxonomy): domain Eukaryota; kingdom Viridiplantae; phylum Streptophyta; class Magnoliopsida; order Alismatales; family Alismataceae; genus Alisma; species Alisma plantago-aquatica. Next base: position 290,807,225 of record OY856413.1, read on the forward strand.
ATTCACTAAGGAACCTTCTGCTGGAAGAGGGGATAAAGAATCTTCTATAGGGGCCTTCAGGTTGTCCATTCCTATGTTTGGAAAAGATATATCCTAACTGAATGAGCATTAAATGTAATCTTATGTGAAACATACAAACAAGCATCTACCTCTACTAAAGTGGGATAAGATAGGGAGGTTAGACAATTTAGTAGTAACAAAACATAAGAGAAGTTAATTGGGGAGACAAATAACAAGACATGATCCTCAAAGATAGCCCAAATACATTCTAGCTTCATTAGAGTGATTCAAAAGATTATCACCAACACCATTTTTAGAAGATCTGACACAGGGAATATGACCAGGGGGTCTGTACCTCATTTGGTGCATGCTAAAAAAGAGGAACATCAAGATACTACTAAAAGATAAGTCATCTATTGTTGGTGCCCTTGATGGTATAAAATATTTTTTCAAGGGACGCCTAATCACTCTAGTTAGTTTTCATCAACATTACCCCTATTTGTTAAGAAATGTCAAGGTGAGTAAGGGAAGCAAATTCGTCAACCTTCAATATCTCCTTACAACTTAAGTGATTGCAATGAAAGGAGAGAAGTAATTCTATTGCAAAAACATGTGATCTACTTCTTCTATCAGATATGAGAAACTATACTATAATAAGTTCACATTCCCCAGGGTGACATTTACAAAATGAGATCCACTAGCAATGCATAACTAGTTGCTAGACCGATAACAACCACGGATTAGAGGGAACAAGAGGTAGAATAAATTGTAGAACTAACAAATAAGATAACATTAACCTTCAAGGGTTGCAAAGTAGTCCCAAAGAGACCAAAATCCATGAAAATCCTAGTTAATGCCCAACCAACAGAAGAATGAGCGATAGAAAAAGAGCAAGAGAAACAAACAACTCAAGAAGTTCAAGCAGCGGTAGCAGTCTAAGACAAGGTGATAAAGCTAAAGCTACATGTATAGTCAATAATCAAGTTGGAGACAACAAACTCTAGTCTTTCACTAGTGAGCCCCCTGTGAAGACCATCTAGAAACCATGGATGACAATCAATGGTGCCAACTCGAGACTACCATGACAACCAAAGCAAGAGATGTCGAGAAGTACGATGATCGATACAATGACTCCAAGTCAACCTGAAATGGAAGTGCTAAGCGGCATAGACACCACTAAAACAATGGGTGCAAAACAAAATTCTCCACGTACACCTCATGCTGACAAGATACCTACATAATGAATAATGAACACATTAATCATGACAATGTCTACACCACTAAAGAAGTAGCAACATCCATGAAGCCTGAGATAGGAACTAGGATGTCAATTTGACATTATGTGTTAAAAAATCTATAGTTTCTCCTCCAATTATTTATACATTATATCTATCTTGTAGACACTAACCATGTACATAGAGTGCCTGAACAAAAGAATCCATGTGTTGCTACAATTTGTTATAGATATGATGCCATGTCAACAACGGATGTATGAAGACCATGGCCACCATGGCTGATAAAATGATGGAGTTATCAAGAGGGAGAGATGAAAGACAACAAGAACACAAAAATGTCCTAAAGGCGGAGGAGAATGACGAGCTGTGATACCAAGAATGGTGTGCGAAGAAGATACTAAAATGTGAGCCAACCCATCACCGTCAGTTGCTTCATTGAGCCAATCTGACCATCCATTTTAAAAAGAAGCAAAGAAGGCACCCTCGCCTCATAAAGAAATGAACAACATTGAGGATCCCTTGAGGAATCAATAAGAATCCACGAGAAAACATAGTGGTCTAGCTACAAGACATGACTTGAACTTAACATAATTGGAAGATGAACCTATAAAAGTAGTGAAACAGGAAGAGGTTGCCCAAGTCAATAGATGGAGGAAGATCCTCCACAACAAATTACAAAAACAATATTGCCTCCAAAAGTCACAACACCAGAGATAGTGAGAAAAAATGACACAATGCTCAACCACCCACCAAAAGATGTTGTAGCCACCACACATGATGTAGACAATTTGAATGATGGTGACATAGATATGACCTCTAAAGAGGTGTTCTTAGAATTAGTTTGGCTCATATAATTGAATATGGATATTTGTGATCCATATCTATAGTTCAATGAGAAAAGTGAGACCATCCCTAGTAATATTTCTATTTGTGATGAGGTGATCGTTGTCAAGGTAGCTTAATTGGGAGTTATGATAATCAAACCTACAATAATAGAATCCCCTACAACTAAGGAAGCATGACTTGTACTAACTAAACCAACAACTCAAATCCATAGAATCACAATTGTAGAAGGAACCTTAGATGAAGACAAAAATGGACTCAACTCCTTCATCAAATATGGACATGCTAAAGAACCCTAACCCTTAATCCAAGAAGATATGCAACAAGGAACCACTCCTCTAGTCCTCCTTTACAAGATGATAGGGATGGACATGGAACCTATGTCTCGAATTTCATGTAGAGGAACCCATCTCCTTAAAGATATCCTAGATGGTAGTCTATCTTTCATAGACATCCTTTTCAACATTCAAGGGAAAATACTAATGATAGATCATTTCAGTAGAGTCGTCGAGAAGAAAGACAAAGTACATCATCTTCTATTGACAGAGTTGTGTGAAACTTCTCTTGAAGAATTCCTCATCCGAAAAAGGTCCAACTAATTCTTAAGACACTACTATCTTGTCCATATAGCTGCTTGAAAAGAAATATGATTCAACACCCATGTAGAAACGTCAAGCTGTAGTCAACAATGAGAAATGAAATTTATCACCTTACCTTATAGAACAACAAATCATTGGGTGTTGACAGTCATAGATTTGTTAAATGACACATGACTATCTACAATTATTACATTATGGAGTTGCTATGTAATGAAATGGTCTTTCATAGCATGGAAGCATGTGAAGTTTTAAAGATCCCTATAAGGTTCTAGCATGCCATCCAAAAGGTAGGATACAAACACACTAGTAAATAGAAGATCTTCACCATAAGCACAAAGGATCCCCAATAAGAAGTTAAATTTGGGGACTATGCATTTATTGTGTTTTGGTTAATGGAATCTGTAAACTAAGGAATTCCATTTGAAGATCTATTTGTCAAAGATCAACATGGACTACATGACATATATACTATGGAGTTCATGTATGACCATAACATTTTCAACAATTAATGTGGTGATGCCGGCAGACATAATGATGCATAGACTCTGCATGGACACCCCTCTTCCTGAAAAACAATTGTGAGGTGAAATGAAGAATAGTCTATGGCTAGACCCAATAGAAAAAAGAACGAGGCTTGATGTGTCAAAATGACTACCCCCACAGAGTAATAGAAAGAGAATAATAAATATCCATTAGACATGTAAAAATGTAATAGACAAGAAGTGTAGACTATAAGTAGACATTTAAAGCAAAACATGCAACCCCACCAACAACCAAATCTGAAGCATCAATGATAACTGAAAAGGAATAGCTCAACCTATAACAAAACATTGACCGGAGGAGGGAGAAATAGAAGGTGGAGTCCTCCCAGACCAAATCGAAGACTATTTTGTAGAAGGAAGGGATGAGGAGCTAGTTGGGATTATCAAATCCATTTCACAAACTTTGACAAATGTCCATGTGAAAGTCTTACAATATAATTCTTGAACATGATCATGGACATGCTAAAAGAAGATAATGACCTCAGAGACATAGTGTTTGAGAGAGAAGGAATCTACATTTTAAAAGACAACCTCTATGACACCTTGAGGATAAATGGATATATGACAATGAACATGATGATAGCCTACCAATCCCTATCCAGAGATAGTATGTCAAATAAAAATGTGGCATATTATCTACTTTAGGAGGACATCCTTAGTAAAAATGTGTTTGGGAGTAAAGGAGATACTAAGAGAAATCCTACTATGCTCCATCCCATACCTCATCTTTCTACCAATGTTGCATGACAACCATTGGACAATCGATGTAATGGAAATGATAACATTTCTATACAACAGTTTTGATGCCTCTGAATAGTCAAACAAATACACAAACATGAAGGAAACATAGTGTATTAGGGAGAACAAATACAAAAATTATGCAAATGAAACAACAAAGTTGATACAAGAACATGGAAAGGGATATCAATTAGTCCCTGGAAAGGATTTCAAGATGCCACAGTTTTATCATTGTAGCCCTCATCAAATTCACCTGTTCAATGACTATGGTCTTTGTTGCCTATACTATATGCAAGACTTATCTTAGAGTGTAGTCAAGTTTGAAAGTATAAAACACAATGTCTAGAATCTATGGAGCTATGTTGTTATGCTCTCACTGGGCAGACATGGTACTATCAAAAACATGGAAACCTCACTCGTACACATTCATCATCAATCTTTAGCACTCTAGAACAGAGTGTATGCTAAGTTTGATAGGCATGTTAATAGGCAAGGGAGGTACTACCCTTTTCCCTCTATCTACAATTTTCCATGTTGCTCCAAATTTCATACCAATTTGGGGACTTTTTCACATACAGTTTAATTCAGATTTTTTGTAACAACCCCATTCCCCGAAAACCCCTAATTAAGGAAGGCCAAGAAACTAGAGTCCTTATCCCAAAAACATGATCAAATGGTTTTACACATAATAAAAAATAATTAATAAATTCTACTAAACTAACATATGATAAAAATATTTTCACCAATGTTTTCAAAAAATTGGGTTCTAAGGTATTACCAAGAAATAAACCCTCTATCTATATCCTCAGGGCCTTACTTCATTTGTTTTCTTTAAATATTTTCTTTCGTGGAGAGTCTAATTTCTAGCAGCATTATCCTAAAAATGCTGAAATCAAAACATCGGTCAGTATAATGAGTTATACTAGTATGTGGTGGAAATAAACTTCACAAGTAATTATAACAACATAGTTCAACAATTATTGTCTAACAACAAAAAAGTTAACTTTTTGATTGGTAACTTCTCATCCCATAATGATGTGTTCTCATCATGATTACCCTCACTTCATTCTTACCCCTGCAGTGCGTGCACTTATCTTCCCATTCGGGCTTGATAATATCCTAGCCTTTCCATCCGGGATTGACCACCTATATTTTCCTTCCCATCCAGGCTTGGCATTCTTATAGTAACCTTCCCATACAAGATTTGTATATTTTCCATTGTGGGCATGAGAAAGTTACCTTCCATATAATGTGATAATCATAGTCACTTTAAAGTTTGCAAGGAATTAAAGTTCATCCAACAGTCATACATTTGTGAACTATGTGGAGAAACCTGAGAAAACCACAAGAAACTAGATTGGGTACTCATAGGCGTAAACACATACCTATCTCAGGAGTATTTGTAGTCCAAAAAAGAACAAGTAAGATTAACCACACAATCAACCAAGCAAGTCAACCTAAAATTCAAGGCATACATACATGTGCCACTGCATGATTCTAAAACCTATCAAAAGACTGACTTAGTTCTCCGGTTAGGGTTTTATGTCCACTTTTTTATTTCATTATCCATTAGTCTATTTATTTCCCTTTTCCACTTTCTTAGTCCATAAACCCTACTTTTAGGTTTCTTATATAAGATCATTCTACAAAATATTTCTTTTATACAAAAGTACCCATATTTATCCTTTCAAGTCAAATTAGGGTTAGAGATATAAAAATACTTTTATGTTTATTGGGTTGACAAACCCTAATTCTATCATCATAGGTACTTTTATTCACAAAGAAACCCTAATCCTACAAATAATAGATTATGATGTTAATATGAGTCCAAGATGTTCCTTTTTATTCATAATAGATCAACCATTGCTAAAAAACCCCAACTACATCTATTATGTTCATCAATACTAAAAATTAGGCTTTGGGTCAATTTAATTACTTTAAAGATAGTTACTTCGAGCACTTTTCAAATTGCAAGTAGATATAGGTGAAGATTATATTTTTATTGAATAGCTTGCATTTTTTTATCTCAATTCATATATTATTTGTCATTATATGATCACCCTATTAATTACTAGAATTTTTGCAAGATTAATGTTTTTTGGCCAATAGGGGTCTACCACCTAGGCAAAGAGCCTCGGGCCTGCCCTGCCAACTTGGCTGGGTTGGCCTATAGGCTTTCACCACATTGACAACCCGCTCATGACTATCCTTTGATTAAATGAGAAAAAAAGAGGGGAAAATATGAGAATAGTCGTATCCTATTAGAAAGGAGACTCGGGAAAAGACATCTTTTAACCAATAGTCATCTTCCTCCTTGGTTCATCACGAGCTCAACCCAGAATGTCAATGAGGAAGTTGTCCTATTAGGCGTCGGTTTTTTTCAAATAACCGACGCTGTAGGCCTTTGATGACGGTGTTCTATAAATAACTGATGCCTATACTTTAATTTTTTTTCTTATTAGTTTGCAGGCCTACTGTGGCTGGTCAGTAGGATGAGAACCTACAGTTTAGTTTTTTGAACTGTAGGTTTACAACATCCATTGATATCAGCCTACAAATAGGCCACAAACCTGCAAAGTCAACAAATATTTTTTCACACAAGTAGATACATTCAGACATCAATTCAATTCTCACATTCACATATGTAGAAACATTCAAATACATGTAGAAACATTCAGACATGTATAAACATTCAGAAATATTCATTTACAAAATATCATTCAGCATCGCTATCAGCATCCCAATTATATCTTACAATCGCCACTTCTTGTATGGCTTTTGCCCATTCTTCTCTTATTTCATTTAATGCTTCCATTGTATATGGAGCATGTACATTTTTTAAGCGTTTACCTATAGTGTGGTCAGTTTTAAACACCTGCAAAGAGAATGATGTATATATATAAGTAATAATATAAAAATAAGATTGATATATTTCATACTAACTAATGAGACTATATATAATACCTCATGTATGGTATTAATATCCAATGCGGCATGTCAGATAATCATCTGCATAAATCACATCACATAGTATGTGCATGCCCAGTCGTTGTCTTGTGTAGCGCACTATAAATTGAAACATACAAAATATTAAAAAATACAACTAAGCACAGTTCACATAAATAATATATACATTGGAGTCGGGAACTTACTTTTACGTTCTCCCAAATTATTGGCTGGTTCTTTCTCCTTGGGAAATTTCCTCCAGCATTTTTGAATGCATCTAAACCCCTACATGTTAATGTAACACAGTAAATTGTATAATTAAATAGTAATGTAATAACAGATGTTAACGGATATAAAAATGTAATATTGCTCACCAGAATAATGGAATTCTCAATATGTGTCCAATTTTAGTGTTCAATGTACTTCCCACAGGATCTAGATAATAAACAGTGAACGTCCCGGGGACAATAACTAGTAACTCCCAATGTCTACCGCTAGAGGTAAAAACGTTAAAAATTAATAACTCAAAATGCACAATAAAAATGGAATTTTCTTAAGTCCAAATTATAAATAAAGTAAACTTACTTGACATTGAATGGAGATATTATTAGCGTCTTCTTTTGCTGACCGAAAACTATAAAAGCATCTATACAGTATTGTTGAACACTATCAAGGTCTTTAGCTACCATACTAATCAATGATGGAATCAAAAATCCCACATGATCAAATGCAAATTGTTTGCATTGATCTTCGACTAAGTAGCTGCAAAACATGTATTACGTATGCATTAATATATAAGAAACCAGATCACCAGATCTTACACAAGGTATATGGATGTATAAACAAGATCTCACCTTATCCATGTCTCTATCATTGATGTATTTAGCCAATCATACATAAACAACTCAATAATATCTTGTATAAATAAAGAGCTATCGTATGATTGACCTGCATAATCTGCTTCTAAAGAAACAATTATAGGGCAATGTATATTATGTGCCCGTAGCCAACATGCCATTCCTCTACAAGCAGGACCTAACGGGTATTTTAGGTCAGTTGGAACCCAACTTGGTAATGCAGGAAGTGGAGGTGGATGTCTAGGTGCTCCGGGTGTCTTCTTTTTAACCTGTATATATAATTTCAGATTAGTTGACCTCATATATACACATTATCAATCTAAAGTAATGTAAATTTATCTTACAATTTCAGTAGTGTAGACGACATCTGCTTTGGGCCACAATATCACCCCGCCTTCTGCCTCACCAAGTGTATCAATATCTGGGTGGCCATATGGCAATGCAGCTTCCCTCCAATTGGGTAATACACATATTGGGCTCACACGAACGTAGCCCTGCGGCATTGGAGTCCCATGAAACGTTTCCCCAGGAAGGGACTGGTAAGCATTTGCCTCTGCAACAACATACTCTTGTATTCTTAAGCGACATGGCTTCAATGCCTACAAATTTACGTAAAGAATGTTATACATATATACATATCACCTTTCGAACATATCATCTTGAAAAGACTAGCTACAATGTCATAAACAATACTTACAGCAGACGTGCTAGGCCATGGGTCTCCAGGATTACTCGCAGTCTGTGCATCAGGAGAAGAGTGGGTCACCATAGGCAGATTGGAAGCCTGAGATGCCTGCCACCGCACTATTTCTTCCTTGACCTTCTCAGCAACTATATCATTGACCTTCTTAGAAACTATATCCTTGACTCTCTTATTCTCCTATACATGGATAAAAGAAACATTACCTTCTTATTATTGAATTCCCTTTTGCAGTAACATTCTAAAAAAATAATAGGTTACCTCTTCTTGTGAAAGTCCTACTCTGGGTTTGCGCTGGGATGGCCCAAAGAATGCTTTGATGCCCACACCAGCGCCTGCACCCCTAACACGTCCAGGATGCTCTGGGTTACCCAGAGCAACTGTCAATTCATCCCTTGTGCCTTGAGGGATGAACGTGCCTTGTTTCCTCTGCTCGTGCAGCTCCCGCTAATCACCATCAATAGAAATTGGTAAGTTAACACCACAAATAATCAATATTCAAACGATTTCTCTAAGAGTTGTATTTTACCATTTTTGCAGCCGCCTCAGCAGTTACGGGCTTCTTTATTTCACCGTTCTTGTTTTGCCTCCCAGCTATCCAGATATCATGGCGAGGCATGGGTGTGGCATACTCCTGAGTAGGAGCAGACTCCTGAGGAGCCACAGACTCCGCCTGTAGTCTTTGGCAAATGCTTGCATAGCCCTTTGGACCCATAGTGTGGTCATGCACATTCAGTGCACACCTTGCTTTTTGCGCGTCACTGAGGGCCTAGTTAGTATGCACATTAATGATTTGGTTAGTAGCACTAAATGTTAATCTTGAATATGTGAATACAACATATATTAATTAAATTGGGAGTGACGCCTAATACCTTGAATTCTTCAGATTTTCTTGAAGCAACAAAATTGTCCCAATCTTCTTTGTCTAAGAAGTTCCACTGCTCAAGGGCTGACTTCTTCTTCTTATCACCATCTTTTATGTATTCTCTATTCAGATTTGTCCTATAGTTCCTAAGCATCTTTCCAGTGTGTTGCATCACGCTTTTATGATGCAGCTTCTCATCCAATGCAAATGGATTCTGTAAAATAGAATTCTTATTAACTAGTATCCAAAAATAGAATTGTAAATAATATAATTTGTAATCTACAAAATAGAATTGCAAATAATAATAACTCACGCATAAATCCTTCCATATCAAGTCTTTCTTCCCCTGAGGAACTTTATGCCAATTATCATACTTAACACCACAATGGCTTCGAGTGACACACCCAAGATAGTTTACAAAATTATTGCGGTTATATCCAATAGCATTTCCTCCATTATCAAACTCCACAACCAATTTGGATCCACTACCACTCAGCGCTATTAACTTCTTCAACAGAGTGATGCCCCTTTTCTTGTTAAGTGTTTGCTGCTGCGCATCAAGTTGCTCCAGTGCTTCAATGGGTACATGTGCATCATCAACCTAAAATTTGACAAAAACAAACCCACTAAATTAGCGCAATATAGAAATATGGGATATATGACATAACTAGAACATAATGAATTTATAGAAATACAGGATATATTTTTAGAACTTACATTGGTATCCTTGCCATGCTCGTCATGGACAGCATGCTCATCATGGACTTCAGGCTCATCATGGACATCATGCTCATCATGGTCAGCCATCTGAAAATGTCATTAAAAAGGCAAACATTTAGCATTTGTATTAAAGAGAAAAAGGCAAACATTTAGCATTTGTATTAACCAGAAAAAGGCAAACATTTAGCATTTGTATTAACTAGAAAAAGGCAAACATTTAGCATTTGTATTAACCAGAAAAAGGCAAACATTTAGCATTTGTATTACCTAGCATTTGTAAAAAAATATAAACATACATGTCTCTAAAATTGTGATCTTTTATCAATTAACAATCCTTCATTATGATCTCCACGCACATATAAGTCATCATTAGCTTCAATATTTTGTGGAGTTGGCAACCCAACTGAGAATGGACTAGAGTCATCATACTTATCATAGTACTCTTCTTCATCTATAGGATCTTCAATGAACTGTCTTTTACCATGAAGAACAACTGACCATTTATCATTTGCAGGATCATCGATATAGAATATTTGTTTTTCCTATGATGCCAATATGAATGGTTCACCCTTCTCTCCAATCTTTTCAAAGTTCACCAAAGTGAAACCCAATTCATCCACTATAACTCCTTTGGTGTTATCAACCCAATTACATTTAAAGAGCGGAATTATGAAATCCATGTAGTCAAACTCCCATATGTCTTCAATGAAACCGTAATATGACATTTTAGCTTCACGTGGACTCTTATCCTTTGCACTTGCAAAATACATAGTCGACACTTGAAGAGTGACCCCACTGTTTTGGACGACACTCTTATCATCTTGGTGCTTTGTGTAATATGTGAACCCATTAATGTCAAACCCTTCATAATACATAACATTTGGTTTTGGTTTAAAGGCGAGGCATTTGATAGTTTCTGTAATATCATTTGGTGTTTGAGATAGTTGATGTAAGACTTTATCTTCAAACCACTTAGTAAAAGTTTTATTATGATCTCTAGCAAGCCACATTGAACTTGCTCGAGGATGTTGTCTCTTGATGAAATTGGTATGTTCCTCGATATAAACACTCACTTCGTCCATGTTGTGTAAAATATACAAGTGAGCTTATTCCAACTGCTCACGGCTGATTACTTTCACCCGTGATCCCAAAATTCCTTTGCCCTCCTCAATATTCTTGTCATTAACAGGAGTGTTATTACAACTCAGAAAGTCATTTCAAAAATCCATAACCTCTCTCGCCACATAACCTTCAATAATACTCCCTTCAGGCCGATAACGGTTTCAAACATCACCTTTAAAAATGCTCATGTATCGTTCAAAGGGATACATCCAATGCAAGAAAACTGGTCCCAACATTTCAACTTCCCTAGTCAAGTGAACAACAAGATGTACCATGATATCAAAGAACGAAGGAGGGAAATACATCTCAAGCTGACATAGGGTAACAACCACTTCTCTTTGCAAATTATTGAGAGTATCATGGTCAATAACTTTTCTGCATAGACTGTTGAAAAAGAAACAAAGTCTGGTGATTGCAAACCTTACATGCTTCGGCAATATAGATCGAATTGCCACGGACAATATTTGTTGCATTAGAGTGTGACAATCATGAGATTTAAGACCTATCAACTTCAGATCTTTCATTGATACCAATCTACAGATGTTGGATGAGTAACCATGTGGCACCTTAACATTTACCAAGCATTCACAAAAAGCTTTCTTCTCCTTTCTAGACAACATGTAACAAGTGGGAGGTAAGTATGTTCTTTTATTACCCATTTCACGTAATTCTGTTAATTCTGACCTTATTCCCATTTCACGTAGGTCCAGTATGGATTTTATCCCATCTTTAGTCTTACCTGGTATATTTAACAGAGTACCAATGATGCTATCACAGACATTTTTCTCAACGTGCATTACATCGATACAATGCCTGACTGTCAAAGAACTCCAATAAGGAAGATCCCAAAATATTGACTTCTTCTTGAATGAAGAATTGTCACTCCGTGTGGCCATACTACATTGTGATTTCTTACCAAATTCATTGACAATGTCTTTTACTCTTTCATAAACAACATCCCCTGGTATAGGTTTAGGTGCACTCCATTCATCATTCCATCCATTGAATGCTTTCCGCTTCCTACGATACAGATGGAATTTTGAAAGAAACCTTCGATGACCAAGATATACAGTCTTGCCGCCATGTTTTAGTCTTATTGAATTAGTGTTTTCTTCACATATAGGACACGCTTTAGCTCCTTTGACACTATATCCAGACAAATTCCCATATGCTGGAAAGTCATTAATAGTGCAAAACAACATAGCGTGCAAACAAAATGTCTCTCTTCCTGAAGCATCATAGGTCATCACACCTTCAGCCCAAAGTTTCTTTAAGTCATCAATTAGAGGTTCAAGATAAACATCGATATCATTTCCGGGTTGTTTAGGGCCCGATATCAACAACGACAGCATAACGTATTTATTTTACATACACAGCCAGGGAGGAAGATTGTATATAACAAGCATGACTGGCCAAGTGCTATGTTGGCTGCTCAATGTCCCGTACGGATTCATCCCATCTGTACAAAGCCCAAGTCTTAGATTCCTATCTTCTTCACCAAATTTGGGGTACAATAGATCAATCTTCTTCCACTGTGGGGAATCAGACGCATGTCGTAGGATCCCATCATTATTTTTCTTAGCATCTGCATGCCACCTCAAATTCTTCGCATCTTTCGGATTTGCAAACAAGCGTTGAAACCGTGATATTATAGGTAGATACCACAACACCTTGGCAAGAGAAACCAGTTTTGGACTCCCCCGAAGTCATCAATTTATACCGTGACACACCACATTTTGGACAATCTTTCAAATCTACATAGTCCTTTTGAAATAATACACAGTCATTCGGGCATGCGTATATCTTCTTGGCCTCCATTCCCATTGGGCACAACATTTTCTTTACCCGGTATGTTGAGATTGGCAGCTCGTTTCCTTCAGGAAGCATTTCTTTCAACAAAGTCAACAATTCAGTGAAGCTTTTGTCGCTCCATCTATTGTTAGCTTTCAACTTATACAATCTCAACACAGCGCTAAGCTTCGTAAACTTAGTATAGCCTGTGTATAGCGGTATCTCAGCATCATGCACAATGTTTCTAAAGATAGGAGGTGGATCGGTGTGCTCTACCCTACAACTATCCAGCATCGCATCAACGATGTCTACTGGAACTGGTTCGTTCACATCTACGTCATCGGAGGCAATTTCTTCTTCCACCCAAGCACTGCTATCGACATCTACTGGTTTCCGGTTTGAAATCTCTCCATGCCAGTGCCATTATGTATAGCCTTGTACAATCCTGTTGCACATGACATGACTTTTGATTTCCTCACCAGTGTTGACTTTCAAATTGTTACCGCAATGCCTACATGGACAGTAGAACCTATCTGTATGTTTTTTCCTATGTTCCTCGACAAATCTAATAAACTGATCAAGACCAGATATAAACTCTGGCGTGCAGCGATTGCGAATGGACATCCATGATCTATCCATTCTATGATAAAAGAGAAAACAAGTAAATATTAGGACAAGATTAGGGTATACACTTACATCCTATCCAAGATTTACTCCTATTATCTACAATGAAGCCGGACTCCATACAAACAGTATATAATTTAGTGATTGTTCATTCTAATTTATACGAATGTACAAGTAATATAAAGAACAATGATTGTTCACTTTCTAGGCCAACAAACACATGTGATGTCATTCTTATATATAATAAATGTGTACCACCTATCCCATCCTTGAACACCTAATCTCATTAGTAAGTGTATAATGTGTATTGGGTTTTCAAGAAAATTTCGGCAGCATTTTCCTGTTGTTCTCTAAGTACATATGTACTTAGAGAACAAACGGGGAAATGCTGCTGAAATTTTCTCGAAAACCCAATACACATTATACACTTACATCCTAAGTGAGATTAGGTGTTCAAGAACAGTCCCAAACCGGGGACTATCCAAGATTTACTCCTAATGAGTAAATCTTGGACGGGTTTCTAGGCCAACAAACACATGTGATGTCATTCTAATATATAATAAATGTGTACCACCTATCCCATCCTTGAACACCTAATCTCACTAGTAAGTGTATAATGTGTATTGGGTTTTCAAGAAAATTTCGGCAGCATTTCCCCGCTGTTCTCTAAGTACATATGTACTTAGAGAACAAACGGGGAAATGCTACCGAAATTTTCTCAAAAACCCAATACACATTATACACTTACATCCTAAGTGAGATTAGGTGTTCAAGAACAGTCCCAAACCGGGGACTATCCAAGATTTACTCCTAATGAGTAAATCTTGGACGGGTTTCTAGGCCAACAAACACATGTGATGTCATTCTTATATATAATAAATGTGTACCACCTATCCCATCCTTGAACACCTAATCTCACTAGTAAGTGTATAATGTGTATTGGGTTTTCAAGAAAATTTCGGCAACATTTCCCCGCTATTCTCTAAGTACATGTGTACTTAGAGAACAAATGGGGAAATGCTACCGAAATTTTCTCAAAAACCCAATACACATTATACACTTACATCCTAAGTGAGATTAGGTGTTCAAGAACAGTCCCAAACTGGGGAATATCCAAGATTTACTCCTAATGAGTAAATCTTGGACATGTTTCTAGGCCAACAAACACAATAATAGATATGTACATGTTAGAGTTTCATCACAATTAATGTTAGGGTTTCATCACAATTGATGTTAGTGTTACATCAATGTTAGGTTTAATCAAATCAAATTAGGATGCTAGAATTGACAAGTTTAAATCTTATTTCAACATGCATCAAAATTTACTGAATTAAGTCAAACATTAGGATTAGAAGTACAAATATATGCAAGCAAAAAATGTGTTCATATCCTAAGATTTACATAAAGCATTACATAAAAATTTGTTCATATCCTTACCAACAGCAAGCACGGTCGTGGCTGTGTTGGCCTACCAGGGCCGTGCTGTCCAGCACGGCCGTGGTAGGCCAACACGGCCACGGCCGTGCTTGCATGTTGGTAAATAGCTAGGGAGAAGGAAGCAAAGAGGTAGTGCTACCTGGAGCTAGCGTGGAAAGCACGGCGGCGAGCGGCGGCAGTAGTGGCGGCGGCAGTAGTGGCGGCGGAAGAAGAGAGAGCAGAGCGACGGGCGGTGAACCAGCTGCAGCGGCACCGGGAATGAGCAGAGCAACAGCGGCAGTGGCAACGGCGAGTAGAGGTGCACCAGCAGCAGCGGCGCACCAGCAGCAGTGGCAGCGACGAGCGGAGAAGCACCAGCAGTAGCGGCGGCGAGCAGCAGTGGGGTTGTCGGGCGATTTCAGGAGAGCGGCGGTAGCAGCACAACAATATCGCGATGAAACAGGAAGAATGGGGGAAGAGCCAAGTGATCGGGATTATTAAGTTGGTCAACGACGTCAGTTATCTATAAAACTGATGCCTATTATGATTTAGCGTCAGTTAATAGTAAAACACTGATGCTCAACTAGACAACCTTTACCCTAAATTATTTGGCGGGAACCATTATCAGCGTCAGTTATCGAAGGATAACCAACACTGAAAGTGGGACTTTTCATGCAAATTTTCATTTTAAATAGGCGTCGGTGAATTGTTAAAAGACCGACGCTGTAGGTAACCTAAAATGTTTTCACTCGAAAATTGGATTTCGCAGGCGATTTTAGGCGTCGGTCTATTATAACCACCTGACACTGAATAAAAAGCGGTACCTGTGTCTGGCTGGTCTTCGAATATAGACATCGGTTTGCATAAATAACCGACGTCTAATATTATAGGTGTCGGTTTTCCTAAATAACTGACGCCCAGAAAAGCGACACTGAACGATGTTTCTGTAGTAGTGATTACGGGTACGGAAAGTAGTTTTCGATATGTCATCGTTCTAAACTCAAAACTGGTGGTACCCGAAGCTTACGTCAATCTTGAAAAAGACTCAGGCTGGCTTAAGATGGTCGAACAAGTCATCCATTTTGTGTAGAGGATAGTTGTTTTTTATGGTAGCTTGGTTTATGTTATGACACATGTGGAGTGATCCATCCTTATTCTTTACAAAAAGGACGGGAGCTCCCCAGGGTGAGGTACTAAGACTAATGAAGCCCTTGTCTAGCAATTCATGCAATTGCTTTTTAGCTCAAGCAACTCAGTGGGGGCCATTCTATAAGTCACCCTAGAAATTGGGTTTGTCCGGGAGTAAACCCTATGGTGAAATCCAACTCTCTCAGGAGGAAGACTAGGTAAATCATCTGGAAACATATATGGATAGTCCAAAACTACCTCTATCTCTCCTTAGGATTTAACCCTTGGTTTGGGTTCTGTAACAATTGCTAGGAATGCCTGACAACATTTAGCTATCATTTGTTCTGACTTTAAGTCCGACACATACAAACTAGCAATTTCATCCTTTGTACCTATAATGTTTAAAGGTGGGTTACATTGTCTCTTTCTCACAATCCTTTTCTCCCTACAATATATCTGGGATCTATAGGTATAAAGCCAGTCCATTCAAATTATTACATCACAGTCATTCAAGTCCAACAAAATAAAGTCAGTAGGGAAATCATGACTCAGATATTTAACAGGTAAAATAGGGGTTTTTAAAAGAGATGTAAAAATTCAACCTCAGGGTAATCACATCTAACACATATCCTAAATCCCTGAAATCCAGACAAAGCATAATTGTGAGATTTCTCGAAATGAAATTATTTGTAGATCCACAATCAAAAAGGGATTACACACTTTGTCCCATAATTTCAAGCATGCCTACATAGTTTTCATGATAGTCACACTTCCATTACATTTTATAAACAAAGATGGAACAACTACTCTAATGGTTGTTATCATCTATCAGACGGTTGGCATTATCTTGGGCATCATCATTGTCACTGGTGAGCACCTGAGCATGTCGATGTTCCCCTACAGGTGGGGCTACTCCTAGCAGTGTTGTGGCTACTGGTGGTGCTCTTGCCACTGGCTGGGCTGCCACCAGGGCTTGTCCAGGTGGAGGGGAAAGGGGCAGTTGGCCACAATATGACCTTATTGATGACAACCATAACACCGGTGATTCTCATAGAGACATTTTCCTAAATGCCTCTTTGTACAGGTATGACAGCTTGGGTAGCAGCCTTCTTGCTGAGCTTTCCCTTTCCCTGATGACAACCGTGGTCCTTCATGTTATCATTCCTCGAGGAAAAGTTTCCCTCGATGTAGCCAAGGTATCCCTTGGGTTGGTTTTATTGCGGCATGACCGTCTTCTCCATGTTTATGGCAAAGTTGAGACATTCTGAGAGAGTCATGGGCTTGCTCACCATGACATGGGGCTTAATGGCAGGGTGAATCCTATCACCAAAATGTTCTACCATCGATGCTTCCGTCAGCATGTAGCCAAAACACTTTAAGAGATGAAACTTGTGAGCGTAGTCTATCACTATCATATTCCCTTGAACCATGAATGTAAACTACCTTTCCTTCTCCTTGTTGGCAGTGGGGGTATCAACCTTTCTATGAAAAGTTCCTGGAAGTCTACCCAAGCCATGGGCTATTTGCTTAGGTCTTGGCCCATGATATAGTTCTCCTACCATATCTTTGTTGCTCCCTCCAAGAGATGGGTGGCAAAAAAACCTTCATTTTTACATGTACCTCCAACATGCAGAACCCATTTTCCACTGCCAAAAGTCAAGCATCAACTTTGTTGACTACCTCAGCTTTGTCCCCCCCCAAATTTCTCAATGTTTAGCTTCACAAAATCTAAGATGGTGGCACCAAGGTGGGGATGGATGGCTATAGGTTCATCGTTCTTATTATGGGTTAAAACCCTAAGGGAGAGGGCCCTAATGCCTTCAATCAAAGTCCTTTAATGTTCCAACAAGAGCATCACATGAGTTTGTGTCACTATTGGTCTGACGGTCAGTCTGGAGTTAGCAGCATGCCTAGGATCACCCTTCGCTTCATCTTATACATAGGTTCATCTTTGAGTCTAGGGCTTCCTTCCAGGTTTGAGATGTGGAAGGGGATGGGCTTAGGCTTAGGCCCCTTTATCTCCAAGGGCTTCACCTTCTCTCTTTCTATTCATGGAGGATTCACCATCCATGGGCCTTATCTTCTCAGAGGATGGCCTCTTCTTGTGCAGGGGCCTCATTCTAGGATATTTTTTGAGGGTGTCATCAGGAATGGCAATGGTTTTGACACAAGCCATGTTGTAACACATAGACCACTCTATTAACCACAGTTTCATAATTTAGGATTATCTTATATCCATGACATCTTGTTTTTTGGTGGAGGATACCTTAACCCTTATCATCCATAACCCCAATACTCGAGCATGTGGAGAGAGAAAAACCTTAGGCTCTTAAAGTTTGTTAATTGAAAGGGGATAAAGAAGTGATGAGAATAGATGAGAAATCCTAGAGGTATCTTATTTCAACTCAAATCCTCAGATTTTGGTCAGGCAGTGACATGGATTCTAGAAGTCCTCATAAACTGACTAGTGGGGTGGTGGAAAATCTTTCCAGACCCGAGATTGTGATCCTTTTCTAGACTCCTCCATCTTTGGAAAAATTCTTGAACAACTCCCTTTAGGCTCGAAAGAATTTGTAAAATTTAATATTTTTTTGAGATTACATGGAAAACCAAGACCTAATTCCAATTGTAACGTCCTCATTCCCCCACAACTCCCACATAAGAAAGTCCAATAAACTAGTGTCGTTATCCCAAAAATAGGATCAAATGGTTTTGTACATAATAAAAAAAATTAATAAATTTTACTAAACTAACACATGATAAAAATATTTTCATCCATGTTTACAAAAATATGGGTTGTATGGTATTACCAAGAAATAAACCCTCTATCTATATCATTCGGTCCTTACTTAATTTGTTTTCTTTCAAAGCTTATTTCGTTGAAAGTCCAATTTCCAGCAAGATTATCCTAAAAAATCTGAAATCAAAAGGTCAGTTAGTATTACGTGTTATATCGGTATGTTGTAGAAAAAAAACTTCACAAGTAATTATAAAAACATAGTTCAAGAATTATTGTCTAACAACAACAAAGTTAATGTTTTTATTGTTAACTTCTCATCCAACAGTCATACATTTGTGAACTATACAGAGAAACCCAAGTAGACCACAAGAAACTAGATTAGGTACTCATAGGCGTAACTACATACATGTCTCAGGAATATTTGCAGTCCAAAAAAGAACAAGTAAGATTAACACAATCAACCAAGAAAGTCAACCTAAAATTCAAGGCATACATCCATGTGTCAGTATATGATTCTAAAACCTATCAAAGGACTGACTTGGTTCTCAAGTTAGGATTTACGTCCACTTTCTTATTTCATTTTCCATAACACTCCATTGGTCCATTTATTGCTCTTTTCCACTTTCTTAGTCCATAAAGCCTATTTAGGTTTCATACATAAGATTGTGCTAAAAAAGGTGCATTTTATACAAAAGTTCCCATATTTATCCTTTTTAAGTCAAATTAGGGCTATAGAGATAGAAACATAGATATTTGGAACTTTTATGTTTATTGGGTTGACTAACCCTAATTCTGTAATTAGAGGAACTTTTATTCAAAAAAGACCCTAATCCTACAAATATTGTATTATGATGTTAAAAAGATTCCAAGGTGTTCCTTTTCCTTCATAATAGATCAATCATTGATTAAAACATCAACTGCATATATTAGATTAATCAATACTCAAAAATTAGGGTTTGGATCCATATAATCACTTTATAGATAGCTACTTTGAACACTTTTCAAATTTCAAGTACATATAGTTCAAAACTTAATTTTTATTGAATAGCTTGCATTTTTCTAAACTGAATTCATGTATTATTTGACAATATATGATCATCCTACTGATTACTAGAATTTTTGCAAGATTAATCTTTTTAGGTAAATAGGGGCATGTCACCTAGCCAGAGAGCCCCGGTCCCACCTTGCAAACTTGACTGGGCCGGCCTATAGGTTTTATTCACATTGGTGGCCCTCTAGCGGCTATCCTTTGATTAAATTAGAAAAAAAAGGAAAAGATGAGAATAACCTTAACCTGTTAGAGAGGAGAGTCGGGCAAAGATGTATTTTAACCAGGGGTCATCTTCCTCCTTGGTTTTTTGTGAGCTCAACCCAACAGATCAATGAGGAAGTTGACTTCGAGCCTTGGCATTTTTTATCACCTAGTGAGGGTTCCCTTACCTTTTCATCTCCAGCTAAATGCTCTGAGGGTTTCAATTGCTTTGAGATAGTCAGTGTACATCAGACAACTCAAATGTGTTACCAGAGGGACTGGGAATAGATGCAGGTGTCAAAGGCAAAGTTCTCTGTGTAATTGAGGGGAGAGAAGAGAGTACAAAGTCGTGCGACGTCTCAAGATGGATTTTGTGTCCTCTCATTCAATATAAAGCCCTCTATTTATACTTGTGGGTTGTCCATGTGGATGTAGATTAGGGGATTCTTCTAGAGACCTTAAACCTAGGGAAGATCTAGGGTAGGTCAGTTTGATTTGCTCTCCCTGACTTAATGGATCAGTTATTTAGTGCTGAAGAGATCGGGGTAGCGAGTAATATTCTCGTGATCCCATGCCACAATAGTTCCCTATTTCCATATGCATTGCGAGCTAGAATATGACGGAGTCACCATGGATCTATGATCCTATGGCCTACAGCACACGCGCCAGAATAGATAATCCTATTTATAATTGGAATAGTGTGACATTTAATGATATTCCTTTGTATTATCCACACTTTAGGAATTTTCAGAAAATTCATATGTCCTAATCTTCTTGTCCTTTTAATCTCAAATTTTATGGGAAAGTTATTGATGACCTTATCTACATATAGAAACAATTTGAGATCAAATCTCAAAAATTATAAAACCTTTTCTCCAAGTGAAAGTCATACACTAAAAAGGCATATATTATGCATTTAAACTCATATTATCTCTTTCTTTCTTTTATATTCTCTTAATTTGGACTTTTCTAGATATTGTAAGGCAAGTGAAACTAAAACCACCCTATTGTGGACACTTATGCCATCTTCTAGAGAATTCCATGTTTTTCTTAAATAAAACATATATTATTTATTTTCTTCTTGCCTTTTTACTTATTATGGGTTTTCCTTTGTAATTTATCCTTTTACACTTCCATTGTCTTATTAAAATAGGTAAAAGCACAAAATTCATTATTCAAGATAATTTTGCAAAGAAATCCAAGTTATAAAACAATGTAAACAAATTGTCAAGCAAGTCCATTTCTTATGAAATATTTGCATAAAATAAAATAAAAAATGGGGTTATAACATTATTTTCTCTCCAAATATTTTGAAAACTTTTGAATCAAAATTAGGAAAATTTTCGAAGTTAAAGAAAAAATTATGTTACAAGAAAAATTTTCAATGCAATTTTCCTTGATGCTATCCTAACTCCCATTTGTACTCCTTGTCTTCAAGATACTTCATAGAATACTCATTTCAATAGTGACAAATTAGGGCTATCTAACTCATATAAAAATCACCTTTAATTATGTTGTTATTCCACCTTTATCTTAAGACATTGTAGAATACAAAAGGATGCTCATTATCCCTAAATAAATTCTCAAAAATAAGAAGGACTTAGTTTGATAAACTCCTGACCGATCAGTGTAGCCCCACATACAGGTCGGGAAATGTATAAATATCACAAGAGGAAACTTCTATCCCTTCTAGTAATCAAATTCTGTCTAAGCATCAAAAAAGGCTTTGTGGCCCAAACATCCTAAAAATCTTATAACCCTAAGCCTTGAGAGCAAGAATAAAAGTCAAGTCTGAATAAAATCATGAGATATTTTCCCAATAAGATGTTGGAAGGACCTACCCGACCGGTGTATGACTACACTCACTAGTACATAACCCACCTTTAGTGTCGGTTATTTAAGACCTTTAGTGTTGGTTTCAATGTGACACCTATGTGGGCGACGCTAAAAGGAAAACCGTTAGGCGTCGGTTTCCAAACTGACGCCAGAAACCTTCGCGTGCCACCAAAAACGTGCCAGCAGGGGGATATAGGCATCAATTATTATTACGGAAACTGACACCATAAACATTCACACTACAGAAAGGGCACCATCTAGGACACCATCAGCGTCAGTTTTTTATTGATAACCGACGCCAAATCACCTACTGCCACGGTCGTGCTGGCCAACACAAGCGTGGTGTCTGGCCTCATTAGGCATCAGTTTTAGCTATTAGCCGACGCTGTAAGTATCCATCAGCGTCTGTTTGTTATTGATAACCGACGCCATATCACCTGCTACCACGGCCGTGGTGTCTGGTCTCATTAGGCATCGGTTTTAGCTATTATCCGATGTTGTAAGCTTTTTTCATCAGTTTTTTAAAATAACTGATGCCTATTGTATGTATTTTTTTTTATCATTTTGTAGGCCTGTTGTGGCTGATCGTAGGATGAGAAACCCGCAGTTCAGTTATGAACTGCATGTTTTATGACATCCATTGATATCAGCCTACAACAGGCCACAAACCTGGAAAATTAACAACATTAATTTTCACACATTTAGCAACCTACAGTTCCATTCGATTTTCACACATGTAGAAACATTCATGTAGCAATCTATAGTTCCATTGATTTTCACATTCACACATGTAGAAACATTCATATAACAACCAAAAGTTTCATTCATTTTCACATTCACACATGTATAAACATTCAGACACATGTAGAAATATTCAGAGATGTAGAAACATTCACACATATTATAATTCAGAAATTCATTTACAAAATATCATTCTTTAGTCATTATTCGCTATTAACATCCCAATTATATTTAAAAAACCCCACTACTTGTATGGCTTTTGCCCATTCTTCTCTTACATCATTTAATTCTTCCATCGTATAGGGAGCATGTACATCTAGTAAGGCCTTTCCTATAGTGTGGTCAGTTTTAAACACCTGCAAAGAGAATGATATATATATATATATATATATAATTAATAATATATAAATAAGATTGATATATTTCATATTATCTAATGAGACTATATATAATACCTCAGGAATGGTATCGATGTCCACTGCGGAATATTTGATAATCATGTGCATAAATTGCATCACATAGTATGCACATGCCCATCCGTTGTCTTGTGTAGCACACTATAAATTGAAACATACAAAATATTAAAAAATACAACTAATTAAGCATTGTTCACATAAATAATATATACATTGCAGTTGCGAACTTACTTCCACGTTCATCCAAATTATTGGCTGGTTCTTTTTCCTGGGGACCTTTATGTGACCCAAAAGTACGCTAGTGAGACCAACATAAGGGAGTAGGAATACCTATTTTTGTTATATGAAAAAAGAAATCTAAGATTCATATATGTATGTTATCAATGTCATATACCAAATAATATATGAATATTTCCAAACTCAATGCTAGCATCTAATGAGTGGTTGTTTGTTGATGAGTACTTTTCAAAAGTTGAAGTGTATTTAGACATGTCAATTTTCATCAATGTATTCCTTAAGTGGTGGTCACAATTCTTGGTAAAGAAGATGGTTTCTCAATTTAGTTGGACTCAGAATAATAATGGATTAAGATCCTATTGTTGGGTTTATAGACAAGTATCGGTCAATTTATATCCTACAATTGAGTTTTTATAATTGATTAATACAATATAGAACTCAGGGAGTTATGCTACCATATACACAATCTGTGACGTCCCTAGATTTTCTAAAACTTAATTTGATGTGTGACGCTCAAATTGAAACCCTCGCCTCAGCAAGAATCCCAATTTAAACATCCCACACAAGGCTAAGAAGAAGAAAATCAGAGGAAGTCAAAAGGAACAACAGTATCACATGTACATGAACACTAATAAAACCATACACACATGTTCACCATTCAACATATAATTACAACATTAATTGTTACAACATTTGATATTACACATTGAAAGGTAAACTTCTACATATACATGTACTACTACTAAACTACAGGATCTTAAGACAACAGGTCCACCTGTACATCAGCTCACCACACAACTCTCAACTATACTGGATCTTCAAGAGCATAACCACAACCTAAACAAAAGATTACATGCGGTACATGTCTCAGCACAATATTCCAGAATATTGTACTGAGTACGCCTACGTGTCTTTTATTTACCTCTCATCATATCTTGGTAATAAGATAAAACCTGAGAAAACCACAAGAAACTAGATTGGGTACTCATAGGCGTAAACACATACCTATCTCAGGAGTATTTGTAGTCCAAAAAAGAACAAGTAAGATTAACCACACAATCAACCAAGCAAGTCAACCTAAAATTCAAGGCATACATACATGTGTCACTGCATGATTCTAAAACCTATCAAAGGACTGACTTAGTTCTCCAGTTAGGGTTTTATGTCCACTTTTTTATTTCATTATCCATTAGTCTATTTATTTCTCTTTTCCACTTTCTTAGTCCATAAATCCTACTTTTAGGTTTCTTATATAAGATCATTCTACAAAAGATTTCTTTTATACAAAAGTACCCACCTTTATCCTTTTAAGTGAAATTAAGGTTAGAGATATAAAAATACTTTTATGTTTATTGGGTTGACAAACCCTAATTCTATCATCATAGGTACTTTTATTCACAAAGAAACCCTAATCCTACAAATAATAGATTATGATGTTCATATGAGTCCAAGATGTTCCTTTTTATTCATAATAGATCAACCATTGCTAAAAAACCCCAACTACATCTATTATGTTCATCAATACTAAAAAATTAGGCTTTGGGTCAATTTAATTACTTTAAAGATAGTTACTTCGAGCACTTTTCAAATTGCAAGTAGATATAGGTGAAGATTATATTTTTATTGAATATCTTGCATTTTTTTATCCGAATTCATATATTATTTGTCATTATCTGATCACCCTATTAATTACTAGAATTTTTGCAAGATTAATGTTTTTTGTCCAATAGGGGTCTACCACCTAGGCAAAGAGCCTCGGGCCTGCCCTGCCAACTTGGCTGGGTTGGCCTATAGGCTTTCACCACATTGACAACCCGCTCACGACTATCCTTTGATTAAATGAGAAAAAAAGAGGGGAAAATATGAGAATAGTCGTATCCTATTAGAAAGGAGACTCGGGAAAAGACGTCTTTTAACCAGTAGTCATCTTCCTCCTTGGTTCGTCACGAGCTCAACCCAGAATGTCAATGAGGAAGTTGACTCTGATCCTTTCCATTTCTGATCATGGAGTGATGGTTACCTTACCTTCACATGGGCCAACCTAATCCTTCGAGGGTTTCAATTGATCTAGAGATGGTTGGTGTAGGTCGTATGACATAGAGGTGTTTACGATGGGACTTGGAATATATGTAGGTGTCAAAGGTGAAGTTCTCCACAAAATTGAGAGGAGAGAAGACAATATGGAGTCATGTGACCTCTTGAGAGTGATTGTTTTTCCTCACATATGATCTAAATCCCTCTATTTATACTTGTGACTCAGCCATGGGGCTGTAGATTAGGGGATTCTTATAGACCTTAATCGTAGGGCAAATCTAGCATTTATCATTTTGATTTTCTCTCTCGGACTCAATGGGAATGTTATTTAGTGTTGAAGAGATCTGGGAAGTGAGAAATCTCCTTGAGATCCTAGGCCCCAATTGTTCCATGTTTCCATATGCATCGCAAGCTAGAAAATGACAGAGTCACCGTGGATCTCTAATCCAATGACCTATAACATGCGCGCCAAAATAGATAATCCTATTAATAATCAAAATATCAAGATGTTTAATGATATTCCTTTGTATTATCCACACTTTATAGAATTTTGGAAAATTCATATCTCCTAATCCACTTGTCCTTTAATCTCAATTTGTAAGGGAGACTTCTTAATGAACTTATATACTTATGGACACAATTTGAGATCAAATCTAAAAAATAATAACACCTTTTCTTCAAGTGCAAGTCATACACTAAAAAGGCATATATTATGCATTTAAACTCATATTTTCTCTATATTTCTTTCTATTCTCTTAATTTTGACTTCTTTAGATATTATAAGGCAAGTGTAACTAAAATGATCCTATTGTGGCCACTTATGCCACCTTCTAGAGAATTCCATGTTTTTCTTAAATAAAACATATGCTATTTATTTTCTTCTTGGTTTTCGCTGATTATGGTTTTTTCCCTTGTCCTTTATTCTTTTACACTTCCATTATCTTATTAAAATAGGGAAAATCACGAAATTCATTATTCAAGACAATTTTGCAAAGAAACCCAAGTTATAAAATAATGAACACAAATTGTCAAGCAAGTACCTTTCTTATGCAATATTTGCATAAAATACAATCAAAATTGGGTTTATAACATCCTTCCCCAGTTATAACACTTTTCTCCTCAAAATCCAACTAATCCTACAAACAACTCAGGGTAAGATTTTTCTAAGTCTATCTTCAGCTCCCATGTGGCTTCATCCTCTTCACGATGCTTCCACAGAACCTTTACAATCTCTATCTTTTTGCTTCTGAGTTCTTTCACATTGGTATTAAATACTCTCATAGGTGACTCAAGATATGTTAGGCTCCCCTAGATCTCAATAGGTTCAATGCTCAACACATTACTAGGATCTTTCACATGGCTCTTTAGATTGGATACATGGAACACGCCATGCATCATGCTATATTGTGGGGGTAGGGCTACACGGTATGTTGCTTCACCAATCCTGTCTAGAATCTCAAATGGACCCACATATCAGGGACTTAACTTCCCTCTATTCTTAGCAATTGCTCGGAGGGGTCAGATTTTTAGAAACACATGTTCACACACAGTGAATTGTAAATCAGTCTGCTTTGCATCTACACATGACTTTTATCAATCTTGGGCTCTCTTCATCCTTTTCCTCATCAAAGTGACTTTATCAGCATAAATCTAAAGTTTCTCTGGCCTCAACAAGGTCCTCTCATCAACCTCATCCCAGTGAAGTGGTGACAAACACAACCTCCCATATAGTGCTTCATATAGAGGCATGTTGATACTGGCTTGGTAGCTATTATTGTAGGCCAACACTACTAAAGGAAGGTATTTCTCCCTTCATCAACCCCAATCAGTCACACATGTTCTCAACAATTCTTCTAAAGTTTGGATCGTTCTCTCTAACTATCCATCAATTTGAGGGTGGTAGGCGGTACTAAATTTTAGCCTTGTCCCATGTTCTTCATGCACCTGCTTCCATAACTTTGAGGTGAACTTCGGGTCACGATCAGAAATAATCGAGATTGGAATACCACGCAGAATGACTATCTCTTAGATATATAGTTTGGCTAAATCTGATACTTTGGAGGTAATATTAAAGGCAAGGAAGTGTGCTGACTTGGTTAAGCGATCCACTACAACCCATAAAGCATCATGACCTTTCTTGATCTTGGGAAGACCTACCACAAATTCCATGGTGATCAGGTCCCATTTCCACTCAAGAATCTCAATGGATTGTAGCAACCCACCGAGTTGTTGCTATTCAGCCTTCACCATTTGGCATGTAAGACAATTGGCCACATACGTTGCTATGTCTTTCTTCATTCCAGATCACCAAAAATATTGTTGCAAGTCTTTAAACATCTTGGTGGTTCTTGGGCATACAATATACTTAGAGCCATGAGATTCTTATAGGATATGAGTCTTCAAAGGTGACTCCTCAGGAACCCAAACATGACTTTTGTATCTGAACCCTCTATCCACACCCAATAACAGGTGTACCTAAGGTTTCTTCAGATAATGTTTCATCTTCTCAAGCTCTGGGCTTGCTAGCTGGACAACTACTAATTCAATCAACAATTTGGGTTTTATTTGAATGTTAGCCAAACAAATTCATTTATCTAATGGTAGTGGACTCCATCTGGAAAATTCTTCCAATTCCCTCCACTAGATTGACAACTACACATCTAAGTTGTTTTTGACTAAGGGCATCTTCCACTACATTGCCCTTTCTTGGGTGGTATGCAATGGTGAAATCATAGTCCTTCATATATTCCATCCATCATTTCTATCTTAGGTTGATGTCCTTCTGACTCATGAGATACTTCAAGATTTTATGATCAATAAGGATTTTATAGATAGCACCATACAAATAGTGTTGCCAAATATTTAGGGCATGTATGATTGTAGCTAACTCCAGATCATTTTTGATATAGTTTACCTCATTTGGCTTCAACTTCCTGGATGCATAAGTGACAACATATTTATTCTACTCTAGCATACATCCAAGCCCCATCTTAGATGCGTTAGTGAGGATCATCAAACCTTCATTGCCAAATGGTAGAGTCAACACAGATGATGTGTTCAATTTCTATTTCAACTCTTGGAAGCGGGCTTGACACAACTCAGACCATAAGAACTTTAAATCCTTAATAGTGAGCTTGGTAAGGAACATGGATGTCTTTGAGAAGTCTTTGAGGAACCACTGATAATATCTGGCCAATCCCAGGAAGCTACAAATTTTAAAAGGATTCTTCAGAGTTAGCCAATCACATACAACAAAAACCTTGGAAAGATCTACTAAAATCGTCCCTCCTGAGATGATGTCTAAGAAACATGACACAATCAATCCAAAACTCACATTTCGAGAACTTCCTGTAAAACTTCTACTTCCTCACAATTTCAAAGAAATCTAACCAGGTGGTCTCGGTGTTGGTCTAGGTCATCTGAGTAGATTAAGATGTCATCGAGTCTAGGAAGGGTTGGAACACAGTGTTCATGAGGATCATAAAAATGCTTGGGGCATTGGACAGTCCAAACAACATGACTACAAACTCATAATGGACATTCACTACTACAGAAACAACCTTTGGGGTTAGTTGTTTAACCCCCTTTGGCGACGTTTTCAAGCGACGCCTATGTGGGCGCTGCTAAAGTTCAAACTCTTCGGCGTCAGTTTTCTAACCGACGCCTATATGACATATAGGCATCGGTTATATATAGTTGGCCGACGTCTATAAGGTTCGCGCCACAAAAAGAGCACCACCTAGGACACTTTCTGCGTCGGTTAACAACTTAACAACTGACGCCATACACCCAGACGACACGGCGAAGCACGGCCGTGCTTTGCTGCACGGCCGTGTTTAGTACTATAGGCGTCAGTTTTATACTAATAAGAGACACCTTTTCCACCACGACCGTGCTTTCCTACACGGTCGTGTTGTTTGTCCTATTAGGCGTCAGTTTTTTTCAAATAACCGACGCTGTAGGCCTTTGATGACGGTGTTCTATAAATAACCGACGCCTATACTTTAATTTTTTTTTCTTATTAGTTTGCATGCCTGCTGTGGCTAGTCAGCAGGATGAGAACCTGCAGTTCAGTTTTCTGAACTGCAGGTTTACGACATCCATTGATATCATCCTACAAACAGGCCACAAACCTGCAAAATCAACAAATATTTTTTCACACAAGTAGATACATTCAGACATCAATTCAATTCTCACATTCACATATGTAGAAACATTCAAATACATGTAGAAACATTCAGACATGTATAAACATTCAGAAAAATTCATTTACAAAATATCATTCAGCATCGCTATCAGCATCCCAATTATATCTTACAATCGCCACTTCTTGTATGGCTTTTGCCCATTCTTCTCTTATTTCATTTAATGCTTCCATCGTATATGGAGCATGTACATTTTTTAAGCGTTTACCTATAGTGTGGTCAGTTTTAAACACCTGCAAAGAGAATGATGTATATATATAAGTAATAATATAAAAATAAGATTGATATATTTCATACTAACTAATGAGACTATATATAATACCTCATGTATGGTATTAATATCCAATGTGGCATGTCGGATAATCATCTGCATAAATCGCATCACATAGTATGTGCATGCCCAGCCGTTGTCTTGTGTAGTGCACTATAAATTGAAACATACAAAATATTAAAAAATACAACTAAGCACGGTTCACATAAATAATATATACATTGGAGTCGGGAACTTACTTTTACGTTCTCCCAAATTATTGGCTGGTTCTTTCTCCTTGGGAAATTTCCTCCAGCATTTTTGAATGCATCTAAACCCCTACATGTTAATGTAACATAGTAAATTGCATAATTAAATAGTAATGTAATAACATATGTTAACGGATATAAAAATGAAATATTTCTCACCAGAATAATGGCATTCTCAATATGTGTCCAATTTTAGTGTTCAATGTACTTCCCGCAGGATCTAGATAATAAATAGTGAACTTCTCGGGGACAATAACTAGTAACTCCCAATGTCTACCGCTAGAGGTAAAAAAGTTAAAAATTAATAACTCAAAATGCACAATAAAAATGGAATTTTCTTAAGTCCAAATTATAAATAAAGTAAACTTACTTGACATTGAATGGAGCTATTATTATCGTCTTCTTTTGCTGACCGAAAACTGTAAAAGCATCTATACAGTATTGTTGAACACTATCAAGGTCTTTAGCTACCATACTAATCAATGATGGAATAAAAAATCCCACATGATCAAATGCAAATTGTTTGCATTGATCTTCGACTAAGTAGCTGTAAAACATGTATTACGTATGCATTAATATATAAGAAACCAGATCACCGGATCTTACACAAGATATATGGATGTATAAACAAGATCTCACCTTATCAATGTCTCTATCATTGATGTATTCAGCCAATCATACATAAACAGCTCAATGATATCTTGTATAAATAAAGAGCTATCATATGATTGACCTGCATAATCTGCTTCTAAAGAAAAAATTATAGGGCAATGTATATTATGTGCCCGTAGCCAACATGCCATTCCTCTACAAGCAGGACCTAACGGGTATTTTAGGTCAGTTGGAACCCAACTTGGTAATGCAGGAAGTGGAGGTGGAGGCCTAGGTGCTGCGGGTGTCTTCTTTTTAACTTGTATATATAATTTCAGATTAGTTGACCTCATATATACACATTAACAATCTAAAGTAATGTAAATTTATCTTAAAATTTTAGTAGTGTAGACGACATCTGCTTTGGGCCACAATATCACCCCGCCTTCTGCCTCACCAAGTGTATCAATATCTGGGTGGGCATATGGCAATGCAGCTTCCCTCCAATCGGGTAATACACATATTGGGCTCACACGAATGTAGCCATGCGACATTGGAGTCCCATGAAACGTTGCCCCAGGAAGGAACTGGTAAGAATTCACCTCTGCAACAACATAGTCTTGCATTCTTAAGCGGCATGGCTTCAATGTCTACAAATTTATGTAAAGAATGTTATACATATATACATATCACCTTTCGAACATATCATCTTGAAAAGACTAGCTACAATGTCATAAACAATACTTACAACAGACGTACTAGGTGATGGGTCTCTAGGATTACTCACAGTCTATGCATCAGGAGAAGAGTGGGTCGCCATAGGCTGATTGGAAGCCTGAGATGCCTGCCACCGCACTATTTCTTCCTTGACCTTCTCAGCAACTATATCAATGACCTTCTTAGCAACTATATCCTCGACTCTCTTATTCTCCTATACATGGATAAAAGAAACATTAGCTTCTTATTATTGAATTCCCTTTTGCAGTAACATTCTAAAAAAAGAATAGGTTACCTCTTCTTGTGAAAGTCCCGCTCTGTGTTTGAGTTGGGATGGCCCAAATAATGCTTTGATGCCCACACTAGTGCCTGCACCCCTAACACGTCCAGGATGCTCTGGGTTACCCAGAGAAACTGTCAATTCATCCCTTGTGCCCTGAGGGATGAACGTGCCTTGTTTCCTCTGCTCGTGCAGCTCCCGCTAATCACCATCAACAGAAATTGGTAAGTTAACACCACAAATAATCAATATTCAAACGATTTCTCTAAGAGTTGTATTTTACCATTTTCGCAGCCGCCTCAGCAGTTACGGGCTTCTTTATTTCACCCTTCTTGTTTTGCCTCCCAGCTATCCAGATATCATGGCGAGGCATGGGTGTGGCAGACTCCTGAGTAGGAGTAGACTCCTGAGTAGCCGCAGACTCCACCTGTAGTCTTTGGCGAACACTTGCATAGCCCTTTGGACCCATAGTGTGGTCATGCACATTCAGTGCACGCCTTGCTTTTTGCGCATCACTGAGGGCCTAGTTAGTATGCACATTAATGATTTGTTTAGTAGCACTAAATGTTAATCTTGAATAGGTGAATACAACATATATTAATTAAATTGGGAGTGACGCCTAATACCTTGAATTCTTCAGATTTTCTTGAAGCAACAAAATTGTCCCAATTTTCTTTGTCCAAGAAGTTCCACTACTCAAGGGCTGACTTCTTCTTCTTACCACCATCTTTTATGTATTCTCTATTCAGATTTGTCCTATAGTTCCTAAGCATCTTTCCAGTGTGTTGCATCACACTTTTACGATGCAGCTTCTCATCCAATGCAAATAGATTATGTAAAATAGAATTCTTATTAACTAGTATCCAAAAATAGAATTGCAAATAATATAATTTGTAATCTACAAAATAGAATTGCAAATAATATTAACTCACACATAAATCCTTCCATATCAAGTCTTTCTTCCCCTGAGGAACTTTATGCCAATTATCATACTTAACACCACAATGGCTTCGAGTGACACACCCAAGATAGTTTACAAAATTATTGCGGTTCACTCCAATTGCATTTCCTCCATTATCAAACTCCACAACCAATTTGGATCCACTACCACTCAGCGCTATTAACTTCTTCAACAGAGTGATGCCCCTTTTTTTGTTAAGTGTTTGGTGCTGCGCATCAAGTTGCTCCAGTGCTTCAATGGGTACATGTGCATCATCAACCTAAAATTTGACAAAAATAAACCCACTGAATTAGCGCAATATAAAAATATGGGATATATGACATAACTAGAAGATAATGAATTTTATAGAAATATAGGATATGTTTTTAGAACTTACATTGGTATCCTTGCCATGCTCGTCATGGACATCATGCTCATCATGGATTTCATGCTCATCATGGACATCATGCTCATCATGGTCATCCATCTGAAAATGTCATTAAAAAGGCAAACATTTAGCATTTGTATTAACTAGAAAAAGGCAAACATTTAGCATTTGTATTAACCAGAAAAAGGCAAACATTTAGCATTTGTATTAACTAGAAAAAGGCAAACATTTAGCATTTGTATTAACCAGAAAAAGGCAAACATTTAGCATTTGTATTACCTAGCATTTGTAAAAAAATATAAACATGCATGTCTCTAAAATTGTGATCTTTTATCAATTAACAATCCTTCATTGTGATCTCCGCGCACATATAAGTCATCATTAGCTTCAATATTTTTTGGAGTTGGCAACCCAACTGAGAATGGACTGGAGTCATCATACTTATCATAGTATTCTTCTTCATCTATAGGATCTTCAATGAACTATCTTTTACAATGAAGAACAACTGACCATTTATCATTTGTAGGATCATCGATATAGAATATTTGTTTCTCCTGTGATGCCAATATGAATGGTTCACCCTTCTCGCCAATCTTTTCAAAGTTCACCAAAGTGAAACCCAATTCATCCACTATAACTCCTTTGGTGTTATCAACCCAATTACATTTAAAGAGCGGAATTCTAAAATCTATGTAGTCAAACTCCCATATGTCTTCAATGAAACCGTAATATGACATTTTAGCTTCACGTGGACTCTTATCCTTTGCACTTGCAAAATACATAGTCGACGCTTGAAGAGTGACCCCATTGTTTTGGATGACACTCTTATCATCTTGGCACTTTGTGTAATATGTGAACCCATTAATGTCAAACCCTTCATAAGACATAACATTCGGTTTTGGTTTAAAGGTGAGGCATTTGATAGTTTCTGTAATATCATTTGGTGTTTGAGATAGTTGATGTAAGACTTTATCTTCAAACCACTTAGTAAAAGTCTTATTATGCTCTCTAGCAAGCCACATTGAACTTGCTCGAGGATGTTGTCTCTTGATGAAATTGGTATGTTCCTCAATATAAACACTCACTTTGTCCATGTTGTGTAAAATATACAAGTGAGCTTATTCCAACTGCTCACGGCTGATTACTTTCACCCGTGATCCCAAAATTCCTTTGCCCTCCTCAATATTCTTGTCATTAACAGGAGTGTTATTACCACTCAGAAAGTCATTGCAAAAATCCATAACCTCTCTCGCCACATAACCTTCAATAATACTCCCTTCAGGCTGATAACGGTTTCGAACATCACCTTTAAAAATGCTCATGTATCGTTCAAAGGGATACATCCAATGCAAGAAAACTGGTCCCAACATTTTAACTTCCCTAGTCAAGTGGACAACAAGATGTACCATGATATCAAAGAACGAAGGAGGGAAATACATCTCAAGCTGACATAGGGTAACAACCACTTCTCTTTGCAAATTATCGAGAGTATCAGGGTCAATAACTTTGCTGCATAGACTGTTGAAAAAGAAACAAAGTCTGGTGATTGCAAACCTTACATGCTTCGGCAATATAGATCGAATTGCCACGGGCAATATTTGTTGCATTAGAGTGTGACAATCATGAGATTTAAGACCTATCAACTTTAGATCTTTCATTGATACCAATCTATGGATGTTGGATGAGTAACCATGTGGCACCTTAACATTTACCAAGCGATCACAAAAAGCTTTCTTCTCCTTTCTAGACAACGTGTAACAAGCGGGAGGTAAGTATGTTCTTTTATTACCAATTTCACGTAATTCTGTTAATTCTGACCTTATTCCCATTTCACGTAGGTCCAGTCTGGATTTTATCCCATCTTTAGTCTTACCTGGTATATTTAACAGAGTACTAATGATGCTATAATAGACATTTTTCACAACGTGCATTACATTGATACAATGCCTGACTGTCAAAGAACTCCAATAAGGAAGATCCCAAAATATTGACTTCTTCTTGAATGAAGAATTGTCACTCCGTGTGGCCATACTACATTGTGATTTCTTACCAAATTCATTGACAATGTCTTTTACTCTTTCATAAACAACATCCCCTGGTATAGGTTTAGGTGCACTCTGTTCATCATTCCATCCATTGAATGCTTTGCGCTTCCTACGATATGGATGGAATTTTGAAAGAAACCTTCGATGACCAAGATATATAGTCTTTCTGCCATGTTTTAGTCTTATTGAATCAATGTTTTCTTCACATATAGGACACGCTTTAGCTCCTTTGACACTATATCCAGACAAATTCCCATATGCTGGAAAGTCATTAATAGTGCAAAACAACATAGCGTGCAAACGAAATGTCTCTCTTCCTGAAGCATCATAGGTCATCACACCTTCAGCCCAAAGTTTCTTTAAGTCATCAATCAAAGGTTCAAGAAAAACATTGATATCATTTCCGGGTTGTTTAGGGCCCGATATCAACAACGACAGCATAACGTATTTATTTTACATACACAGCTAGGGAGGAAGATTGTATATAACAAACATGACTGGCCAAGTGCTATGTTGGCTGCTCAATGTCCCGTACGGATTCATCCCATTTGTACAAAGCCCAAGTCTTAGATTCCTATCTTCTTCACCAAATTTGGGGTACAATAGATCAATCTTTTTCCACTGTGGGGAATCAGACGCATGTCGTAGGATCCCATCATTATTTTTCTTAGCATCTGCATGCCACCTCAAATTCTTCGCATCTTTTGGATTTGCAAACAAGCGTTGAAACTGTGATATTATAGGTAGATACCACAACACCTTGGCAGGAGAACCGGTTTTGGACTCCCCCGAAGTCGTCAATTTATACCGTGACGCACCACATTTTGGACAATCTTTCAAATCTACATAGTCCTTTTGATATAATACACAGTCATTCGGGCATGTGTGTATCTTCTTGGCCTCCATTACCATTGGGCACAACATTTTCTTTACCCGGTATGTTGAGATTGGCAGCTCGTTTCCTTCAGGAAGCATTTCTTTCAACAAAGTCAACAATTCAGTGAAGCTTTTGTCGCTCCATCTATTGTTAGCTTTCAACTTATACAATCTCAACACAGCGCTAAGCTTCGTAAACTTAGCACAGCCTGTGTATAACGGTATCTCAGCATCATGCACAATGTTTCTAAAGATAGGAGGTGGATCGGTGTGCTCTACCCTACAACTATCCAGCATCGCATCAACGATGTCTATTGGAACTGGTTCGTTCACATCTACGTCCTCGGAGGAAATTTCTTCTTCCACCCAAGCACTGCTATCGACATCTACTGGTTTCGAGTTTGAAATCTCTCCATTCCAGTTCCATTTTGTATAGCCTTGTACAATCTCATTGCACATGACATGACTTTTGATTTTCTCACCAGTGTTGACTTTCAAATTGTTACCGCAATGCCTACATGGACAGTAGAACCTATCTATATGATTTTTCCTATGTTCCTCGGCTAATCTAATAAACTGATCAAGACCAGATATAAACTCTAGGGTGCAGCGATTGCGAATGGACATCCATGATCTATCCATTATATGATCAAAGAGAAAACAAGTATATATTAGGACAAGATTAGGGTATACACTTACATCCTATCCAAGATTTACTCCTATTATCTACAATGAAACCAGACTCCATACAAACAATATATAATTTAGTGATGGTTCATTCTAATTTATACCAATGTACAAGTAATATAAAGAACAATGATTGTTCACTTTCTAGGCCAACAAACACATGTGATGTCATTCTTATATATAATAAATGTGTACCACCTATCCCATCCTTGAACACCTAATCTCACTAGTAAGTGTATAATGTGTATTGGGTTTTCAAGAAAATTTCGGCAACATTTCCCCATTGTTCTCTAAGTACATATGTACTTAGAGAACAAACGGGGAAATGCTACTGAAATTTTCTCGAAAACCCAATACACATTATACACTTGCATCCTAAGTGAGATTAGGTGTTCAAGAACAGTCCCAAACCGGGGACAATCCAAGATTTACTCCTAATGAGTAAATCTTGGACAGGTTTCTAGGCCAACAAACACATGTGATGTCATTCTTATATATAATAAATGTGTACCACCTATCCCATCCTTGAACACCTAATCTCACTAGTAAGTGTATAATGTGTATTGGGTTTTCAAGAAAATTTCGGCAACATTTCCCCACTATTCTCTAAGTACATATGTACTTAGAGAACAAACGGGGAAATGCTACCGAAATTTCTTGAAAACCCAATACACATTATACACTTACATCCTAAGTGAGATTAGGTGTTCAAGAACAGTCCCAAACCGGGGACTATCCAAGATTTACTCCTAATGAGTAAATCTTGGACGAGTTTCTAGGCCAACAAACACATGTGATGTCATTCTTATATATAATAAATGTGTACCACCTATCCCATCCTTGAACACCTAATCTCACTAGTAAGTGTATAATGTGTATTGGGTTTTTGAGAAAATTTCGGCAACATTTCCCCGTTGTTCTCTAAGTACATATGTACTTAGAGAACAAACGGGGAAATGCTGCCGAAATTTTCTCGAAAACCCAATACACATTATACACTTACATCCTAAGTGACATTAGGTATTCAAGAACAGTCCCAAACCAGGGAATATCCAAGATTTACTCCTAATGAGTAAATCTTGGACGGGTTTCTAGGCCAACAAACACAATAATAGATATGTACATGTTAGGGTTTCATCACAATTAATGTTAGGGTTTCATCACAATTGATGTTAGTGTTTAATCAATGTTAGGTTTAATCAAATCAAAATAGGATGCTAGAATTGACAAGTTTAAATCTTATTTCAACATGCATAAAAATTTACTGAATTAAGTCAAACATTAGGATTAGAAGCACAAATATATGCAAGCAAAAAATGTGTTCATATCCTAAGATTTACATAAAGCATTACATAAAAATTTGTTCATATCCTTACCAACAGCAAGCACGGTCGTAGTTGTGTTGGCTGTGCTTGCATGTTGGTAAATAGCTAGGGAGAAGGAAGCAAAGAGGTAGCGCTACCTGGAGCTAGCGTGGAAAGTGCGGCGGCAGTAGTGGCGGCGGAAGAAGAGAGAGCAGAGCAGCGGGTGGTGAACCAGCAGCAGCGGCGCCGGGAATGAGAAGAGCAGAGTAGAGCAGCAGCGATAGCGGTAGCGGTGAGTAGAGGTGCACCAGCAGCAGCGGCGCACCAACAGCAGTGGCAGCGGCGAGCGGAGAAGCACCAACAGTAGCGGCGGCGAGCAGCAGTGGGGTCGTCGGGCGATTTCAGGAGAGCGGCGGTAGCAGCACAGCAATATCGTGATGAAACAGGAAGAAAGGGGGAAGAGCCGGGTGATCGAGATTATTAAGTTGGTCAACGACGTCGTTTATCTATAAAATCGATGCCTATTATGATTTAGCATCGGTTAATAGTAAAACACCGACACCCAACTAGATAACCTTTACCCTAAATTATTTGGCGGGAAACATTATCAGCGTCGGTTATCGAAGGATAACCAACACTGAAAGTGGGACTTTTTGTGCAAATTTTCATTTTAAATAGGCGTCGGTGAATTGTTAAAAGATCGACGTTGTAGGTAACCTAAAATGTTTTTGCTCAAAAATTGGATTTCGCAGGCGATTTTAGGCGTCGGTCTATTATAACCAGCCGACACTAAATACAAAGTGGTACCCGTGTCTGGCTGGTCTTCGAATATAGACGTCGGTTTGCATAAATAACTGACGTCTAATATTATAGGCGTCAATTTTCCTAAATAACCGACGCCCAGAAAAGTGACATTAAATGCTGTTTCAGTAGTAGTGATTACGGGTACGGAAAGTAGTTTTCAATATGTCATCGTTCTAAATTCAAAATTGGTGGTACCTGAAGCTTATGTCGATCTTGAAAAAGACTCAGGCTGGCTTAAGATGGTCGAACAAGTCATCCATTTTGTGTAGAGGATAGTTGTTTTTTATGGTAGCTTGGTTTATGTTATGACACATGTGGAGTGATCCATCCTTATTCTTTACAAAAAGGACTGGAGCTCCCCAGGGTGAGGTACTAAGACTAATGAAGCCCTTGTCTAGCAATTCATGCAATTTCTCTTTAGCTCAAGCAACTCAGTGGGGGCCATTCTATAAGTCACCCTAGAAATTGGGTTTGTCCGGGAGTAAACCCTATGGTGAAATCCAACTCTCTCTGGAGGAAGACTAGGTAAATCATCTGGAAACATATATGCATAGTCCCAAACTACCTCTATCTCTCCTCAGGATTTAACCCTTGGTTTGGGTTCTGTAACAATTGCTAGGAATGTCTGACAACATTTAGCTATCATTTGTTCTGACTTTAAGGACGACACATACAAACTAGCAGTTTCATCCTTTGTACCTACAATGTTTAAAGGTGGGTTACATTGTCTCTTTCTCACAATCCTTTTCTCCCTACAATATATCTGGGATCTAAAGGTATAAAGCCAGTCCATTCAAATTATTACATCACAGTCATTCAAGTCCAACAAAATAAAGTCGGTAGGGAAATCATGACTCAGATATTTAACAGGTAAAATAGGGGTTTTTAAAAGAGATGTAAAAATTCAACCTCAGGGTAATCACATCTAACACATATCCTAAATCCCTAAAATCCAGACAAAGCATAATTGTGAGATTTCTCGAAATGAAAGTATTTGTAGATCCACAATCAAAAAGGGATTACACACTTTGTCCCATAATTTCAAGCATGCCTACATAGTTTTCATGATAGTCACACTTCCATTACATTTTATAAACAAAGATGGAACAACTACTCTAATGGTTGTTATCATCTATCAGACGGTTGGCATTATCTTGGGCATCATCATTGTCACTGGTGAGCACCCGAGCATGTCGATGTTCCCCTGTAGGTGGGGCTACTCCTAGCAGTGTTGTGGCTACTGGTGTCGCTCTTGCCACTGGCTGGGCTGCCACCAGGGCTTGTCCAGGTGGAGGGGAAAGGGTCAGTTGGCCACAATATGACCTTCTTGATGACAACCATAACACCGGTGATTCTCATAGCGACATTTTCCCAAATGCCTCTTTGTACAGGTATGACAGCTTGGGTAGCAACCTTCTTGCTAAGCTTTCCCTTTCCCTGATGACAACCTTGGTCCTTCATGTTATCATTCCTCGGGGAAAAGTTTCCCTCGATGTAGCCAAGGTATCCCTTGGGTTGGTTTTATTGTGGCATGACCATCTTCTCCATGTTCATGGCAAAGTTGAGAGCTTCTGAGAGAGTCGTGGGCTTGCTCACCATGACATGGGGCTTAATGGTAGGGTGAAGCCTATCACCAAAATGTTCTACCATCGATGCTTCCGTCAGCATGTAGCCAAAACACTTTAAGAGATGAAACTTGTGAGCGTAGTCTATCACTATCATATTCCCTTGAACCATGAATGTAAACTACCTTTCCTTCTCCTTGTTGGCAGTGGGGGTATCAACCTTGCTATGAAAAGTTCCTGGAAGTCTACCCAAGCCATGGGCTCTTTGCTTAGGTCTTGGCCCATGATATAGTTCTCCTACCATATCTTTGTTGCTCCCTCCAAGAGATGGGTGGCAAAAAAACCTTCATTTGTACATGTACCTCCAACATGTGGAACCCATTTTCCACTGCCAAAAGCCAAGCATCAACTTTGTTGACTACCTCAATCTTATCCCCCCCCCAAATTTCTCAATGTTCAGCTTCACAAAATCTAAGATGGTGGCACCAAGGTGGGGACGGATGGCTATAGGTTCATCGTTCTTATTATGGGGTAAAACCCTAAGGGATAGGGCCCTAATGCCTTCAATCAAAGTCCTTTAATGTTCCAACAAGAGCATCACATGAGTTTGTGTCACTATTGGTCTGACGGTCAGTTTGGAGTTAGCAGCATGCCTAGGATCACCCTTCGCTTCATCTTATACATAGGTTCATCTTTGAGTCTAGGGCTTCCTTCCAGGTTTGAGATGTGGAAGGGGATGGGCTTAGGCTTAGTCCCCTTTATCTCTAAGGGTTTCACCTTCTCTCTTTCTATTCATGGAGGATTCACCATCCATGGGCCTTATCTTATCAGAGGATGGCCTCTTCTTGTGTAGGGGACTCATTCTAGGATATTTGTTGAGGGTGTCATCAGGAATGGCAATGGTCTTGGCACAATCCATGTTGTAACACATAGACCACTCTATTAACCACAGTTTCATAATTTAGGATTATCTTATATCCATGACATCTTGTTTTTTGGTGGAGGATACCTTAACCCTTATCATCCATAACCCCAATACTCGAGCATGTGGAGAGAGAAAAAAACCTTAGGCTCTTAAAGTTTGTTAATTTAAAGGGGATAAAGAAGTGATGAGAGTAGATGAGAAATCCTAGAGGTATTTTATTTCGACTCAAATCCTTATATTTTGGTCAGGCAGTGACATGGATTCTAGAAGTCCTCATAAACTGACTAGTGGGGTGGAGGAAAATCTTGCCAGGCCTGAGATTGTGATCCTTTTCTAGACTCCTACATCTTTGGAAAAATTCTTCAACAACTCCCTTTAGGCTCGAAAGAATTTGTAAAATTTAATATTTTTTTGAGATTACATGGAAAACCAAGACCTAATTCCAATTGTAACGTCCTCATTCCCCCACAACTCCCACATAAGAAAGGCCAATAAACTAGTGTCGTTATCCCAAAAATAGGATCAAATGGTTTTGTACATAATCAATAAAAAATTAATAAATTTTACTAAACTAACACATGATAAAAATATTTTCACCCATGTTTACAAAAATATGGGTTCTATGGTATTACCAAGAAATAAACCCTCTATCTATATCATTTGGTCCTTACTTAATTTGTTTTCTTTCAATGCTTATTTCTTTGAAAGTCCAATTTCCAGCAAGATTATCCTAAAAATCCAAAATCAAAAGGTCGGTTAGTATTACGTGTTATATCGGTATGTTGTAGAAAAAAAACTTCACAAGTAATTATAAAAGCATAGTTCAAGAATTATTGTCTAACAACAACAAAGTTAATGTTTTTATTGGTAGCTTCTCATCCCACAATAGTGTGTTCTCATCACTATTACCATCACTTGGGTCTTGCCCCTACAGTGGTCATACTTATCTTCCCGTCTAGGCTTGATAATATCTTAGCCTTCCCACCTGGGCTTGATCACTTGTATTTGCCTTCCCATCTAGGCTTGGAATTCTTGTAGCAAGCTTCCCATTCAGGTTTGGTTTATTTTCCATTGTGGGCATGATCAAGTTACCTTCCATATAATGCGGTAATCATACTCACTTTAAAGTTTGCAAGGAGGTAAAGTTCATCCAACAGTCATACATTTGCAAACTATACAGATAAACCCAAGTAGACCACAAGAAACTAGATTAGGTACTCATAGGCATAACTACATACATGTCTCAGGAATATTTGCAGTCCAAAAAAGAACAAGTAAGATTAACACAATCAACCAAGAAATTCAACCTAAAATTCTAGGCATACATCCATGTGTAAGTACATGATTCTAAAACCTATCAAAGGACTGACTTGGTTCTCAAGTTAGGATTTACGTCCACTTTCTTATTTCATTTTCCATAACACTCCATTGGTCCAGTTATTGCTCTTTTCCACTTTCTTAGTCCATAAACCCTATTTAGGTTTCATACATAAGATTGTGCTAAAAAA
The DNA here is from genome assembly GCA_963693085.1 of Alisma plantago-aquatica. NCBI lineage: Eukaryota > Viridiplantae > Streptophyta > Magnoliopsida > Alismatales > Alismataceae > Alisma > Alisma plantago-aquatica. The sequence continues at coordinate 290,849,961 of OY856413.1, forward strand.
GGTGCATTTTATACAAAAGTTCCCATATTTATCCTTTTTAAGTCAAATTAGGGCTATAGAGATAGAAACATAGATATTTGGAACTTTTATGTTTATTGGGTTGACTAACCCTAATTCTATAATTAGAGGAACTTTTATTCACAAAAGACCCTAATCCTACAAATATTGTATTATGATGTTAAAAAGATTCCAAGGTGTTCCTTTTTCTTCATAACAGATCAATCATTGATTAAAACATCAACTACATCTATTAGAATAATCAATACTCAAAAATTAGGGTTTGGATCTATTTAATCACTTTATAGATAGCTACTTTGAACACTTTTCAAATTTCAAGTACATATAGTTCAAAACTTAATTTTTATTGAATAGCTTGCATTTTTCTAAACTGAATTCATGTATTATTTGACAATATCTGATCATCCTACTGATTACTAGAATTTTTGCAAGATTAATCTTTTTAGGTCAATAGGGGCATGTCACCTAGCCAGAGAGCCCCGATCCCACCTTGCAAACTTGACTGGGCCGGCCTATAGGTTTTATTCACATTGGTGGCCCTCTAGCGGCTATCCTTTGATTAAATTAGAAAAAAAAGAGGAAAATATGAGAATAACCTTAACCTGTTAGAGAGGAGAGTCGGGAAAAGATGTATTTTAACCAGGGGTCATCTTCCTCCTTGGTTTGTCGTGAGCTCAACCCAACAGATCAACGAGGAAGTTGACTTCGAGCCTTGGCATTTTTTATCACCTAGTGAGGGTTCCCTTACCTTTTCATCTCCAGCTAAATGCTCTGAGGGTTTCAATTGCTTTGAGATAGTCAGTGTACATCAGACAACTCAAATGTGTTACCAGAGGGACTGGGAATAGATGCAGGTGTCAAAGGCAAAGTTCTCTGTGTAATTGAGGGGAGAGAAGAGAGTACAAAGTCATGCGACATCTCGAGAGGGATTTTGTGTCCTCTCATTCAATATAAAGCCCTCTATTTATACTTGTGGGTTGTCCATGTGGATGTAGATTAGGGGATTCTTCTAGAGACCTTAAACCTAGGGCAGATCTAGGGTAGGTCAGTTTGATTTGCTCTCCCTGACTTAATGGGAAAGTTATTTAGTGATGAAGAGATCGGGGTAGCGAGAAATATTCTCGTGATCCCAGGCCATAATAGTTCCCTATTTCCATATGCATTGTGAGCTAGAATATGACAGAGTCACCATGGATCTATGATCCTATGGCCTACAGAACGCGCGCCAGAATAGATAATCCTATTTATAATTGGAATAGTGTGACATTTAATGATATTTCTTTGTATTATCCACACTTTAGGAATTTTTAGAAAATTCATATGTCCTAATCTGCTTGTCCTTTTAATCTCAAATTTTATGGGAAAGTTATTGATGACCTTATCTACATATAGAAACAATTTGAGATCAAATCTCGAAAATTATAAAACCTTTTCTCCAAGTGTAAGTCATACACTAAAAAGGCATATATTATGCATTTAAACTCATATTATCTCTTTCTTTATTTCTTTTATATTCTCTTAATTTCGACATTTCTAGATATTATAAGGCAAGTGAAACTAAAACCACCCTATTGTGGCCACTTATGCCATCTTCTAGAGAATTCCATGTTTTTCTTCAATAAAACATATGTTATTTATTTTCTTCTTGCCTTTTCACTTATTATGGGTTTTCCTTTGTAATTTATCCTTTTCACTTCCATTGTCTTATTAAAATAGGTAAAAGCACAAAATTCATTATTCAAGATAATTTTGCAAAGAAATCCAAGTTATAAAACAATGTAAACAAATTGTCAAGCAAGTCCATTTCTTATGAAATATTTGCATAAAATAAAATAAAAATGGGGTTATAACATTATTTTCTCTCCAAATATTTTGAAAACTTTTGAATCAAAATTAGGAAAATTTTCTAAGTTAAAGAAAAAATTATGTTACAAGAAAAATTTTCAATGCAATTTTCCTTGATGCTATCCTAACTCCCATTTGTACTCCTTGTCTTCAAGATACTTCATAGAATAATCATTTCAATAGTGACAAATCAGGGCTATCTAACTCATATAAAAATCACCTTTAATTATGTCTTTAGGCCACCTTTATCTTAAGACATTGTAGAATACAAAAGGATGCTCATTCTCCCTAAATAAATTCTCAAAAATAAGAAGGACTTAGTCTTATAAACTCCTGACCGATCAGTGTAGCCCCACGTACAGGTCGGGAAATGTATAAATATCACAAGAGGAAACTTATATCCCTTCTAGTAATCAAATTATGTCTAAGCATCAAAAAAGGCTTTGTGGCCCAAACATCCTAAAAATCTTATAACCCTAAGCCTTGAGAGCAAGAATAAAAGTCAAGTCTGAATAAAATCATAAGATTTTTTCCCAATAAGATGTTGGAAGGACCTACCCGACCGGTGTATGACTACACCCACTAGTACATAACCCACCTTTAGTGTTGGTTATTTAAGACCTTTAGTGTTGGTTTCAATGCGACACCTATGTGGGCGACGCTAAAAGGAAAACCGTTAGGCATCAGTTTCCAAACCGACGCCAGAAACCTTCACGCGCCACCAAAAACATGCCAACAGGGGGATATATGCATCAATTATTATTACAGAAACTGACACCATAAACATTCACGCTACAGAAAGGGCACCATCTAGGACACCATCAGCGTCGGTTTTTTATTGATAACCGACGCCATATCACCCGCTACCACGGTCGTGCTGGCCAACACACGCATGGTGTCTGGCCTCATTAGGCGTCGGTTTTAGCTATTAGTCGACGCTGTAAGTATCCATCAACGTCGGTTTATTATTGATAACTGATGCCATATCACCTGCTACCACGGCAGTGGTGTCTGGTCCCATTAGGCGTCAGTTTTAGCTATTATCCGATGTTGTAAGCATTTTTCATCAATTTTTTAAAATAACCGATGCCTATTGTATGTATTTTTTTATCATTCTGTAGGCCTGCTGTGGCTGGTCGTAGGATGAGAAACCTGCATTTCAGTTATGAACTACAGGTTTTATGACATCCATTGATATCAGCCTACAATAGGTCACAAACTTGGAAAATTAACAACATTAACTTTCTCACATTTAGCAACCTACAGTTCCATTCGATTTTCACACATGTAGAAACATTCATGTAGCAATCTATAGTTCCATTCATTTTCACATTCACACATGTAGAAACATTCATATAACAACCAAAAGTTTCATTCATTTTCACATTCACACATGTATAAACATTCAGACACATGTAGAAATATTCAGAGATGTAGAAACATTCACACATATTATAATTCAGAAATTCATTTACAAAATATCATTCTTTAGTCATTATTCGCTATTAACATCCCAATTATATTTTAAAAACCCCACTACTTGTATGGATTTTTCCCATTCTTCTCTTACATCATTTAATTCTTCCGTCGTATAGGGAGCATGTACATCTAGTAAGGCCTTTCCTATAGTTTGGTCAGTTTTAAACACCTGCAAAGAGAATGATATATATATATATAATGAATAATATATAAATAAGATTGATATATTTCATATTATCTAATGAGACTATATATAATACCTCAGGAATGGTATCGATGTCCACTTTGGAATATTTGATAATCATGTGCATAAATTGCATCACATAGCATGCACATGCCCATCCGTTGTCTTGTGTAGCACACTATAAATTGAAACAGACAAAATATTAAAAAATACAACTAATTAAGCATTGTTCACATAAATAATATATACATTGCAGTCGCGAACTTACTTCCACGTTCTTCCAAATTATTGGCTGGTTCTTTTTCCTGGGGACCTTTATGTGACCCAAAAGTACGCTAGTGAGACCAACATAAGGGAGTAGGAATACCTATTATTGTTATATGAAAAAAGAAATCTAAGATTCATATATGTATGTTATCAATGTCATATACCAAAGAATATATGAATATTTCCAAACTCAATGCTAGCATCTAATGAGTGGTTGTTTGTTGATGAGTACTTTTCAAAAGTTGAAGTGTATTTAGACATGTCAATTTTCATCAATGTATTCCGTAAGTGATGGTCACAATTCTTGGTAAAGAAGATGGTTTCTCAATTTAGTTGGACTCAGAATAATAATGGATTAAGATCCTATTGTTGGGTTTATAGACAAGTATCGGTCAATTTATATCCTACAATTGAGTTTTTTATAATTGATTAATACAATATAGAACTCAGGGAGTTTTGCTACCATATACACAATCTGTGACGTCCCCAGATTTTCTAAAACTTAATTTGATGTGTGACGTTCAAATTGAAACCCTGACCTCAGCAAGAATCCCAATTTAAACATCCCACACAAGGCTAAAAAGAAGAAAATCAGAGGAAGTCAAAAGGAACAACAGTAGCACATGTACATGAACACTAATAAAACCATACACACATGTTCACCATTCAACATATAATTACAACATTAATTGTTACAACATTTGATATTACACATTGAAAGGTAAACTTCTACATATACATGTACTACTACTAAACTACAGGATCTTAAGACAATAGGTCCACCTGTACATCAGCTCGCCACACAACTCTCAACTATACTGGATCTTCAAGAGAATAACCACAACCTAAACAAAATATTACATGCGGTACACGTCTCAGCACAATACTCCAGAATATTGTACTGAGTACGCCTACGTGTCTTTTATTTACCTCTCATCATATCTTGGCAATAAGATAAAACTAATACTTGGCACTATAAAGAAATATAAGAAAAGCATATACTTGCACAAAGATGTATATTAACAAAAGAGAACACATGTTTTAAGCTCATTTTCCATTATATGCTCGTGCATCTACCTACCAATGGGATAGATGCATTCAGGCCTTATGATCTGCTTACCAAAGAGATAGATCATTGTACATGTGATTTGCTTACCAAAGAGATAGATCACTCACTAGCACTATGCTTACCAAAGAGATATAGTTCTTTCATATAATGGAAGAGATATATTATGTTTCAAGTGTTCATAGCCATAAGTATAGAAAATCAAGCAAGATATCATACAAGAACAATCACTTCATCCAATACCATATGCCAAGTATTGTACTCCACATATAACACAAGCATATTGTATAATAAGCCAAGTAAGAGGTAATAGCGTACCTTCCAAAGAGACATCTTAATCACATATGTATTCCTCAGGTCAACTCTAACCTTGTTCATCCATGATCAAGACAAGATCATATACTATCATCAGGTTCTCATCTTAACCCTAGTTATTACCATTAGGGTATAGCTTTGTCATTAGGATATGTGCATCATTACTTGTATTCTTGCCTTATATTTATCTTAGTGATGTCATATTCCAGATTATGGTTCGTTATCTAAATATTAGGTTCCATATCCTTTTTGTGCACATATTAACCCTATGTTGCATGCATTATTCATATTAGGGTTTTAAACCATGTATTAAAGGTCAACTTCATATAACATAGATTCTATGCATCATCATGGTTTCATAATTAAAACTGAGGTTTCTTATACTGATATGATCTTACTCTGTAAATGTCATCATTTATTGAGTATGTATGTATTTATAGCATTTTATTTAGGGTTATTAGCCCTAATTAGCCATATTAATCAGATTACATGATTTCGTTCATTAACATGACCATATCTAACATCATATGTATTATGAACATAATTATGGATTTACTAACATACTCTCATAATTTTAGGCCATCTTTTGATATTTATAATACATGATAAGATCATTTCACAACTTACATGCTATCACTAACATAAGTGCATAAAAGGTCATATATTATGCTTTCATATTGTTCTATGCATTTTTCTGAACGATTTGGTATATTATATGTATTTTTCTGGTAAGCGGGCTATTTTCTACAAATTATACAAGATCTGACAATTTCTGGATATTTACCTTTTTGTGTCCTATCTTGCTTCGCCACGTGTCCACTTGGGCACGACTCAAGGCTTGGGGGCAGGCAGGCCGACCTGTTTTCATCTGCTGAACCTTGTTCAACTGGATTTGGCCAGTTCACCCTCTTCTCTATCTCACGATCTCTCACCCGACGCGTGACTTAGAGCAGCCGCCGCGAGGTTGGGGTTCCCGGAAAGGAATCGCCCGCCTCCAAATCTTCAGCGGAGGTTTGGGGTCCTACTTCTCCTCTCGCGTCCATTCTCCGCTCTGCCTAGGTGCTGTGTGCATTTCCATATTGCCTCTGCTTAGTGCTCAACACTTCCACGCATTGAGCTGGTCCTCCAAACATGACGCCGCCATGAAGAGCTCTGGTGTCGTCTTTGCTATCTTGCAGCTTCTTTGGTCTACAGACTGCTCCAAGTATGCGTTCTGTCTCGCCGCACGAAGCAATCGTTGGGCTCTGCTCTGGCGTTCTCCTCTAGGCTTAGTGTCGTCGACTCTGTGATTGAGACTGGCAAGTGATGACAGGGCTTACATGCCCTCACATCTGCTGGAAGTGATGGGGATAGATCACCCTTCACCTCCTCATCTTGCCCGAATATCACCATCTAGTCAAAGGCATCAATCGTTGGGGAAACAACCTCGCTGTTGGGGCACCGCCATCGGAAGGAAGGCCCTAACGAGCGGCTGATCACGACAACCACCCAGGGAAAAGCTTGGTCGTGTGGGTCTGACTCCTACGGTCACCCTCTATTCAACTATGTTCTTCACTCTCTCGGACACTCCTTGCAACTTGCGGTGGAGATATGATAGGAAGTGGGAGTCTGGCTCAGACTGTACTACGTTAGTACCCAGGGATCAACTGCTCATCAACTGGGTTGTCTCCCCACGTTCACGTAATGGGGAAAAAGGAAGGAACACCAACTTCATCCTCCACGTTCTCCATTTGACATGAGTTAAGGGATCGTCCACAAACATCTAAGGGTCCCAGTCAAACAATTCATTGTGCCAACACGTGGCTCCTCAAGCCTGTGTGGGGTGTGTGACACAATCAATCCTAGGGTAGAATATTAGACTTTAGTCCACCAACAAACAATAATTCCCATTATTTAACAAAGATCAAACCTATACATCTCTAGGGAGGAATATTTAACCCTAATAAATTTTTTTCCACAACTTTATTAGCATCTAAGATATATTCCATCCACTTTTGGTGCCAAGTTATCACTATTTGACCTATCAACAACTTAGTTCAAAATAGCACATACTTAAGAGTATTACTCATGCAATTAACATCAAACAAATTTCAACTTATTCCCAACTAATGAAAACACCTTCATATGATCCAAACATATATCTGCATATTTAAACTTCAAATCCATGAATATATTTATCTAAATGGTTACTCAAGAACATCAAAAGTTCACTCTGTCACATCCTACACACCTTAAAAGAAATTTCATCCTCAAAATTAAGCAAAAACTCAGTCCATCACATCATATACATCTTAAAAGAGATTTCGTCCTCAAAATTATGCCATCTCTTACTTCAAGAAAAAAAAGGTCTTCATCCATATGTAGGACACCACTCTATGTGCAACATATCCACAAAAACAAAGCTCCATGATCATATCCAAAACACCATTAGGAGGGTTTAGAACACATAAGGTGAATCACCCCTCCGTAAAAGATTGAAATAGGGGTTTAGAAGCTTAGGTTATTTCATGACGTCATTCATATTTTAGGATTTACATCCTCATCTTTACCCTTGCATTAGAGTTCCCACATCATATTAACATTTTTAAAGGAGTTAATTAAGATTAACCCATATATCAAGGTGTCATGATCATTATGTTGTGCTAACTGTCAGACTTTATTTTTCATCTTTGTTAAGCACTAAGATTAACACCTCATATAACATGTTTCATTCATTTGATCATTTTTCATTGCTCATAATATTTTACAACATTTAATAGTGATTCCATCACAAGATCAACCAACCATATCACATTATCATCATTATTTTATGTATATTGTTAACCATTTATACATAGAGATCTATTAAACCATCTCTAGGTCTCCATCTTATCATGTCTATATATCGCGTCTTGAGATTAGATCACATCTTACATATATTATATCATGGTTGTGCTAACAAACTTATACAAGTGGATCGTGAAACATGTATCAAAACTTTATATAGTCCAAATGAGGTTCCTCTAACCCATACCATGAGGGTAGTATCATGCTCAGTCTCTCTGAGATAACTCAACCCTATGATTACCTCATATGCATATACTTTATCTTTCCTCTATGATCTAGGGTTATTAGGTCTACCTCATTAGCACTAGTGATACTTCACAAGATCTAGCCACATAAGCACAAACCAAAACATGCTATGACATTCTCTTCATAGGTCTCTACCCATGAAACATCATACCCAAAGCTCTATCATATACACCACTAGATTCCTATGTGGGAAACCATCAACCCGAGCATGAGGCTTCACATAAACTAACATAGATACCTCCTTCAGGGTCTTGGGCTCTCTCCCTCACCCAGATGGTAGGCACTCGTATTCATGTTCACATGCACATATATAATGAGCCTCTCTCTATCTCTAGGGTTTGGTTCTCCCAACGACATCTAGGGTTCAAGACATCTATAGGAATCATGCATTAGGCAACTCAAGTCATTAACTCAGGAGTATTCTAGTTTAGGACATGTCATATCACATATTTCTCATATTTCTCATATCTTGGATTTTAGGTTCTCTAACCTTCTCCCAATGGGTCTCACTCTCTCTGGAGTTAACCCTAAAACTGGTCCTAACACTAGAGGTCCTCCTTCATAAAAGAGCTTGAGGCTCATGCTGACTCACAACCTTGTCTTAACTTATCATATCTTATCTCATGAAAGTCTATTTACTTGCATCATCAAAACTTATCTCAAATCCTCAAATTGAACTTAAGTCCTCGAAGTCAAACATAGATCATCATAACCATCTTATGTCATCTATATAAGACTTAAATCATATCATCAAAACGTATATCATCTATTCCATCTATCATATATATCAAAAAGGCTCTAGACCTCTAATCTAGAACTACTCTCTCTTCTAGACGGATGTCATCACTTTCACTTAGGTTTCATGACCACCTCCTACTCGTACATGTGTGGGGACACATTTTTGTAATACATATATATAATAAAATATTATATAGTTTTTCTCCGATAAAACATGCGTCAGAGAAAACTATCAAGGTTCGATCCGATTGGAATCCAAAACCAAATCCAGAAAACGAGTGTCCCACACATCGTAGAGAGTATAGTGTCATGAAAACTCATGAAAATGGTGAGAACATGGTGTAGACTAGTGTAGCTACTCAAGACAACGTGCACAATATGTCTAGGGTTTCTCTTCCCTCGATGTAAGTCATTTCCAAATAGTGCAACGTCCCATACCGCTGCCCTATAAGGAAAGAACGACATCTAAGGACTTGCTACTCAACAAGCACCAGTCTAAACCTAGTTCTCAGACATCTAGGTACTAACCTAGAGGATAGGTCAAATCTAATCTCTAAAAGACAACTAATCTAACCCTAAAGATTATTAAGTTCAAGGTTTTCTTTAGTTTGAGTTGCATAATGAGCAAGTATCAGGCTTTACTATTGTTCATGCTCTGATACCACCTGTGACGTCCCTAGATTTTCTAAAACTTAATCTGATGTGTGACGTTCAAATTGAAAGCCTCACCTCATCAAGAATCCCAATTTAAACATCCCACACAAGGCTAAGAAGAAGAAAATCAGAGAAAGTCAAAAGGAACAACAGTAGCACATGTACATGAACACTAATAAAACCATACACACATGTTCACCATTCAACATATAATTACCACATGAATTGTCACAACATTTGATATTACACATTGAAAGGTAAACGTCTACATATACATGTACTACTACTAAACTACATGATCTTAAGACAACAGGTCCACCTGTACATCAGCTCGCCACACAACTCTCAACTATACTGGATCTTCAAGAGCATAACCACAACCTAAATAAAAGATTACATGCGGTACATCTCAGCACAATATTCAAGAATATTATACTGAGTACACCTACGTGTCTTTTATTTACCTCTCATCATATCTTGGCAATAAGATAAAACTAATACTTTGCAGTATAAAGAAATATAAGAAAAGCATATACTTGCACAAAAATGTATATTAACAAAAGAGAACACATGTTTTAAGCTCATTTTCCATTATATGCTCATGCATCTGCCTACCAATGGGATAGATGCATTCAGGCCTTATGATCTACTTACCAAAGAGATAGATCATTGTACATGTGATCTGCTTACCAAAGAGATAGATCACTCACTAGCACTATGCTTACCAAAGAGATATATTGCTTTCATATAATGGAAGAGATATATTATGTTTCAAGTGTTCATAGCCATAAGTATAGAAAATCAAGCAAGATATCATACAAGAACAATCACTTCAACGAATACCATATTCCAAGTATTCTATTACACATATAACACACGCATATTGTATAATAAGCCAAGTAAGAGGTAATAGCGTACCTTCCAAAGAGACATCTTAATCACATATGTATTCCTCAGGTCAACTCTAACCTTGTTCATCCCTGATCAAGACAAGATCATATACTATCATCAGGTTCTCATCTTAACCCTACTTATTACCATTAGTGTATAGCTTTGTCATTAGGATATGTGCATCATTACTTGTATTCTTTCCTGATATTTATCTTACTGATGTCATATTCTAGATTATGGATCGTTATCTAAATATTAGGTTCCATATCCTTTTTGTGCACATATTAAACCTAGGTTGCATGCATCATTCATATTAGGGTTTTAAACCATGTATTAAAGGTCAACGTCATATAACATGGATTCAATACATCATCGTGGTTTCATAATTAAAATTGAGGTTTCTTATACTGATATGAGCTTACTCTGTAAATGTCATCATTTATTGAGTATTTATATATTTATAGCATTTTATTTAGGGTTATTAGCCCTAATTAGCCATATTAATCAGATTACTTGATTTCATTCATTAACATGCCAATATCTGACATCATATGTATTATGAACATAATTATGGATTTACTAACATACTCTCATAATTTTAGGCCGTCTTTTGATATTTATAATACATGATAAGATCATTTCACAACATACATGTTATCACTAAAATAAGTGCATCAAAAGTCAGATATTATGCTTTCATATTGTTCTATGCATTTTTCTGAACGATTTGGTATATTATATGTATTTTTCTGGTTAAGAGGGCTATTTTCTATGAATTATACAAGATATGACAATTTCTGGATATTTACCTTTTTGTGTCCTATCTTGCTTCGCCACGTGTCCACTTGGGTGCGGCTCAAGGCTTGGGGGCAGGCGGGCCGGCCGGTATTCATCTACTGAACCTGGTTCAATTGGGTTTAGCCAGTTCACCCTCTTCTATGTCTCACGATCTCTCACCCGACACGTACTCAGAGCCGCCGCCATGAGGTTGGCGTTCCCGGCAAGGAATCGCCCGCCTCCAGATCTTCAGTGGAGGTTTGCGGTCCTGCTTCTCCTCTCACGTCCATTCCCTGCTCTGCCAAGGTGATGTGTGCATTTCCATCTTGCCTCCACTCAGTGCTCGATGCCTCAAAGCATTGAGATGGTCCTTCAAACATGACGCCGCCATGAAGAGCTCTCCATCGTCTTTGCTATCTTGCAGCTTCTTTGGTCTACAAATTGCTCTAAGTATGCATTCTGTCTCACCACACGAAGCCACCGTTGGGCTTTGCTCTGGCGTGCTCCTCCAGGATTAGCACCGCCGACTCCGTGATTGAGACCGGCAAGTGATGACAGGGCTTACATGCCCTCACGTTTGCTAGAAGTGATGGGGATAGATCGCCCTTCACCTCCTCATCTTGCCCGGATATCACCATCTAGTCAAAGGCATCAATCGTTGGGGAAACAACCTCGCTGCTGGGGCACTGCCATCGGAAGGAAGGCCCGGACGAGCGGCTGATCATGACAACCACCCAAGGAAAAGCTTGGCCATGTGGGTCTGACTCCTACAAGCACCCTCTATTCAACTATGTTTTTCACTCTCTCGGACACTCCTTGCAACTTACGGTGGAGATATGATAGGAAGTGGGAGTCTGGCTCATACTGTTCTACATTAGTACCCAGGGATCAACTGCTCATCATCTGGGTTGTCTCCCCACATTCATGTCATGGGGAAAAAGGAAGGAACACCAACTTCATCCTCCACGATCTCCATTTGACAAGAGTTAAGGGATCATCCACAAACATCTAAGGGTCCCAGTCAAACAATTCACTGTGCCAACACGTGGCTCCTCAAGCCTATGTGGGGTGTGTGACACAATCAATCCTAGGGTAGAATATTAGACTTTAGTCCACCAACAAACAATAATGCCCATTATTTCACAAAGATCAAACCTATATATCTCTAGGGAGGAATATTGAACCCTAATACAATTTTGTCCACAACTTTATTAGCATCTAAGATATATTCCATCCACTTTTGGTGCCAAGTTATCACTATTTGACCGATCAAAAACTTAATTCAAAATAGCACATACTTAAGAGTATTACTCATGCAATTAACATCAAACAACTTTCAACTTATTCCCAACTAATGAAAACACCTTCCTATGATCCAAACATATATCTACTTATTTGAACTTCAAATCCATGAATATGTTTATCTAAATGGTTACCCAAGAACATCAAAAGTTCACTCTGTCACACAATCCTTTGTAGGATTTTGTCCCTTTTATATATATATATTTGTATATCACTCGTTCATTCAATTTTACACATGTATATTGTAAATGAATTGAAACTTGAAATACAAGTATGTTTTTGATATCTTTGTATAAGGACTATTCCCCTTTATATACAGGGGATGAGATCCTCTTTAAAATAAATACAATGAATATGTGAAAGAAACTGACAGTCAACAATATAAATATAGTCGACAGTCAACAATATACATACAGTCAATGTTAAGATTAACTAAAAATCTATCCATATATTAATTGATAATCAATTAATACTAACACTGCCCCTTAAACTCAAGGTGGATGAAAGACACATAGTTTGTGAATCAACCTTTTGTGATTTGATATAGTGTGTGTTTTTATGAAGAGGTATGCAATATGAACTAAAGAGTTTATGAATGGGAGCATGATGATGCTTGCTAGATGCTTTTCTCTCACAAGTATACAACCTATCTCTATGTGTTTAATACTTTAATGAAAAATCAGATCACTAGAAATTGGCATGACGCTCTTGTTATCACAAAATATAGGTATAGCTTTAGAAATAACAACTCCCATGTAACTTAAAAGCCAATGGATGTGCACTATTTCTTGAATGGTGTCACGCATTGCTCTATACTTTGCCTCACTGAAAGAAAGAGATAGAACATTTTAATTTTGCTCCTACACGGCACTAAATAATCACCAAGAATAAGATGCGGTGGAGCGTCTGTGGTTGGGCATCTAGCTCAGTCAACATCAGTTTATGCATGTAGGATAAGGTCAGAAGATGACCTCATGAGTAGAAATCATGTGATTGTTTCCCGTAAGCAACATATGATACAGAGTAAAATTGCATAGTGGATACTTTGGGGAAAAGATAATAATTGTGACACAATGCTAACAACATGTTGAATATATGTCCTAGTGATGCACAATTATAGTAGTTGTCCTACTAGCTGACGATACCTTATGGGATCAGGTAATGGCTCACCATCAGTTGGTCATTATTTTACATGAAGTTCAAAAGGTGTGTCAACATCTTATTTTTTGTTTTTGGACCTGGAAGAGGAGGAACATGCCAAGTATCCGCCTGGGATCATGTCTTCTTAGGTCTATTTTGGATGTACAATGCAATTTCGGTAGTAATATTCCATTTCAGTTAGAAAATGCAATCAGATGTTTGGGGCACTATAAGTCACAAGACTACTTCACTTGGGAACTGATCCCGTAGAAGAGAAATCATTAGCCTAGAAAAAAAAGTAGGTTGTCTATAGAATATAGTTGTTCTGCCCCTCCCTCAGATAGTATTGTGATCTTATTCGTTGTCCCCAATTCTAGCAACTCGACACTAGAGACCCCGAAAGGGCACAAAGAATTGACTATAAAAACAATCAACAAGAATTGACAAGAGAACGAGAGCGGCAGAAGTGGAAATAGAAACATTGCGCACGACATTCCACCAAGAAATCCATTTAGGATAAAACTGAAATTCATGCATTTCTAACCAAAAAATGCAGATTATCTGCTTTTTCACAATGCTTCCCACATTCACTCATCAGTCAAGAGATCTTGGTCAGAATTGTCAGTAGTCAGTAGGGAAATTTCATTCATAGGGGGATGTTCGATCGAACCAGTATTGATATCCACTTTTTTTTAGTGAGTTCAGAGTGAGTGCTCTCGTGCAAATGATAAGTCAAATATTTTGGCACGCTCGATGATATTTGTTGCATACTTTTGTTGAGAGACTAGAATTCCTTTGTGTCCATGAGAAATCTTCAGGCCTAAAAATAGTGAAGTTGTCTGAGGTTCATCATCTCAAATTGTTTAGCAAGATAATGGTGTAATTCATTGATTCCTACTACATCATCTCTTATGATGATCATGTCATCTACATAAATGAGTAGGATGACTCACCCTTGAGGTGTATGATGCACAAACATTGAAAAATCATGTGAACTTTGGGTGTAACTTGCACATTTGATGGATTGTCTGAAGCATTCAAACTAGGACCTGGGTGCCTATTTGAGTCCTTTAATGGATCCATGTAGAAGACAAACATGAGATTTAGTTACTACTAATCCTGGAGGAGGATCCATGTATACAATTTCTGAGTGTTCTCCATGTAGAAATGCATTTTGCACATCCATCTGGTATAAAGTACAATGACGAGCTACTGCAACAAAAAGATCTGACAGTGTTCATGTGATCAACTAGAGATAATGTTTCTTCATTGTCAATGTCATACTCCTCAGTGAAGCCTCTAGCAACTAGGTGTGCTTTGTATCTATCAATCGTGCCATCAACCTTGTGCTTGATTTTATAAAACCACTTGCAACTGACAGGTGAAGTACATGCGGGTAAAGGAACAAGATCCCAAGTATGGGTGTGTTCAAAGGCCTGGATCTATTCTTGCATAACCTTCTTCCATTGTATAGGACTAGAAGCTTCCTGATATGAAGATGGAACAAGATCTGTATGAAGAGTAGTTAAAAAACTTTCATATTCTAAAGATTAACATGAGTCTATTGAATGAGCATATCATAGATTTGGTTGATGTCCACAATGAGATCTTCTTGGACCCACATTAATGTCACTAGAAGATGAGTATATTGAATGATCATATCATAGATTTGGTTGATGTCTGCAATGAGATCTTCTTGGACCCACATTAATGTCACTAGAAGAACAGTTTTATACAACATTAAGATCATAATCATGTGTCTTGTCATCAAATGATATATGAGGGTGAACATGGGTAGCCTCAATGCCTACTGGTGGTGATGTGGCAGGAGGATCGACATGGGTAACATCAAACCCAGTGGGAGGTTCAACAATGGTAGCCTCAATCTCAATGGGAAGATCAATATGGGTAGTTTTAGTGTTGGATGTGTAGTGGAAGTTTTTGTGGTAGTAGATTCCTCATGAGCGATGGTGATGAATTCATGAAGCAAGGAGTGATATGTGGTGGTAGAAATATAGTAAGGTGTATCCTCAAGGAAAGTAACATGCCTGGTGGGCAACATGGTCAAAAATAATACCCTTTGTCCTACATCATTGTATCCTAGAAGGACACAACATGCAGATTGTGCCTCAAGTTTGTTTTTCTCATGTTGGGAAAGAAGGACAAAATAATTACAACCCAAAACACACAAATGCATGTAGGATGGTGGTTGATTGTAGAGTTTTTCATGCAGTGAGACCCCCCTAGGATTTTATTGGGCATGAGATTAATGAGATAAGTGGATGTGAGGATGGCTTCAACCCAAAAAATTATGGAATGCCATAACTAATGAGCAAAGTACAAGTCATTTTAAGAATGTGTATGTGCTTCCTCTGTGAAACACCATTTTGTTCGTGGGTGTAATGACAATATTGTTGAAAATTGGTTCCTTGGGAATTGAAAATCTCATGCATGGTGGTAGATGTGTATTCCTTTGCACCATCTGCACAAAATACACGAATAATTTTATTGTGTTGGATCTTGATTCTATTGGTAAAAGATTGGTATATGTGTGGAATTGCATACCTGTTGCGCATGAGGCAAATACATGTAATATTGAAATCTACTTCTAGAGGTGATAGGTACAGGGCCCCAAATATCTGAATTAACAAGATCAAAAATATTACTTCTTTTATTGGCTAAGTTTGAAAAAATAAGAGTTGTAGCTTTAGCAAGTTTAGAAGTGGTACACTCTTGTAATTGAGTGGAGTTACATACTAAACCAAGAATGTCAGACTTATCAAGACTACTAAGACGACTTGGAGATATATGTACCAATCTATAATGCCACAAAATTGGTGAGAGAATTACTCCAGTTGAGGTAGTGTGGGTGGTGTTTGGAATGTGAAGACTAGACACATGATACATATCACCAACTCTAATTGTAGTACCAACATTCTGTCATGAATGTGGATACTACATAGAACACAAAGCTTAATAAAAAATCACTTGGAAGCTAGAATCAAACATTTTTGCAACAGATACAAGATTCATATGTAAGTTAGGAACAGGTATAACTTTGAGCATAGTAAGATTTCCACTAATTGTTGATTGAGGCATGATATATCCAATCTGAGATATATAAATTAGTGAGCCATCTTCTATTTCAATTTGTAGTTTTTTTAGAGAATAAGAGTTCCTTAAAATAGAAGAATTTGGAGTTATATGATGTGTGGCTCCTGAATCCATGATCCATGTATCAAAATTTGTACATGTAGTCGAGGAAGATGAAAATGAAACTACACCTCTGATATGGATATGCCATCACTGCCCATCTTTATGATTTGACGAAGCATGTATGTGATCTATGTGGGGGAGATAGTTGCTTTTTAAGTCCCACTTGCTATGACAGTAGTGTTTTGTGTAGTCTAGGCAGTAGAACGCTTGGTTCTTTCCTTGTATTCCTGATAGAGATTTTGGTGAAGCTTAAAACATCCTATGACCAGATGCCCCTTTTTGTGACAGTGTACACATTAGATGATGATGATATTTTATCCCTACAGTAGCGGTGGATGCAAGAACCATGTTATCACTATACATGATAGGAGGCATATTGTGTATTGGTGTTGTAGTCTTCATGAGTTAGAGACGAGTTTCATCTGCCACAAGTTCAGGGATGAAGGATTCTATAGAAGGCCTTGTTGGCCATTGTATGATGTTGTCTACACATGATTCAAATTTTCTACGAAGTGCCATAAGAAATTGATACATCTAAAACTACTTATTGTGTGGTGTGTATGCAGATCATGTAGGCCTTTTGATGTTGACAAGACGGCAAAGGCTACACATGTGGTCATAGAATTCAGAGATGGAAAGGTCACCCTATATTGCTCGTCTTTCCTCCATTGCAAGTATAAATGTGTGAGCATCATTTGATTTAGTGAATCCACTCTTAAGACTGTACCATATGGAAGTAGTGGTGGCGTGTTCTTCAAATTTGTGTGAATGGAATTGATGAGATAGGACATAATCCTTTCTTCATGAATCAACCACTTTGTAAATTTGGGGTTGATGAGAACACCCTCTTTTTCATCAGATGAAATGTGTTGAGGATTTTTGGAATGATCTAGGTCAGAGAGAGTGTGGTGTTCATGGAGGTCACCATGAATAGTTTCATGTTGTGGCCACCAATCTTTGCCAGTGTGTAAAGGAATTCCCAATGCATGATGTGGGAGGAAATTATAGTTGATATTGTTGGCTTCTATGAAACAATGGAAAAGAAGATGAGTGATGACAAAGTGTTGATGGGAGATGGAAGGATAAACTAAGTCCTAAACTGGCTCTGATATCATGTGAATGAATTGAAACTTGAAAATACAAGTATTTTTTTATCTTTATATAAGGAGTATGCCCCTATATATAGGGGATGAGATCCTCTTTACAATATATACAATAAATGTGTGAAAGAAATTGGCCTTCAACAATATAAATATAGTCAACGGTCAACAATATACATATGATCAATGTTTCAACTAACAATCAATCCATAGATGAATTGATAATAAATTAATACTAATATATATATATATATATACATACATATATATATACACACACACATTAGAGTAGTAGTTACATCAAGGATATGATTTACAATATTTTATGTATAAAAGAGATGTGTCATATAGGGCATGTTCTATTCGTTGTATCTTGGTAGATTCGAATAAATACAACATTATCATAGTCCCTATAACACCCCAAAGTTCATACATATAACATGAGAGGAATCGTCAATTTTTGACTCATAACATTGTTTGGGTATCACATTTCTTCAATATCATAGTCAAGGAACAATTGAAATATAACCAACACGGGACATAATTTTTATTTTCATTCATAAAAGTTTACATGAAAGTGAAATCTAAAACAACTAATGACATGGTACAAAACTTCAGCATGAATAACTATATCTTAAAACATCAAACTAAACTGAGGTGGATAACAACACCCCACCATGTCACTCCTAATATCTCATTAGGTCCTCCATGTTCTCATCCTTATGTCCTAAACCTCCTGTTCTCTTCACCTTGGACATCTCATCCCCAATCATGTATTAGAAAAATGATAATCAGTAAGTGGAATGAGTATTCTATATATATGAAATACTAGAATATGAGAATGAATGTACATTATTCTTAACCACGATGCATGAAAGCTAACATAAAAACTGAAGAAAACTTGAACATGAATATATTATCTTTCTTTAAGATTAGTTCTTATCTTTTACGTAACTTAATCTTAATCTGGAGACTTGAACTCTGGTACCTGGGTCTCATGACCTGCACTCTGGCATGGGTCATCTTATTTGAATTGGCCTGCACTAAGGGATTAGGCCTCATGACCTACACTATGGCCTTGGTCACGCCTTATGAGTTAACATGCACTAAGGCCTGGGTCAAAGTCCATAATCTGATATCATCTTAACTCTTATCTTAACTTGTAACTAATGCATGGATATTAATGGATTCTTATCTTGACATCTTAGATTTAAATCTTGATGAAAATATGACATAATAATTCTAAGCATGAACCTAAATTCTTGAATCATAAACTTGACTGAGAAGCTTACATAACATAACTTTTAACTTGAAATCTTAAAGCATAAGAGCATATGGAACCTATTCTTGACAAAATGAACATGTAAACATGATAAAAATGATATATACTAAATACTCATGGGCATGGGTGACTTACATAGATCAGTAGAATTAGTTGATACAACGTATCATGGTCTTGTCTTTTTATTCCCCTGTAATGCAAACCCATAATCCTAGATTAGGATTTTAAACCCTAATTACCTTAGGTCTGTATATTCATGAAAACCAAGTCATTCATGGTTTTTTAACCTAATCCAACAGATAGATCTCAAAAAGTTAATCAAAATTCATATAAGGTTTGTCTTCATCTGAGCTATGTAGCATTTTCTATGAATTATAGAATATCAGCCTCATATTGGCCAATTAGGAACGAGATAAAACTATTTAAAACATTACTCAGGATGGAAAAAGGAGCGGAAGGACCGACATGCCCTTATATTTATTTCAAAAACATGGGTGTGAGAGTGGATAACATATTCAAAATTCTATTTAAACCAGCGCATATGTATTGAATGACAAGATCATCAAAATACCAAAACTGACCATCGTGGCGTGGTGATGAAATCTGATGTGACATCCGTTGTTACAACTGTTGTGACAGATATATCCAGACCATACATTGATCTAAGGGACGACCAGCGTTGGTCGTCTGAATGGGATGAACTCTTATCCTTACTTCCCATGACCCATCCCCTAACTACCATCCCATCCAGTCAGCCAATCACATTTGCGTAGTCAACTTGTCGTACTGCTATTGTAGGTGTTATTTCACGCTCTTATTGGACAACATGAAGGAGAGAGAGAGGGAGAAAAAGGAGGGAGAGGGAGGGGGTGAGGAGAGAGAAAGTGGCTGTAGGAGAAAAAAAAGAACACTATTTTGTTAAAAACTTTGAAACGGTAATGACTTTTTTGATGAAACACACTGTTGTATTCTCCACAAAAAGTACTTCTAACAATATCAAATTTAGCATATTCTAAAAACATAAAATGTATAATCTAAAATAATAGAGATAATGTGATTATAAATCCTAAAAAATAGACAGAGAAAATTATTTTGTTTATAGTTTTCAAACCTTAATGAAATTTTAAACGAAATAAGAACTGATGTATTATTAACAAAAAATACTTTAAAATAAGACTAATGTCTACATAATAAATTTTTTCATGAAATAATCATAACACATGGAAAATGAGGAGAGAAAAATTTATATTATTTGTAACTCTCAAACCGTAAGAAATTTTTAAATGAAATAAAAATTGATGGATTATTGACAAAAAATATTTTAAAATAAGACTAGTGTAAACATATTTTCATAATAATTTTTTATTAAATAATTATAATACATGGGATAAGGGTACATTAAAATAAGATAAATGGTGACATATTTTAAAATTAAATTTTTAACGAATATATATAACACATGAAATAACATTTTACAGCATGTTATAACATGTGAGTCGTTCATGCTACGCTGTTATCACATATATTATAGCATTTTTTTATCACGCATGAGATAATATGTAGGGATGAGCATCGGGTCGGGTTATACCAGGTTTTGCCTGTCCCAAACCCAAACCCACATTTTAAAGTGGGCCACAGGCTGGGTTCTGGCCCGGATAAAAATGAAAAATGTCAGCCCATACCCGGCCCATATAAAAATGCTGGGTTTCGGGCCGGATTCGGGTTTGCCCATATAACATCGAATGAGCATATCAAATTTTACTAGATCCAACTTGCTAACATGGAAACTAAACTAGTATGATATGTATTTTGTGATCAACCTTCAAAACAATATATATATTTTGTGATAAATGTAGTCGGAATATGTACACCTTAGTTGTATGATCCCCTACAACAATGAATGGATATTGAAAGAGCAACAAATCATTTTCTCGTACATGTTAAAAAATCAGTGGAATCTATGATGTTGAGGTTTTTTACTTCTCATCCTATATGTATATATAACGAAATGGGTTTTGGAAGGGTAAGAGATCATTTGTCTCCTACATGTGGGCATATGAGAAAAAAATGAACATAATCTACTATGCATTGAGCAAAAGATCATTTGTCCCCTACATGTGGACAGAGTGAGATCAAAACAATGAAATCAAGTATGTCTATCTATCTCAATGATAGTTATCTTACTAGTATTAATTCACTAATCATGTTGATTGATTACAAATTTTCTATGTTGCCATTGGTTGGATACATACTACATATAGCATCAAGAAATATGTATTTTTTCTTTCAAGACAAAGATAGATGTATGCATCTATAATGTACATAAAATCTAATGTGGGTATTCGGGTTTTCGGGCCTGGGTTTACCTCCGTCCATACCCGGCCCAAATAAAATATGGGTTTAAATTTTAGGCCCGACCCACCCATATTATAAATCGGGTTCGGGTCTGGATCGGGTTATGCGGGCTGGGTCGCGGGTCGGATCGGGCCGGCCCGACCCGATGCTCATCCCTAATAATATGTGACAACATGGATAACATGAGTACAATGTTATACACATAAGATAGCATGGTATACCATTATTAACATGGAAAACGTAATAACATTGACACCACACTGTAACATGTTATCCATGTTATTTTAAAGTGATAGCATAAAATAATATTGCATGTGATAATAACATAAAATAATATGGATAACATAATAACATAAATAATGTGGAAAACATAATAATATAAATATTTTAAAGTATGGATAGCATAATAACATAAAATAATATTGTATGTGATAATAACATATACTTTAAAATAATATGGATAATATAATAACATAAATATTTTACAATATGGATAACATAATAACATAAAAATAATATTGCATGTGATAATAACATAAAATAATATGGATAACATAATAACATAAAATATTACATGGAATAATATTTTAAATTATAGATAACATACTAACATAAAACAATATTTCATGTGATAATAACATAAAATAATATGGATAACATAATAACATAAAACATATCGACATTAGTTTTATTTATTTTTTAAAAAATACTTTTTCAAAATTAATTGTTACATATTATAAATAATGTGGTATAACATTGTTACAACGTGTTATAGCATGTGTTATATTTATTTTGAAAAAAAATATTATCAAATTATGTCGTCATTACTTTTATTTTAAAGTATTTTTTTAGTAACTCATTATTTTTTATATCATTGAAAAAATCATTACGGTTTGAGAGCCATAGACAAAATAAATTTATCTCTCCTATTTTTTAATTTTTTATAATCAAATTATTTAATCATTTTTTGACTTTGAATTTTATTTTTTCAAAATGTACCAAACTTGGTCTTTATGTAAAGTATTTTTTATGAGTCCGTCGGCGTTTATTTCGTCAGAAAGTCATTACCGTTTAAAAGTTATTGCAAAAAAAGATTGACTTTTTTTTCTCTCTCTCGTATAACTACTTTCTTTTTCTTCTCCCCTCTTTCTTTCTTTTTCTTCTCCCCTCTTTTCACTTCCCCATCCTCTCTCTTTCTCTTCCCCTCTCTCTCATGCTCTTTTGCAACAACATTCTTGGACAGTGTGCAGCGGGTGAGTTTGGGAGCCTGTGTAATAATAGGACAAAGGGTCGTTCGGCTTTTTCGTCTGAATTGGAGTATATATAGGAAAGCTCTTCATCTAACAACCATATATAACTTTCGCATGTATCATGAGTGCAAGGATGAGATGTGTCCGCTACAACAATTGGAAAAACATCCGTCACACAGCAGATTTGATCCCCGTGGCGTGATAAAACAATTAATGTAGTGAGGATACAACTATACTTGCACCACCATGTTTCTTCTTCTTCAACCATGGCGTAGAGCTACACCTCATGGATCAAAGGAAACAAATCAAAGATCAAGACTGAATCCTCAATTCATAAAATCAACCTTCCCAGGAATCCCTCAGGCTTCCTCGAACTCGCGAGGCTCTCATGGAGGTTTCCTGGAGACCCGAAGCTCCATCTCCCCTCCGCCGCCATTGCTAGCAAGTTCGATAGAACACAAAACTAAGGGAAGAGAGGAGTTAAGATTAAAGGACGCCTCCATTGAGCTCGCAAGGACACTCTGAATACAATGGGTTAAAATTTGTTCACGCACACTCGCAAAAACGTGTGTTTTGACGCGCCTACCAACACCTGCGCCTAACGCGCCTGCCAGCCTCCTGCCAACTTATGTCAGCCCCTGCCACCTGCTCCCACCTGTCAATGTGTCAGATTTTTTTTTGTTTTTTTGTTTGTTTTGCTTGTAACTTTTAAGCCAGAAGGAATTTTTAAAATAAATAAAATGCATTACAATCCTTATAAAAATTACATTTCAACAAGACCAATATTAACATCTTTTTAAAGAAAAAAGAAGAAAAAATATTTAGGGAATAAAAGAAGAGAGGAGGGAAGTAAAAAAAGAATAAATAATGATTTACTTGAATGAGCCCACTATTGTCTAAAATGCGCCCACTATCACTTGAATGCGTCCGTTATTACTTAAATGTGGCCACTTTTACTTGAATGCGCCCAATATTGCTTAAATGCGCCCACTTTTGCTTGAATGCACCAATATTGCTTAAATGCGTCAACTTTTACTTGAATGCATCCACTTTTGTTTGAATGCGCTCACTATTATCCAGAATGCGCTCACTTTTACTTAAATGTGCCCATTATAGCCCTTAATGCGCCCAATTTTGCTTGAATGTGCCCACTGTACTGTTTAAATGCGCCTACTTTTGCTTGAATGTGCCCGTTACTTCCCTTCTCAATGCACCCAATTTTACTTGAATACGCCCACTATTGTCCAAAATACGCCCACTATTACTTGAATACGCCCATTATTGCTTGAATGTGCCCACTTTTATTTGAATGTGTCCACTATTGCTTAAATGTACTCACTTTTGCTTGAATGCGCTCACTATTATCCAGAATGCGCCCACTATTATCCAGAATGTGCCCACTTTTGTATTAATGCGCCCACTTTTGCTTGAATGCACCCACTGTACTGTTTAAATGTGCCTATTTTTACTTGAATGCTCCCACTACTTCCCTCCTCAATGCGCCCAATTTTGCTTGAATACGACCACTATTGTCCAATATGTGCCCACTATTGCTTGAATGCACTCATTATTGCTTGAATGCACCCACACTTGAATGCGTCCAGTGTTGCAAAAATGCACCCACTTTTGCTTGAATGCGCCAACTTTTACTTGAATGCACCCTCTATTTTCCAGAATGCGCCCATTTTTGCATGAATGTGCCCACTATAGCCCTCAATGCGCCCAATTTTACTTGAATGTGCCCATTATTGTTCTCAATGCGCCTGTTTTTAATAGAATGCACCCTCTATCGTCCTGAATGTGCCTACTTTTAAATGTATTCATCCAGTACGACACTGAATGCACCTAGGGCTATAAATGGACATGGGTATACCCGCATACCCTCAAACCCATACCCTCTAAACCCATCATGGGTATAAGTTTTTATAACCATATAACCGCTTACCCTTATACCCACGTATCCGCCTCTTATTGTGTAAGGTTATGGTTATGTATGTACCCATACCCTGTATACCCATATACCCATTTAAATATATTTTTATATACAAATTTATACTAGAATGTAGTGGTGCATATTTTAGCACTCAAAATTTGTAAGTATACATATCTTAAAATAGTAAAAGTTTATATTAGAATGTAATGATCCATATTCTAAGCAAGCCAACATGATGTCTAAGATCAATTGTTGACTTTATTATTCTATTAATACTATAGTCAAACTCTATAATATTCCCCAGTAGAGCCAATAGTCATCATTTCTTTTTATATTTTGATTTAGTTGTATCAACATGTTACTCTTGGTTGTCCATTATACAATGACATATTTTATACTTATCAACCGATATATAATGTATTTGATGTCATACTAGTATCGATATCACCTAATTTGTCCAGTGTTTGTTATACACTAAGTTTATATTGTGTTATTGTAGCAAGTCTATTCATAACCATATACCCAGTTACCCATCCAATACCCATTGGTTATGTGGGTATGGGTATGGTGCGGGTATATCTTTTGAAAAAGTGGGTATATACCCATACCCATACCCGCTTAGCTAAATGGTTAAGGTTATGGATATGAGCATAACCACACCATACACTACCCATTTACACCCCTAAATGCACCCACTACTTCCCTCCTCACTAATATCGTCACTCATACGCCCATTTTGTTTGAATACGTCAATTCCTAATATCTATGTATATTATTTTTTCAAAAATACATTAATATTGGTCTTGTTGGATTGCATTTTCCGTAACAAATCTAACCGTTTTTATTTCGTCAAAAAATTCATTACACATAAAAAGTTATGTGCAAAATAGAATTTTCTTTATTTTCTGTCTCTTGAATACGTCAATTCCTAATATCTATATATATTATTTTTTTTCAAAAATACACTAATATTGGTCTTGTCGGATTGTATTTTCCGTAACAAATCCAACAGTTTTTATTTGGTCAAAAAATTCATTACGGATCAAAAGTTATGTGCAAAATAAACTTTTCTTTATTTTTCTGTCTCATTCTCTCTCCACAGACCTATCAAATCAGCTTCTCACCTACCTCTGCCACCTCATCCTGCAAAACCACCTCCACCCACCCAAACCTCCTTGCCAGCTGGGTCCTTCTCTGGAAACCACCCATAGGACCGCGTTAAAACGCGAGTCCTCCCCCTATGTGCGTCACAGGAGGATTTTCCTAATACAATAGAAGAAAATATCGTACACATAGGCCATTAAAACACCAGAAAGTCATTGTGAATTGTGGGAAACAGAGCCACAAACTCAAACTAGGGATTTGATTCTACAACAAACAAAAATGATATTTAATATAGGATCTACCTTTGAATGGTCTATAAATGTCTATCAAAGTCAGGGAATTGATTTCTTAGGCCTGACTATGGCCGAAAGACCTGGACAGTGGTCCAGGTTTGCCGGCAAGGAGTTGGGTGTGTGGGTACATACGGCTCAATGGGGTTTGAACCCGGACAAACACAATGTAGAGGCACTGAACTAGCCAATCGGCCTAATACTAAACGTTTTTGACAGTTCGCCAAAATTTTATATATACTATTTATGCTTTTGATTTCAATGTATTTATACATTATTTATCTTCCTGGAAGCATCAAGGGCTTGCCTACGTAAGGGAACAGAGGCGATTCACACGTCTTCCGCCAATCCTCCAGAAGCGCCGCCCTGTGGATCTGTTGAAGGGTCGTCTCCGCATCGTTTTGCTGATTGGTTGCGGACCAGCAGGCTGGATCGAAGTGAGATTGACACCGAGTTGTTGGAGTTCACCGAGCCGATCGTGAAGGAAGGCAAGAGATGTGCATCCATCTCGAGTCAGGACAGTGTTGTCCCTGACTGGGATGAGTTCATTTCTGTCTGATTTGTGGGCAGAAAACATTATGCAGGTCAATTGTCCGGTTGGATTCGTAGAGCGTGGAGACCAAGCGGCCCGGTCGAGGTAGTGTCCGAGGAAAGGGAGGGGTACATCTTCAAGATGCCATCCCGCGGAGACAAGGAGAGGGTTCTCAAAGAGGCTCCTTGGTACATGGACGGGTCGTTGATTGTGGCTCATGCGTGGAAGCCTGGAGATCTTCTTCAACCTCTTTCTTTTGAGCAGGTACCTGTGTGGTTCACGATTGAGAATGCAGGTGTTCCTTGGACTCGCAAACATATCTCGAGCGTCGCAAGTACCGTAGGAAGACCCGTGGACTTCGACGACAATTCTGTTGCTGCAGGGTGTCTAGAGGATGCCCGTGTCTGTGTTGAAATGAGTTATGACTCCAAGCTTCCCAAGGATACATTAGTGGATGTTGACTCACTACTAAAAAAAAGGTCTTTAATTATAAAAAAAAATTGTAGCGAAAACCCCATATTTTGTAGCGAAAGGATTTGACTACATATTTCTTTACACATACAAATTGTAGTATATGCTCGTATAGCTAAAGCCTTTAACTATATTTTTCAAATATGTAGTTAGATAATCCATTCGCTACAAATTCATATGTATCCAGAAGCGTAGCTAGATATTGTCCTTACATATTTAAATATAGGTACAATTATAGCTAAATGTATGCCTACAATTGTATATATAGTCAGTATGTAACAAAAACATGAAGTTAATACAAATTATATGTAGTTAATGTGTAGGGAAAGGCAGCATCTACTGCACACATATATATGTAGTTGGATTATGCACTAGCTACATATGTAGTGCCACATATACATATATGTATAGTTTGATTATTCATGTATTGTGTAATTAGTCCAGAAGCTCTTTTAATAACAAATTTGTAGTAGTTAGACCAAGTTATGCTCTTTATGCCAACAAACTTACTTTCATTTATACTGAAACGTCAAATGTACATGGGGAGGACGTATACCTTGCCCCTATTACATAATGTGTACAAAGAAAAGGATATACATATACTAATAAATTCGATGAGGTCTACACACATCTTGGAAAAAGAGTATGTGTCTTTCTCGACCAGTTTTAGAATCGTTGTTGTCTTCTCCTTCTGTTCAATGAGTTGGCGATAGCATAGGTTCTTGTGTTGCACAAAGTTGTGACCTTGTGACACGTTGGCCCTTCATCCGATTTCCTTAATGAGTGGGTCAATTTTGTTGAATGGAAGAAGTCTTGATTTGAAGATTGTAGCATCGCCCCTCATAGTGACATCTTTCTATTACAACTTGGACCATCCATAGATGTTCTAGGAATCTTCTTTGTACTCTGTTTTGTTGGACTTGATCTAGACCCAAAAAGGGATTCTTGTTTAGCAATAAGTTGACATTGAGGCCTTTTTTTATCCTGCATCATATATGTATCAAAATTGCAGTCATTGAATAGAATAATAATTTCATTCATTTTTAAGCTGCACCTTATTCGCAATCTTCGTCATTCCTGCTCTTCCCTCAAAGTAGTACAATCTTTAAGCATGG
Source organism: Alisma plantago-aquatica (assembly GCA_963693085.1). Lineage (NCBI taxonomy): Eukaryota > Viridiplantae > Streptophyta > Magnoliopsida > Alismatales > Alismataceae > Alisma > Alisma plantago-aquatica. Next base: position 290,878,357 of record OY856413.1, read on the forward strand.
ATAGAATCTGAACCTGCAATAGGTCATGTCATATAACTAACACATAAGTTTCTTGGCACAAAAAACTTGGTTACAAAAGTAATGACAGTGCATAGATTATATTCAAAAACTCATATGTCTGAGAAATATAAACACGATGAGTGTCGGTATCAATACCTTCATTGTACGTATTTAGAAGACTCTCCTGATCATGGCTACTTTATCAAGTGATACAGTTGTTTCATTATATATTTAGTCTTTGTCCATATCAGCAACTCTCTTTCCTAAGGTATCCCACATGCTTTGTTAGCAGATATTATCCCTGAGGATATCCTCTTCCACTATTCCACCATTGTCTCAAGCTGTCATCTTCCTCAAATCCTAGTCCTCAATAGTGCCTTCCTCCTCTACCAAAACTAGAGCTCTACATAGTTGGTTAAAATTCGGAAACTGAACAGAATCAGAAGTAAAAAGTCAGCAGTTTTTAAAATATACATTCCAACAGATTTATAACCTTTTTGAAACTGATCCTATAATACGGAAGAACTTTGTTGCTGTTGATTAAAGAAAAAAGACAAATCACCTTAAAAGTATCTTAATGTGCAGTCAAGTGGATTATTTTCTTATCATCAGATACAGAGCAAAATACATAAAGAAAGCAGATGGCTATTCTTACCCTTAAGGTTGGCTACATCATCAAAGCTACTAAGAACATAAGAGGTGAGATGTAGCAATTTCTGATTGATCATGTCCTTAGCTCCTGTGTAACTCTTTATGAAACAGTGATTTGTAGCACAACACTCATATTTCATTGAACTAGAAACAGTGCTAGAGCACATCGTGTGGAGAAAATACTAGTTAGGAACTGAATCAGTGAATTACAGAGGTGCAAACAAGTCATCCCTATAGCCTATGATCACCACCATAGTAAGGTTTTCCTTGAGTTTTCCCTGGGTCAAAAACATATATCTATTTCTTTGCATAATCTATGGCCTTCTACACTTTTGTAAGTACATATTTTCCATCGTTAACTGCAGAAGCAGCCTAGCACAAAGAAAGTGGCCATGTTGTCACACTAAATTAGTAATTTCAATATAAGACACGGTTTGAGAATATTGTGGTTTATAGGTAACACAATAGGACACTTAAAATAACTATAAATTTCACATAATCATAGAATTTATTAAACACACAACAATATTGCAACTTGGTTGATCACAACCTTTGTTGTCTTTTGAATGCCTAAGAGTTTCAACATGTGGCAGCAGACTTGCTCGACTATGCAACCACAATTTCAAAATAATGGAGGAAGGTTCCAGAGGCCAGTGAGACTACAAGTAAAGTGTGTAATACCTGCTATTACTTATGATCCAGGGCCTCCTACCATTTGCAATTGTGTATCTTCTTTTTGCTTTTGAAGCTTATGTTATTCTCTTTGCTCTCGAGCAACCAATAACCATGGGTATGAGGAAGGTCTGCATGGAATTAGATGTGCTTAATGCGATGTAGATGCTACAAGGTGGCAAGCATGGTGGATGGCCTCTTATGCTTAAGCCTGCACTAACAATATAGAATATAGACACGGGGAAATCTGCATTAGTATGTAAAGCAACAGATATGTGAACCTCCTTAAAAGAAATCTCTGATTTTTTCCTCTTTAGTACTAGACTTGAGAAAAAGAAAAGAAAAGTCCTCAGAAGTAAATAGCAGTCGTACCGTATATTCTAAGTCACAGAATTATAAGAGCAGTGAACTAAATAAAAAAGAGAAGGGAATCAACAAATTAGAACATTCAACATTGTCCTAATTGGGTCAGATAGATAAATTACAGTTGGCAGAATTCAAATGACAATCAAAATAAAATCTGACAATATCAAAACAACAGATCATTAGAGACATAAGTTGTGTAATATTTAGGATACAAATATCATTTTCGTGTCATCCTCAAAATAGAATCTATAGAAGAAGTTATAACACCTGCATAAATAGAGGACTAGCGGAAGACACGTGCTAAGCACGTGTTACACAATTACACAACTCCAAATCTAATCAAACATAGTTGATTTTTCCAAATAGATCGAGTCTAAGTTCACGACCAATGATAATGATATACACATTATTACACCATTTATAAATATGGCTTATCAAAAAATTTCACACACAATGCATACGATAAAGTGATTTAAATGTGCTACCCTTTCTGGACATATGCTTGCCAGGATCTAATATTTCATTCATACTTACAATAGTTTACACACGTTCTTTTAAAAGAGATTGATTCACTCACAAATAGGTAGTTGAAGTTTTTAAAAATACATGAATAACAAATTTTGTAAATAAAATTATCAATATATTGGAATCATTCAATAGACCATGGAAAATTTTATATGGTGGAAGTAAGTTCAAATAGTAATCACACTGACTTTCATATATTTTTCCAAAAAATAATTTAAAAATTCATAGAAGAAACGGTTAGAATAACAACTGTCATCATTGTTGTAACTGGACAGATGAGCATCCAACAAAGTTGTTGAAACACGCTGATATACTAGACAAATGATACATGTTGGCCCCTAATATATATTTACTGCTCACAATAATTTACATACAATCCGTTAAAGAGAATAATTAGTTAAATTCGGTTGACTTATTGCAACATGTAGCATGTGATTATCGAAGTTACCTCTATTTTATAAAAAGATAATGATCAACCCGCAAAAAGAATAAAATGCTAACTTCCAACTGACTTTCTTTAATCTGTAGCATGTCACTGTCAAAGTAAATGTGCGCTCTCTATTGGGCACATGCATGTTGACGGTTAATTAATACTGAAGAAGTTTTCTTACAAAATGCTTGAACATACACTGACCCGATGGATTTATACACACTATTAGGTTGTTAGAACACACGTGCAAGTGTTCGATTAACTATCATGCACAATAAGTAACATAGGACCCACTAAGGGAGAGTATTTCAATTAACAACAGACTGATTCTTTCCAGCCTAATTCTCTCCGACATTTAGATACGCACAATCCTAATTGATTATCACGCAAACAACCTATTCAGACATACAAACTAACTGGACCAGTTAGCACACACTCAAACTGCTTAGGACACAGACAATCATAGCTAATCAGCACGCAAGTAGTCTACTGTAACTTACAGACAAACATAACTCATCAGCATACAACCCTAAAATTGTACCACGTGTAGAAAACCCATCATCCTTTACTATGATGGGTGGCTGCTAAGTCAGGTAGGCAAGCAATGTAAACGAACAAAATAAGAGTACGAATACCAAATACAAAAACGATTACAGAAGCTAGCAGCTAAAATGATAAAAAAAATACAAAAAGCTAGCAGCTGGACCAGGCTAGCAAGTAGGTAGACCGAGACCAACTGAATTCCGCAAGCTGATAAGCACTTGAAGCCAGCAAGTAACTAACTGGATGAGGAAAGCAAATAGTTAGATCAAAATAGCAGTCTTCGCTTTTTTAACCGTGAAACTTGATGGGATAAACATCAGAAATCATGACAGACAGCTGAAGCTAGCAGGCAAGTAGCTAGAGTGAAAGCAGGTGAACTCGGATGCGTGATTCAGAAGTACGCCGACAATATTTGTACTCAGATAATAAGCATCTGCTAGCTGCTATCAGGAGATGTAATCTACAAATATGCGCACAGCTGTTAATCTACAAACATGCGCACAGCTGTCAATAAAGAAGTTAAGCAGGTGAGGAAAACTTAGTGCGGTAAGCAGGTGAGGACAAGTTAGTGCGGTAAGCCAGAGTAGCTCATCCAAGCAGAGTAGCAGCTTGACTGAAGCAGGATAACTCCGTTTTGTTATAGGAAAGGTAGACAATCAAACAAAAGGCATATCCTTGTCGTGCATATCTAGTTCCATTGACAAAAGCCTCTTAACAAAGTAGTCATTGTACTCTTCTAGTTGAGCGTCTAAATTCAAAACCAGCTCTTGAAAAAGACTAGAATATATAGTATGTTAAGCCTTCCTGTGTGGCATAGTGCAGCCATCACCGGGAGGTACGATGCAGGGTATATTAAATTCCTTTCACCAAGTCCCTAATTATGGAGGACTCGTACCTCCACCTTGGAGTATTCTGATGACTGTGAAGATGGAAAAACAACATATATAGGCCATGAGGGCTCTTTATCTATGAAATTGGAACCACACCACTCAGCATAATTTTGATACTCCCTTGTTCCTATGACAACAGAAACAAAACAAAAACATCGCCAATGACGACAGTCATTTGCAAAGTCAATATAACTGCAGAATTCCACTATATTTATTGATATCAAGTAGATAGCATCTAACTGTATAATTCCAGTCCCATCTTTACTAGCTATTGCCAACCCAAGCCAAACTAAAATACAAATCAATATCAAATAATCATCACAACCATGTGCATTATATACTAGTCAAATTAATGAGAATGCAATAAATTTTCCCGCATAATTTAGATGTCTTAGTCAACGATTTAAGTCAAGAAACAATTCTATAATGAACACTCATGATAAAGATCATGATCATTCAAGTCCTTCCTTTGAGAATGCCACTTTGGAGGAGTACTTGAATCCATTTCATATATATAATAACCTGGCTCCCATAACATGATCCTAGAGTACAAATCAAATCTTATATAAGGTTACATTAGTTAAATATAAATTAGGAGTAAAGAAAATATCAAAATATAATAATAAAAAATTCAGATACATGTGAACAATTGATTAAAGTATACAAAGTACAAGAAAGAAATAAAGTGTGTAAAAGGATATGTCGACCACATTCAAAATTTAAGAGTGATTGCCATACCTATAGAACTATTTCAGACTGAAGCAAGATCTGGAATTTTCGGATTGCAATACCTTAGGTCTGATATACACCTTTCAAAAAAGTTGGTAGATCATAACCAACAAGGAATGAATAATACAAAGCTCCAAAAATAGACATTCCAGATTTGGTTTCCAAGAACCAAACTGAAAGTAACGGACAACAAATCAATATATGTTCCTTCTAATAAACAACAGAACTAGAAGTTGCAATTGCATAGAAATCATTATTTTCCAAGTTGTAAGCTAGATATATCCACTATAATTAAAATGAAGTAGGTATATATAACATAATTTAACCAAGTGAAAGCACCCATGGCCGGAAAGATCTGTTATTCTAGTTGCAGAAGATCAAATCTGTTGTCCTTTCCTTGTATTAAGAGATAAAATCCATCTCTTCCGCTCGTAACCTAACCGCTCTGGCGATTAGGGCAAACGACGGTGAGAGTCTCCTTTCTCCTTCGTGGTTGCTACGCTACCCTTTGTGGTTACCTTCTCTTACAGGTCAAGGCTTGGTAGTCCCGCGTGGACTCGATATCCAAACGATGGCAGATGATCTCACAGAACGATACGCGAACCTAGGGTTGGGGGATGAGGAGGAAGAAGTTCTGGAACTTCAGGATGAGGGCAACGGAAATGAGGAGAGCCACATCTCTCTAGACTTGGTGGCTCGTCTTCTAACTGACAGGCCCTACAATTTCTGGGCCATGAAGCGAACTCTATCGCTAGCTTGGTCGCTGAAGGAAAAAGTGGTGTTCAAACAGACTGATCAAGATGTGTTCGTGATACAGTTTCTTCATTGGAAGGATAAGCAGAAAGTCCTGGATGAAGGACCCTGGCACTTTGACAATCGGCTATTGCTCACCAAGGATGTAGATGACGACGACGTCCCCAGCCAGATTGTCTTCAAAGAATGCGTCTTTTGGGTGAGGTTATATGGACTCCCACTGGGGTTGCGATCACAGGCAACAATCAATTCAATAGCAGAGAAGATTGGACGGGTGGTGGAAATCGACAGAGATGTTCTCGGATGGGAATCCTCGTCTAGAGTCCGGATCGGACTGGACATCACAAAACCTTTACGGAGGATACAGAAGATCAAGGATAAGAAAGGAGTTATGATGGAGATAGCAATCAAATACGAACGCCTCCCCAACTACTGCTATGTCTGCGGCAAGCTCGATCATGTTGATCGTGACTATCCCAAGGAGGAAGAAGATGAAACGGTCCAGTGGGGATGGGGTACCTGGCTCAGGGCATCACCACGTAAACCGAGGATGTCGATCACGGATGAGCTATATGGGGATAAATCGACAAAAAAGATTCTAAAATTTCATGTGAAGCTGAGCGACCGAGGAGGAGGAAGTCTCACTACTGAACAGCGGGGGGTTTTCACTTTGGAAAAAGACGCTCTGCAGCAGGAGGGGCGGCGGGATACGGTGGGGGCAGTGAAGCAGCCTGAGGGGAATAGGAGTCCTAAAACTCTTACTCACGTTGACAGGGAAGGGTTGCAGGTCGAAGTGCGTGGCCTGCAGAGACGATCATCTCCGATCAGACGGGACGATGACGGTGCTGTTAGCTCTTGCGATCTACGGCGCTTGGAGGATAGCTTGCAAGGGGGGGTGGAGGCCAACGGGTCAGAGAACAGGGAAGCAGTTGCGGGGGAATCCTTTGGAGGGGATGTTGTGCCAAAGGATACGGAGGTCAAAAGTGTCTTCGAGGGCCTTCTGACAGACCTGCAACCCAGATCTGTGGGCAAGGCCTGGGCGCCATACGACGTAATGGAATCGGCGTCTCTAATCTTCAGCAATGGCAGTGGCAGCAATCTAAGACAAACCAGGAGCCAGAAGCTCAAGAAGTCCTCAGATGCCCAATCAACTTCCAGTCAGTCTAGCAGGTCCCTTGAAAAAAAGAGGAAAGTGAACATTCAATGGAGGTCTGATAGAACAAGGCCGAGCACCACGAAGGAGGCAGAAAGGCAGGTTCTACAGATGGGCAAGAGAAATAGACACGAGGACACAGCGATGGATATGGATACTGACTTGGCAAATGTTTTTGTTCTGAAAAAGCAGTCCATCCGACAAGGAGGGGAAGAGGCAGTCGCGACTCAATCAACTCTTAAAGTAGCGGGCACTGGCGAGAACCAGGCCCATGAACAACAATGAAAATCTTTAGTTGGAACTGTCGAGGGATGGGAAAACTCGGCAATAGGAGAGCTCTCCATACTTGGTGTTGGAGAGAGAGCCTGAACATGGTTTTCCTTGTGGAAACTATGGTAGCTAATTCAAAGCTTGAGGAGGTGAAGAGGTTCTGTTGATTCACTGAAGGAATTTGCTTGTCTAGCAATGGAAGGTCGGGAGGTATGGGTCTCTAGTGGAAAGATATCGAGGTTGACATTATAAGCTAATCGTCACATCATATTGAGTGTTGGGTAAAGGATGACACAATGAAGACAAAGTGGAAGACAGTGGCAATGTATGGATGGGCTGAGCAGCAATACAAATTTCACACATGGGACCTCATGAGGCAGCTTATGAGAGGATCTGATAGTCCTACGCTCATGTTTGGAGACTTCAACTAGATTTTATCAAATGATGAAAAGTGGGGTGGGCCCCCTAGAGCTGAAAGGTGGATGCAAGATTTTTGTGACAGTTTGGATGATTGTGCTCTTTTTGATTTGGGTTATACTGGCAGACCGTATACTTGGGAAAAAGGCAAAACTGTGGACAGCTTGGTAAGGGAGAGACTGGATAGAGCCGTGGCTACTTATGAATGGAGGAGTTTGTTCTCATCTTGCAGAGTTATACACCTTCCTTTTTATCAGTCGAATCATTTCCCCATTATCGTTACGGCAGATAAAATAGCGAAAAAAAAACTGAAGGGACAGCATTATTTTCGGTTTGAGCCGATGTGGGTGTGCGAGGAAGTTTGTTTCGAGACTATCCAAGCCGCCTGGCGCGAGCACCACAGAGGTGGACTGGTGGACAGACTGACAGGATGTGGGGAAAAGCTGGACCGCTGGGCAAGGAACCACTTCTCAAATATCAGGAAAAATATTAAGGAGACGGAAAAGTTTCTAGCAGAAGAACAAGAGAAACCGCCCGATAATCAGGTGCTACAAAAATGTAAGAAGTTGGCCCAAGAGCTACAGATGTGGCATAGACGAGACGAAGAATACTGGTGTGTGAGAGCTAGAGTGAATGAGATGAAGGATGGCGATAGAAACACCGCTTATTTCCATCACAAAGCTTCACACAGGAGTAAGAGAAATCATATAAACCATCTACTTGATAAGGGGGGCGTTGTGCGGACAGAAGAGGAGGACATCCAAGCTGTGGTACTAGATTTCTTTGATGATATGTTTGCTACCAGCTCACTACATGATATGGAGGAGGCAGTTAGAGGTTTGAAACAGAAGGTGGACTCTGCCATGAATGACTCACTGGAGAGGGATATCACAGATGAGGAAATTCAGGAGGCCCTAGCTGGAATGCACCCAAATAAAGCTCCGGGCCCAGATGGGTTAAAACCCTTGTTTTATCAGAAGTACTGGTCTAAAGCTTATGACAGAGTGGAGTGGTCTTTTCTAGACCTTGTGCAAGATACGTTGGAGTTTGGTGGGGTGTGGAGAAGAAAGGTTATGGAGTGTATCTCTTCTATGCGTTCGTCTTTTGCCATTAATGGTTACCGGTCCAGGACGATACTACCAACTAGCGGCCTAAGGCAAGGTGATCCACTCTCCCCCTATCTTTTTATTCTTTGTGTAGAAGCTTTCTCTACGTCCATTACTCTAGCTATGAGTGAAAATTATATTCGGGGTGTAAAGGTCAGTAGAAATGGACCCCCCATCTTTCACCTCTTCTTTGTAGATGATATCATCCTTTTTGCAAGAGCAACTAAAGAGGAGTGCCTGAAAATAGCTAATCTTATTAGCTAGTACGAACAAGCATCGGGTCAAAGAATAAACTTATCCAAAACTAAAGTTGTTTTCAGCAAGGGGGTGCCTTTCCATAGGAAAGGTGAGCTACGTGATCTTCTCAAAGTGAAGGAGGTAGAGAGACATGCGAAATACTTGGGGCTCCCAGCAGCAGTGGGGAGGTCGAAGAAACAAGTGTTTAGCTACATCAAAGAGAGAGTTTGGAAAAAGCTTCAAGGTTGGAAAGAGAAACTTTTGTCTAAGCCGGGAAAAGAGGTGCTAATTAAGGCAGTGGTGCAAGCCATCCCTATGTACGTCATGAACATCTTCCTTCTGTCGGTGGGTCTGATTGATGAGCTGCACAGTTGCATAGGGCGATTTTGGTGGGAGCAAAGAACAATGAGCGAAAAATGTCATGGTTGAGCTGGTTCGCGCTGTGTAAACCAAAAAGAGATGGAGGTCTGGGCTTTAGAGATCTACACGCTTTCAACCAGGCGATGCTAGCCAAACAAGCGTGGAGGTTGTTAACAAAGACGAATACTCTAGCTCACAAAATTCTCAGAGCACGTTATTTCCAAAGGGGTTCACTACTCGATGCTTGTAGAGGACACAATCCGAGCTTCACATGGAGGAGTATTTGGAGAGCCAAACCAGTGCTAGTTGAAGGCACAAGCTGGCGTGTGGGTAATGGGAGAAACATTCACATCTGGACAGACAGATGGATAAAGGGACAGCAAAAATGCTTTCAGGAATCACATCCTTTACTACCCAGAGATAAAGAATTTGTTCACGAGCTCATAGATATGGAAACTGGAAAATGGGATTCCCAAATCATAGAGGAGATATTCCATGCAGACGTCCAAGTTGGTATCCTCGCAACGCCTATTATCTATCGCCTCCCTGAAGATGTTCTGATGTGGTGGCCAGACACAAAAGGTTGTTTTTCAGTAAAGTCAGCTTACTGGCTGTGTGTTTTGGGAAAGGAGGAATTTATTAGATCGCGGATAGTGGACAGAGATGAAGTCTGGAGGACGGTGTGGAAAGCTCAATTACCGCCAAAAGTTTCGCATTTCCTATGGTGAGCTTGCACGGGGGGGGGGGGGCTGGCGACAAAGGGTAGACTATGGGATAGGCACTGCATTGTTGACGGCAGATGCTCGAGGTGCAACGCGGTAAAGGAAACCATTACTCATGCCATCTTTGAGTGCCCGGCGGCTGGGGCAATATGGGAGCGAGAACTAGATCCTAGTTGTTTACAGGAACTGAGCGGCAAACAGCTTGCGGAAGCATTGCTTCACCTGCAGACCAGCCTTAACCACGCTGCTTTTATTAGAGTTCTTGGCTTAATGTGGGAAATGTGGACTTACACAAACAAGCTCACTTTCAGTAATACAGAAGTAAATGTGCACTCGATCATCCGGAAAGCTTTCAGCTTCTTGGACGATTTCAGTAAGGCCAAAGAGGGGGCGCGCAACAGAGAACCAGTAACCAGTGTCACGACTGCAACTACATGGGCATGACCGCCCCAAGGCAGACTCAAGATCAATTGTGATGCGGCTATGGGACAGAACGGCCGGACTGGAATGGGGGGAGCTATTCGAGATGCTGAAGGGAGGCTCATGGCAGTGGTAGCTGAACAAGGGGTTAATCCGGGGGATGTGCAGATCGCTGAGGCGCAGGCAGTGCTAGCTGCAGTAAAGAAATCAGCAGCTTGGGGCTTTACTTCAGTGATCGTGGAGTCTGACTCAAAAGGTGTTGTTGATGCCTTACTCACTATGCACGAGAGAAGAGACCATCTGGGTCTTATTATAATAGATATTAAGTTTGTAGTTAGTTCTTTTAATTTCTGCTCTTTTTTTCTTTGTTAAGAAAGATGGTAACAGGTTGGCACACGAGGTGGCTAAAACTGCTTTATATGGCACGATTAGTTCATCCAGGGAGCCAACCTCCTTACCGAACTTGTTATGGGAGTTTGCTCACTCTGATTTGGAGTAAATAAAATTGTTCCAACTTCAAAAAAAAAAGAGATAAAATCCAACCCAAAGCTCTTTCTTTTTACTACTGTTGTAGTCATGAGGCTGAAGTGACAAAGATACTAAAACTTGTCACTTCCAAGTGATAAGCATTAATTTGCATTGTCAAAGAAAAACCAACCTATAAACTCCACTTCATTCTAATACCAACATCAGTTCAGCCACCATGAACTAAATATAGTGGAAAGCCCCTACCTACTACTATTTAGGATTGACACACAACACAATGAATAAAAAAAATTTCCTACATTAGAAACAAACATTAGGATAGCTTAGAAATTTACCATAAGTAAGCCTATTAGTATACACCTTACAATTGAAGACTTTGAATGAACATCAACTCCTAGAGTAGACCTGGGGACAAATGACACAAACATATTGATATCAAACTGTGCAATAAAGCAGAGAACATTCCATTTGTCCAGCATGGCAGTTGTTCAGGTTCAATGTTTCCATAAAAACATAGCTAATAAAACTAAGGGGTGCATCTAATATATCTGTACTTACCTCAATTCGCAGCCTTCTACCCTTCTTTTTTCCACCAGGAGCTTCATAAAGCGAGTGTTTAGCTTGCTAGTTCACGTTTCTTTATTTTTAGTTGTATCATATGTCATCCTGACATCCATCTTCACTTCAAATATTCTTGCACAATGAGTCATCTATATATATATCACATAACAATAGGATAAATACCACGTAATATTATTAATTTTAGAAGTTCAATTAGAAGGCCATTTTTATAAAATCAAGATAAATGGGGCAAATGTTGAACCTGATAAATTACTACTATCTACATACATATATATGTCAGACTATTTAGTCCAAGCACAATAGATCAAATGGGAAGATATATTACTAATATCTCACTAGAACATACAAGGAAGACTAAAACAACCGTTCCCTTTGATTAACAACCTAATTTGGTGTATAATATAACCAAATGAAAATTATGTAATCTTCACGTGACTTACTCTGTATGGGTGTTTTTGGAATGTGCATCAGGTTTTTGGTGAGCATAGGAGAGCTTGATTGCTTTTTTTTTTCTTCCTTCCCCTATTTGTACATTCAATCTGACTTCTTACAAAGTACTTTAGTATGTTTTTCAAAAATGTTATTTGTCAAGTCAAGTTCTTTATAAATATCTACCTTTTGGGCCTTTCCCAATGTTCCTCCCATCTTGATTCTTATCTAATCATATCATAACCTATTTCTCTTAGTTGGCAAGTGAAGTACTTCAAAAACATCTAGCCTTGGACCTGTGTAGGCATAATGAGTTAAACATTTGATAATTAGTTGCAAATATTTTCAGAAAAATAAAATAGCAGATTGGTGTGTTAAAGAAAGAAACATTGAGTGAGCAGAAGCATATTACTAACATGTAGAGGTGGAGGAGTAAATGGAATAGGGGGCAAAGATAAGGTACGAGAGAAACATGCATTGCAGATTTTGAGCTTTGCTTTTCTTATATTCTTTCTCAATCTACTTCAATTATGTCCCCATCAAGAGGAAGCATATAGCTCCTATCTTGCTCCCTCATGTCTGTGCAAAACAATAGTGAAGAAAACAAATTTTGATTCCATGCCTAAGAAAGCCCATAAAAGAAAGAATTCAGAAGTAGGAAACGAAAGAGGGGGGGGTAACACATTATAGGTAAAGTTTGTTACTATTCCATTTCAAATCTTCAACAATAATAGAAGGTATATATCACCTCATTCAACCAGTAAGCACTAAATGAAATGCATATTGAAAGAAAGGGTAAAACAATACTACTGTTTGTGCAGTAGAATTGGTAGATAGAAGAAAAGATCCAAACAAACAAAGGGAATTTACATCAGTAGTTTCTCTATACGAAGAACACGTTGTTTATTTGCAATACTATGTTAAATCCAACAGCCCATTCAAACAATTCCAGATTGTTCTAAGAGAAAATCAAATTACCTACTTCCCTATAAGACAATCAAAACATAGCCAACAACTAACAACTCATGTTGTAAGTTCATCTAAACAAGTTAGCCAGGTACATAACCTAATAATCACATAATGATTACATGCTATTGTGAGACATCATGACACTAGATATAAGTATACATTCAAGAAACTCACATTAAAGACATCGAGCCTCTGTTGATGTGAGTAATCTCAATTTTTTCCTTATACATACTATACATTCTACTTTTTGGTTAGAAAACATTTGTTATTTCATTAAGTAAAGCTAAATATGGAAAAAATACTATAGCATTCAATGGACTAAACGTTGTGCTAGTATCTCAGACTTTTAATTATAGAACACATGATTCTTGCACCACCAAAAATTAATGGAATTCGTAACGTTGAGTTCAACTCAAAGGAATTATGTGTGGTAGATTCAAACATGATAGTTGAGCACTAAGGGGTCGAATAAAGATCACATAACTCTATGCATATGGTTGGTTAACAAGGCATTTGTGAATTCAACAGAAAATTTTCTTTTGTAATTTGCCACGTCCACTGAATATTTATAACCAAGAGTCACCCTGCATTGGTAATGTCGTCAAATTTTGTGACTAATTATGCATTGAATCTATTATCTGACATATGATGAATACCATGGTTGTCAGAACTGAATCGGTGAGCGAACCGGTGAGGCCTCTGGTTCTCGGTTCACAGGTTCAACCAGTGGTTGGACCGGTTCAACCGGTGACGTTAGCATGACATCATAAATAATTAATATATATTGAATATATAAAATCTTCAACAAAGTCAATATATAAATGGAATATGGAAAAAAAACATATTGATATGATCAAGTGCACAATTACAATAGTAATCATTCATGATCCAATCACTCACAGATTCAAATCAAAATCAAGTAAACACAAGTACACAACCACACATCAATATCATCTACCACATAACCACAAATGATTCACAATTAGTGTAGTTTAGTAATTAACTAATTATGAAGGGAAGCAAGCATGTTACTCTAATTACGATAAGTAATAACCAACAACATAATAAAGGAGGGGAAGAAGCAACATATTCTATTTTCCCGAGAAATATAAATTATGCAATCATCTAAACTTTGCATGAATAAATGGAAGTAGTAGTCATCTAATAATCATTGGCGCAACAATTATTGGGAGTGGTGTTACAGAATATAGAAAAATCACCTCAAGGCTGAAGAGGAGAAGCACTTACAGCAAAACGAGAAACCAAGAACAAATACCAACAACTCAGCAACACAACAGAAAATTGAAATCTCCAAAGCACATCAGGACAGAGTAAAGGCTGAAGAGGAAGAAGGAAAAAATGAAGGGGAGGGATATCAGTAGCCGACCAATTTAGCAACTTGAAAAATAGAGGGAAAGGGCGTCAGTAGATAAAAGGGAAGGGGAAGGAAACAAACCATTGAAGAAGAATAGAGCGGAAGAGGGAGATAAGGAGGAAGAGGGACAGGAGAAGCTAACATGGTGGTGGTGGCACAGCAGGTAAAAACAGCAAACTACAAGCTCCGAGCGTCGGCGGCAGGGAGAGCTCCGAGCGACGGCGGTTGGGAAGCAGCACTTTTATTCTTAGGATTCATATGGGAGAAGGTATTTCGTGTTTCGGCGCCACATCCCTTGGAACATTTCTGCTTGTGCCCCGCCCTCCATTGAAACACTCCTGCTTTCTTTGGAGCCGGCATGCTATGTAGCCAAATTAGTCCTGAAATGGAGAAACACTCCATTGATTTCACAGGGGATGTCCATGGTAATGGACGGATATTTCAGAAGGCAATCAAAAGGCCAAAATAGAATAAGGGGAACGGAGGGGAAAGAACGACCAAATATATCTTACCGTGCTGGTCTTACCTATTCCCCCAATTGTTCATTGTATTCGGTGCTTCATGCAGCCCATGGAAGGGAGTACATGGATGAAAGGTGAGTAGCTCTGTTGTGGGGCTGTGATGAGTATGAACTAGGAGTAGGGCAGGTTTATGTGATCTAGGGGCGGGAGTGACATCGGATGCAACTGATTTGGGGAAACAATGCACTTGTGTGGGTGATGACCGGCGGAAATAAAGAAGTTTCGTGTTAAGAAAACGTGGGCTGGTTCCCACGGCCACTTTTTAGAATGAAAAAAAATGTAACTATGAAATTTAAATGTAGCTAGTTTTATTGGTACTAGTTCAATCATCATTAGCTATATTTAGTTTATTTACACTTGGAGAAATTGTAACGAGAAATAGTATCTAACTACATGTGAAGTAAATGTAGCCAAATTATTTGTAGTTAGTTCATGATTTTCTCGTAGTGACTCTGTACTCAAAACACTGAAGGTTGAGGTGGTCGCAAAACCGGTGATCTGCCCCAGCTGTAAAAGATTTGGGCACAAAGCAACCTCTTGTCCATCGAAGACGAGAAGGCCTCCTCTGGGGAAGGACCTGCAGGTTCGGATGGGGAAGGCCTCAAGTATTCGAGCTAATGTCAAAGTGACTTCCAAGGAGCAATCTAAGGAGGGACAAGGAAATAAGGTTGTCATTCAATTGGAGGAAGAGACGTCTGCACCTGTAGTTGAGGACGATCGTCAAGGTCCCTGTATTCAACAGGTAGGAGGCGATGCTTGTTCCGTGGCTGCTGAGCAACAACTCCAAGTCCAAACCCATTTCTCAGAACCTGAGATGCGTGGGGCGTCCCCGATTTTCAATGTTGGGAGTCTCAACCTTGATTGGGAGTTGGAGCTAAGCAGAAGAAGCAAAGGGGCAACGAGTTCTTCCTCATGGCAGGTTAACAAGATATGGAATAGCAGTGGTTTCTCTGTTGATTATCAGCATGCGAAGGAAAAGCAATTTGAAGGAGATGAAGAGTTCAACATGGATTCGAACTCTGACCTGGATTTTGATCCCTGGGAATCCGACTCACTGGACTACAATAAGCTTAGGCCAAACAGGAGGAAAAAATCACCTAAGAGGAAAAAGGATGGAGGTTAAATCTTTATCGTGGTTTCTCGTTCAGTTCCTGTTCTCATCTGTTCTGTTTTAGAATCTGAGGATAAGTTAGCTGATTTGTTGGCTGGGTGTTTCATCCTGGTTGTCCTCCACAACCTTCTGTTAGTGTTCATAACGCCAGTGCGAGGGGAATTCAGGATTTAGCTTCTCTAACAGTGGATGCAGCTGTACTGATTACCATGGATTCTTCTACTGTTGCGGGTAATGTGTAGGAAGACGCAGTTGCTGGTGCTACGTTGTGTCAGTGTTTTGACAGATTATTTGGTCTCAGCTGCTGAATCAACAATGAGCATGATTACATGTCTAGCTGATATACATTTTCTGACAGGGGAATCTCCATTTTTGTGGGTGAGCGTATTGACAGTGGAGCTCTTCTTATGCGTAGTTTGTGTCTGTACCCGTTATGATTGTTGGATTGTTCCTTTGTTGTTCCAAGGCTGAACCTTCTTTGTTGTTCTAGGTCTTCTGCGTAAGACCTTAGTTGTTGTAGTTTTTTTTAGTAGTCCTCTTTGTAGGGCTAAGGGGTGCTCGTTTCTGTACCTAAAGTTTTGGAACAATATTATAGCAACATAGTTTTTTACCGACAAAAAAAAAGTGGGCGGGTGGGGGGGGGAGGGGGGGCTAAAGCCCCGGCAGCCCCCCTGGCTACGCCCCTTAGTAGGGTGGACCGTGAGGGATAAAGCTATAAGGGAATACTAGTAACTAGGAAGCTTACCGCGTGATGAATTGCTTTGTGGTATCTTCTGCTACTCGTAGTCTACTTGGGTCGCCGACAGTGAAGACAAGCTAGCAGTGGTGTCTCTGTTGACCTGGACTACAATTAAGTCTGGGAACAAGTCCTTCGACGTCGAGTTGTGCTCCAGGTATCAACTGGAGACGGTCCGATGCAGAGAGGTAGAGCGTGGCGGCGGCTGAATCAATAGGAGTAAGGGCGTGATTTTGGCGTTTTTCCTCTGTTGGAGTAGGGCTCAAGTTAAGTCTCTGTAGACTCGGAATGGCCTCCCCAGGCTGACGGTAGCGATATCCAAGGAAATCATGGAGTACAGGGAGAGATTCAGGGCTGGAACCTTGACTATTCTGTTTCTCATGGACCGCGTCTCTCGCGGGAGGTAGAAGATAAGGGTCATAGCCCTCAGATCGTCATCTGACGGCTCAGCGCGAGCCCGTACCCACTACCCACTAAAGCTGGGACTAAAGCGATAAAATAAACGTGACAAACATACATAGCTTGCCCTGGATCAACTTAATTATCATTATGTGCATCATTTGAATTGTTTGGATAATTAGGTTAATAAATTGGATTTTCCATCCTTTTTTCTTCTTGTTTATATTTGACATAGTTAATGTTATTCAAACTTAATGAAATTTGGTGCCTTAACTAATTTGACCATAAGGAACCCAACTATCCAATTATATTTGAAGTTTGAGCTAGGGACTCATGTGATTTACCACACAAATTAGGGTCATACATGTATTCATAATCATCGGGGAGGAGCTACATCACTAAAATTTGAGAGAAACCCTAATATTCCATTATGTACATGTATACAAAATTAATGGGTACATGTGGGGTAAATTTCTATTTAAAACCTAGCTAATCAAATAGCATATTAGGGTTGGATGGAAATTCTAAGGGTGTTATAGTCCCCATGGAACTGATTTCAGGTTTTTTGAAAATCTGTAGATCGACACTTTATGTTTGGTTTAGAGTACGTTTGTTGATTGGAAGCAGGTTGCAAGCTGGTATTTTGTACCGTACAACAACGACAAGTAAGGAGCTTCCAGTTGGATCTTGGACTCTGTCGCTTTCGATATGGATGGCCTCACCCCACATTCCTATAATGCCTGAAAATGCATGAGAATGCCTTTTTGTCCAATTCAATAAATCAAACATAATTTTCTTACAGTCGTATCACGAAATGCAACCTAATCCATATAAATATGACTAAGCAAATGTACGCATAGTGAGACAGATGTACATTGAAGAAGAAAACTCATAGACCAGTGGACCTAATACAAATATACATATTTATATTATACTTGTAATATAACATATCATACGTCCATAGAGTTGCATCTATATTAATTCTAATAAATATATTGACACTTATCACATGAACACATGCATCAATGTCAATTTACTATTTATAAATATAACCATATATATTATTGAAATAAAAAAAACTAATATGGATAGTAGTGGTATACTTTATTAGAATGTCAAAATTCCTAAATCACATATAAATAATAAAATATACAACATGTATAGTTAGTACTTAGTTATATGTGTGTATAGTTTAGTTGTGCTGATGATGTAGGATGATCTTTCTATAATTCGGGTATAATACATGTTAAAATAGATAAAAGATTATTCAATATTAATAGTTTATTTTTGTCGTGGTTTCATGATATATTGTTAACAATATTGTTGAATCACATGTTTTTATGTTTTTGAATTATCAAGTATATTTGATAAAATTATGATACATATTGTATTATGTGATAAATCGTTAAAATGATATAAAAATGGTTAGAGAATTAGTGCATATTATTTACTCTTTATGATATGACTATTAAAGACATGTTAGTTTTTTGTTCATTGTTTTAGATTATCTAGATTGTAAAGCACATCTTGAATGTTAATCACCAATGTCCTATTTACTTAAATATTTTTCATTATTTAGTGGATTGACTATTTGGTCATATTTCTACATGCAATTTCATGCAATTGTTATTTATCTAAATTACAAATATTGTTTTTATTATAATATAGAACATAATACATTTGGTATTTTATTTATTTTCAATATTAGATAGAAATTGTTATATTTATAATTTGATAATTAATAAATTGTACATAAGATGTTCACTTTTTAGGTAAAATAATTAATAGATTTAATTATATGATGCATATATTTAGCTTGACTTTATTATATTATTTATCTCTCAATTTATATAGAATAGTTATTACATGCTATCGGTTTTACAATTCAGTTTGATCAAATTTTACGTTAATGTTACTTTTGAATTACTAGACTTGTCGAAATCATCACATATAAAATTGTTTGCATGATCTTAGAAAATAAATAGCATTCCAAAAATAATGTTGAACATAGAATATATGTCATTTTGTTAAGATGACCTACATTCATAAAGAACTAATGTAGTGAAGTTGTGGTCTCATACAAGAAAAGTAATATATTTTCTATGTGGTTTTGGTTTAGAATGTATTTCAAATGTGTGTAAATATTATAAGTTAAACAATCTTAGTTAATGCAAATGTAGTGACACTTGAGTGGTAAAGTTGATGTTGTATAACCGATAGGTCATGAGTTCAAAACTATTTGGAAACATGATGAATGAATTGCTAATTTTTTCAAAAAAAATATTCTTGATTAATAATAATAATATATATTATATATAGATATATGAGTATTCTAATCATATGTAGAAATTAGGTAGTCCACAAAGTAGACAACTATATCCTCAATTTTTTTTATCTATGTAAGATCTATTGATTATCTTACTCAGATCAAGATTAACAAGTTAATAATAAGTCTTTAGACGCTCTGACAAATAATCAAAAGTCTATATTTATTTATGATTTAAATAAAGAAATATAAATTTAATATGACACAGCTTGAATCTAGTATATAAGCTTGACATGAGGGAGGCGGTAATGATCCATACAGCTCTTCTTTGCGGATTGCCAAAGTCCGTACGAGCCGGAAGGGGTGGCATCGTGGCCCCGGCCCCAACCCTTCGTCAAAACTGTCGAGGCACGGGGTCTGGTCGGTGAGCGCGGCGCTCACCCACGTCTGTACGTTACTGAGGAGTGACTCGAACTCGTCGTCCACATCTTTCCCGGCGTCGTCTTCCCCGTCGAACGGGAGACCCATGCGGCGCATCTCCCTAACGGACATCCGGAGCCGATCTACGCTGTCGCTCATTGTCTCCGCGCAGTCCCAGAGCGGACCACCGTAGGTGTGCTGTTGTGGGCAGGCTGAATGAAGAAGACTCAGCGTCAGCGAGCAGGAAGGCGGACCTTCCGGCGACGCCGTCGGTGGGTCTCTCGCGACCGTACATCCGGCTGACAAGGGCCGCGGAGTCAGACGCACGTTGAACTGCCGCGTCCACCGCGGCGTACGTACGTCAGACGCCGGGGGCTGGAGAGCCTACCGCGGAGGCGTAGGGGGGCGAGGGTTCTGGGGCAGAGACGAGGGTACAGTGTACGGTAGGTGCAGGCGGAGACGAGGAAAGATGTCACCAGGTTGATGTCGGCAGTACTGGGTAACGGGGCGGGCGACGGGGAGGCCGCGGCGATGGTTTCGGCGCAGCTGTTTCTTGAGTGGTTGCAGTAGTGGCGCAGAGGAGAGCGATGGTAAGGAAGATGAGGATTCTTTACCCATTGCTGCGTGTTCGCCTAGGAACAATCAGGCCGCCGGGGTTGGGAGCTTAGGAAGGAGATGGGTTGCGTGAAGGGGTTTTTTTTTGTAGTTGGAAGGGATGGATGGTTTTTGCCGTATAAAAATCGGCGCTCGAGTATCGAGTCCCAACCGAAGCCTGATCAGCAAAATATTAGTAATCGAGAGACATCATCTACAGTAACGTTGTTATTGTCAAGGAACAGAACAGTTAGATACTCTTTGTTTTTGTTCTAGGTAGACCGTCTGCAAGGAATAGCGGGTCAATCTTTACCATTCTTAAACCTTTTACTTTGCCGACCGAGCCCGTCCGTTACCTGCACAAAGAGCAACACGCACTTGACATCACGTGACCACGCAAAGCCCCTCTCCTTCTGCATAGGTTAATTGCTAGGTATGCACCGTTGCATTCCTGCGCGTGATGATGCGTGGTTACTTTTGTAATCAGCAATTAGCTGGTTGCATTGTAACCGAGATATGCTTTACAACTGAACACACGTTACCCGCTACACTACTTGTCTACCTTTGGTGTTACTAGTAAACACACATGTACAATACCCGTGAATAATTTTTTTATAAGATTTCAATTAGATTTTATTTTAAAATGAATGATATAATAAATTGAAATTTGACATATGAAGAATTAACCTAATGACATAAATTTGACATCTTTTTATTTTCATATTCATTTATGATTGTTGATTGATAATACTAAACCAAATTATAATATGTATATTGTATATATTGAACTATATATTCTAATGTATATTAAAAGGAAGAGGAAGACAAAAGTATAGTAGAAATGATACTCCTACTCAATTTAGGAGATCATATTCCAACGGTATATTAGGTATATGTAGACAATCTATATAAATGTTAAGCTTAATATATTAATTATAAATCCACTTTTTATATTAGAAACGTCTTCAAATTACATATAGGAGCTTCCTCACAAATAGTCATTTGAGAATATTTAAAGAAAACACACCTAATCCAATTGATACGTTAACTAATTTCATACATTTACGTTTCTAAAAGAGTAGTAGGAAATGTAATAAGTAAATGAAATGAATAGCCATAATACATTTGTACAGCTGAAAGCACGTTTTTATATAGGGACTACGAAATAATTCGTAATGCAGTTGAAACAAATTCTTATCAACAATAATTTCATATTCATAAACATATATTTGCAAGAAATAAAAAATCAAAAACTTTTACAATATGTGATTACATAACTATTCATTTCAAAGTTTTATGAGAAAAAGTTGTTATTTTCTTGAACTAATTTAATTACTTTCCTTATTCAAGTATATCTGAAAAAGTATGTATGAAAAAAAATTCAAATATAATTTATGCTTATATAAATAAGTTTGTAACGAATAAAAAAATCCATCATAAACTTTTAGAATATGTGATTATCTAACTATTTATATTTAAAGTTTTATGACAAAAAAAGCATTTTTTTTCAACGACCCTAATTGCATTCCTTGTTCTAGTAATTAACCAAAAAAGTTTGCATGAAAATGATATTGTCTTCATGGTAGCATCATTGAAGGAGTGATGCCTTAGATGTTTGTGTAAGAGAGGCCAAGACTCATGACAGTAGAGTGGTAATATGTAAATACTTTGTCACGCTGGTGTGATCGGTGAAAGGCATATCAATTGACCTTTTGGGGAATCACCACTGTACCAGCGTTGTGGATTCAAACTATGTTCAGGAATCTACATGCCCAACTGCTCCATATGTAATAAAATGAACCACTGCTAGTGTGTATCACAAGAATGCCAAATCAAACAAATATATAAAAATAAGAAGTGGTTCCTATGAATGTAGCAAAATGGAAGAGATTGAATGTCAAATAAATTATTCAAATAAAGAATGTTTCAAGATCCTGATTTATTTTATAAAAAGTTAGCAACAGCTTAGATTTTTTTTTTTGTGAAATTGGCACAATAAGCCTCCATCTCCATCCTATCTGCCTCGTAAATGTTCAAGTGTTTGACAAACTTAGTGGGCATCCCGGAACGCCCATGGGCGATTAGCAACGTATGCCAATTGTAGTCAGTGTAGTGCGAGGAACTGGTGACAAGAATGTAAATAAGGCACCCAGTATGTGATCTGTCAGAGGGAGAATAAGATTTGTCCCTAGGGAGATGAAGCAACATAGAGATTTGAGAGATCAACTTGCCACTGAGAGAGGTAGTATGATATCAAAAGAGACATGCAATGGCGTGCCACTATACCACAACCAAAATTAATAGTCCTACTGTTGTTGTAAAGGTAGTATGATGTCTAAAGAGACCTGTAATGGCATGCCACTATACCACAACCAAACAATTAATAGTCCTACTGTTGTTGCTGTAAAGGTAGTATGATGTCTAAAGAGACCTGCAATGGCGTGCTACTATACCATAACCAAACAATTAACATTCCTACTATTGCTGCTGCAGTGGTAGTATGATGTCTAAAGAGACCTGCAATGGCGTGCCACTATACCACAACCAAACCATTAACAGTCCTACTGTTGTTGCTCCAGAAGTAGTATCATGTCTAAAGAGACCTGCAATGGTGTGCCACTATACCACAACCAAACAATTAATAATCCTACTGTTGTTGCTGCAGAGGTAGTATGATGTCTAACGAGACCTGCAATGGTGCGTCACTATACCATAACCAAACAATTAACAATCCTATAGTTTTTCCTGCAGAGGTAGTATGATGTCTAAAGAGACCTACAATGGCGCGCCACTATACCACAACTAAACAATTAACAGTCCTACTGTTGTTGCTGCAGAGGTAGTATGATGTCTAAAGAGACCTGCAATGGCGTGCCACTTTACCACAACCAAACAATTAACAGTCCTACTGTTGTTGCTGCAGAGGTAGTATGATGTCTAAAGAGACCTGCAATGACATGCCACTATACCACAATCAAATAATTAACAGTCCTCCTGCTGTTGCTGCAGAGGTAGTGTACCACTATACCACAACCAAACAATTAACAGTCCTACTGTTATTGCTGCAGAGGTAGTATGATGTCTAAAGAGACCTCCAATGGCGTGCCACTATACCACAACCAAACAATTAACATTCCTATTGTTGTTGTTTACATTTACTAACCAACATAAAAAATGCAAACTTGATGACATTCCTCAATAATGAGAAAAAATAACAACCCACATCAACCTATCAATTTCAATACATTGTGTAGTAACCGGCCGTCATTGCCATTGCTTTGGCTGCTTGCATTCCTTGATGTGGTCAAAGACCATGGAAGCGATGATTGCCACCAGTGCATGGATGGCACAGGTCAAATCGTTATGGTTTCCACTGGTGTGTGAAGGCGCGCACTGCAGATTTGCCTGGCATTAGTGCCAGTTAAAAGCTCCTTCACCTGTAGAATATTGTGGTGCCACTTCTCTGGACGACTGCACAAGCAAGCACTGGCTTTGAGTTGTACGTAGATGAGAGTGGTGGGTGTAACTCACATGTATGAAGCTCCGAAACCCAAAAGCACCACACTCCACTACACTCCTTTGACTTGCCTCTGGTCAATGCCTGGATCTGTTGCTCCAAAGACTGGAGGATTGCCCTTGCTGATATTGGCCGAACAACCTCTGCAGATCGTTGAAGGGGATTTGTAGTTTATGGACACAACAATCAATTTGTTAGTTAGATCAAGACATTAATGGCAAGTCAAAAACGCATAAAAGGTGAAAAATGTTTATAGAAGTTAAAGGCCCTCTCTACAATTTCTTCTCTGAAGAACGACTCAAGGTTCTATTCTTTGTCACCGATCATCTCCTTGAATTGTTGATGTAGATGTTCTCGTTGCTGTTCGAGTTGACAATTCCATCGTGAAGAATAGTGATGGATCCTTGTATGAGATGTGATACATCAATTAGATTATGAATGGTAGTATAATAATGGATAATAATTTACAAAACATTAGTCCATAGTCACCTACTTCGTATCATAAAGAAGAACCATTGTGTTTGACATGGCAAAATGGTACTCCTAGGTTCCGCCGAGGCCGGGAACTCCAAAGTGGCACTCTGTACTTCAAAAATGGTCAGGATGGCGACTAATGATTGTAGATCCATGCTAGGTTTTTTCTTGGTACGAATTTTTATTGTGCCTTCTTCTGACGATGGTCTCAATGCTAGCGAAAGAGGATGATGACGACTTGGCAGAGCAGGCTAACTCTATTGACGGACAGTGAACAATGTTCTTGCCGTTTTTGTCGCTGTTGCTGTTGAGTAGTCGGAACCTTCAGTGTAGTAGTACCCATGGCGAGCACTGCAATGACGTACAGTACACCTACCTTTCGAACCGTTTGGCGGTGATCAAGCAAGCAGCAGTATAGGTTCTTAAATGATCTCCCATACTTTGTGTAATACAAATGGGACGATGGGAGTCTGTTGCCATAATGGAAGAAGAGGGACTTGGTTGTGCTATGATACCGCACATAGCGGGGTTGGTGGTTGGTTATAATATAGGCAAAAATACCTAAATGGCACATTTGCCAATTTTAATTACCTAAATGGCATGTTCTTGAACTTATTGCCCAAAATGGCACATTTTGGAGCAATACGTCCCCTGCTGGGACGCATTGCTCTCCCGCGAGGCAATGCGTCCCCGTGGGGGACGCATTGGTCCCACAGGAGGGCAATGCGTCCCGAGCCGTGACGCATTGCTCTGTTGTGGGACCAATGCGTCCCCCGCCGGAACGCATTGCCACGCAGGAGAGCAATGCGTCACGGAAAGGGACGCATTGACCCCACAGGACTGCAATGCGTCACGGCTCGGGACGCATTGCCCTTGTGTGGGACCAATGCGTCTCCAGGTGGGACGCATTGCTCAATGAGTCTCCATGCAGGACGCATTGGAGCAATGCGTCCCCATGCAGGACGCATTGGTTTTTTTAATCATTTTTTGCAGTCACTGATATGTTATTGATATGTAAATTAACAATATTGATTATATTTATACATTTATAATTCGTTCACTTGTATTTGGATGTCTATAATATACTCAATTATTATAAATTTGTAAATTTCAATAGGTCGTAACATGCATATGGAATATGTAAGTATATTGCAACCAACATTGGTTGGTTCCTAATTGATTATATAATACGAACTTAATCCAAATAAATGAGATAGCAATTAAAAACAAGGTTAAAACATGAACCAACATGACGAGAAAATAATACACAACAGAACAATATGATAGATCCACAACAACATGATCCAAAATGAACCAATGTCATATCATAATATGATAGATCCACATACAATAGATGTCCTCACAAAGGCATACATACAAAACTGTACAATATATAAAAAACTAAGTATGTCGTCCTCGCCCACGACGTCCTCGCCCACGTCCCTCTACATCAGGATCCTCTGTACCGATGTCATCTGGAGACTGCTGAACTGGGGACAACTGCGTAGGAGTCTGCTGGCGAGCATCAGGGAAGAAATGAAAAGGTGGAGGTGGGGTGAGGGGTCTAGGAAAACCAGGATAGGATGCATCAGGTGGGGTGCATCCTGAGAAATCAAACGGAGTAGGTGAATATGTGACATAAGATGGTGGTCGGCTCTCGGGAATAATTGCGGGTGGGAATGGAGTGTATGGAGAAGAAGAAGAACTTGCTCCATGGTATGATGGTGGTTGAGGTGGGGTGATGAATGAGGAATATGAAGCAGCTCCTGAAAAATATGGCCCTGTCGGTCCCCATGACATGAACTGAGAAGTGGGAGTGGGAGTGGGCTCAACAGTAGGAGTAGGAGTAGGAGTGGGCTCAGGGGCTGTGGTATGAGTGGGTATGGGATCCCACGGCCGAGCATAGTCGGGAAGACTATCAAAGTAACTCCCCTAGATGGTATAGATGCTGTCTCTAATCTGTGCAGGGGCGTGCTCTACTGCCGCTCGGATCGCCACATGTGTTTGTACCTGTAAAATAAAGTATGTACACATAATAAAGACCAATTACATATATTACAAATAACAAAGATAAATAATAACAATTTGTAAAAGAAAATAATAATGATACTCACAAATTCCTGCTGACGATAACTTTGCGGGTAGTATATGCTTGGAGGCATAGCTGGAGGGGGCACAATGTATTGTGGATGATACCATGCATAGTGACCATGAGGACTGTAGACTGTATCAGCTAGTGGAGCGGGAACTAAGCTCTCACGTCTGTTGTTCCACATCTGCACCTCCTGCCTATAATGAAGCATCCAATCCTCAGCCGCATGACCCCTCCCATCTATCCAGCTAAGCTTCGGCAGCTCAAGAGTAGGTTGTACTTGAACAAAGCCGAACTGTCCAAGTACTCTATCGGGAAAGTGCCACTCCACTATTGTGTAGCACAACAGAGGCACTCGTGCCAACCAAATATCACTACCATCTCTACAAATGGCAGGCAATCTCTCGAGAACCTCAGCAGTGTAAGGAGTCAACTCTATCTGTTATTCATATAAACAACGTGTATCATATAAAATGGAGTAAATTGTAAATAAATAAAACATATCAAACAACAGAGGTAAGTAAGTTATACCTGTGAGGGCAAAATCTGGTCAAATGCTGAATCGTAAAATTGAATTGTTCCCCTGATAGTTTGACTCCTTTGGACAAAGGTAGGCCACCTATTAAATTGAGAAACTAAATTTAGATAAACACTACATAATATTTAGACAAATAAAAAAGTTAATTGTGTTGATCTTTAACCTGTAGCCCAAGGGAACATCTTCTGGCCAATCATTCCAGCGCATTCTAATTGTACCTGGGCGTCCAATTCCCAACCTCTCCCAACACCACAGCTGTAATAGGCACACACAACCTGATAGATGGGCTGTTCTCCTAGACCGGGTGGTTGCCTTATACAACTCCCTATATAAGAAAGCTAGAGTTGCAGCACCCCAAGATAGAGTGCCACAACGTGCAAAATCGGACACAAGAGGGAGATACCTAACATGAACTCTATCCCCTGTACTATCTGGGATAAGGTAACTACCTAAGAAATATAAGAGATATGCCCTAGTATACCTTGTCCTCATTTGTACTTGTTGTTCTTCATCACCCGCGGTCAGATCCATATCCTTGAAGGTCTCACGCAACCAAATCAAGGAGATATGCCCCTTAGACATCCCATCTGGTGCATCTCCTAAGAAATTCTCACAAAGGTGAGTCCATGAAGAAAATTGCCCCTCATTTATACCTAAAGGATATGAAGCTATAACCTGTGGGCCATCAATCCTCAGGCCTAAAAGAACTGCAACATCCTGAAGAGTTACACTCATCTCAAAAGGGGGAAGCCTAAAAGTATTGCTAGAGTTATCCCACCTGTTAACTGTTGCAGTTATTAAAGTAGGGTCAAGGTGGATACATGGTAGCCTATGAACAAGCCCAAAACCAGCTATGGAAATATTGTCTAAAACATCCTGGTCAATAATAGGCCATTGTGCCAACATAATGTGGTGCTGGGAGAGTCGGTAGGTTTCTTGTCTAGGAGCCATATCTATGAAAAGTGAAAATATTTCATTAAATGAAAAGTGCAAAAATTACATTACATGAAAAGTGCAAATAGTGTACAACATTTAAGATTGTCAAGATTCTTCATTAGATAAGATGAAATTACAACATGAACAACATGAATTACATTAACAAACAATATAAAAATACAACATGAACTACATGAAATTACTGCATTTGATTCAGTATCTCATCTAGAGGTTCATAAAATGGCCACACTTGAAGTACCACTCGATGTATCTCTGGATGTGATACAGCTAACTGGTTTTTTACTTGTTCGTTGATTGGCATTTCTTTCTGTTTTGTGTGATCCCAATACCAACCAGGTAGCTCAAGAAGTTCTTCATACATGTTAAACATTTTCTTTAAAAATTGCCAATGAAATTTTTCTTGTTCTTTTGTCACTATAAATCCTAACTTGTTGTGCAACAAATCTGGTACATCATTCCAGTCATCATCCAATAGAGTTTGATGAGCCATTTTTCCCTGTAGGCACTTCGTAGCTATTATTTGGATTAACTCTACGGACATGTGAAATGTCCATGTCCTTTGATGAGCCATCTATAGAAATTGAAATTACAAACATTACATGACTTTAGTGAAATTGAAACTGCAAATATTACATGACTTGAGTAAATTGAAATTGCAAACATTACATTAGATAAGCCATCATATGACATTAGGACAAGTGCGTCTATTATGTCCCTTTCTGCCACACTTATGACAGTGATATGTATACTGATTTGGATCAACATCCATAGTTGAATGCCTTCTCTTTTTCTTTGGTCTTCCAGCATTCGATCAGAAATAATACACAAATCTGTACGTCGTGGAATGATTGGAATACAAGTTTGTAGAGAACCAAAGAACCACTCCTAGGATTCCTTATTTTCTTTCTCGACAACAGCAAAAGCAAGTGGAAATAGACCATTATCAACATCTATGCCACATGCAAGGAGAAGTATGCCAGTATATTTTCCTGTTAAAAATGTGCCATCAACAGTAAGAACAGGCCTACAATAGGCCCAACCCCTCACAGCTGGACCAAATGCCCAAAACACTCGCTTGAATCTACGAGTGCCTTCGGTTTGAAGGGTATAATCATCAATAAGGTGGGCATATATAGTTCTTGGAATATATTGTGTCAGAGAAATTAGGAACGACAACAAACTATGATATGATGATTCCCAGTTTCCAAATATTTTACAAACAACCTTCCTCCTCGCTAGATATGCCTTCTTGTAAGATATATTGAGCCTTAGTTCAGCATTCACCTTGTCACGAATTTCTCGTGTCGACATATCCAGTCGTGATACTAGGATTGGCATTATCATTCGAGAAATATAAGATGTTATGACTTGGTGATGATCATGATTCATAACAGTTAATTCACAATTGTGGCCTTCTTTATAACGTTCTATCTTCCACATGCCACCTGCTTTTTTGGACTGGCAAGCGGTCAATCTCCAAGGACATCGTTCATCATGGATACAAGCAAGTTTAAGATGATGATTATTTGAGCGTAATGTACGGTACTGGACATTCTTTTGTACCGACCATTTTTGGAGTGTCTCAACCAGTACAACTTTAGATGCAAATAAAGCACCCTCATATATAACAACACTGGAAGGATTGTAATCGAGACAAAATTCATGACAAAAATCTTCCACCCAGTCATCATCTTGAAAAGCTTCATAGTTGGAATCAATGTGTTCATGTTGGGGCCATTGGTTGTCAAATATGGATGGAATATGACTCAATGCTACAATAGAGTCAGGGAATGGATGTGTGTGCTCAACATCGGTTTCAGTCAATGACTCATCCTCAGGTGGTTCACTGTTATTACCACCTTCAATGTCACTATTGTTATCACCTTCATGATCACTATCATTATCACCTTCAATTGGTTCACTCCACTCAGCTGTTAAATTGCTAAGACTGAATTGAGGTGGTTGACTCCATTCAGTAGTTAAATGACTTTGTGGTGGTTGACTCCGAGAGAATTGAGATTGAAATTGATTCAATAGACTCATTAAATAAGGTTGTTGGTGGATAGATGTTTTTTCAAGAAACACATCAATATAGGCATCAGCTGAAAGTGATAACAAGGTTCTGTATGCATCATCATCATCAACTTGTATGAGCATATGATTTTCTCCAGGGAAAAGATAGGATATTTTGATTGAGAAGTGGTTGGGATTGATGTCAAGTGTTGTATAGATATATGATTTTAGTTCAGATAGGGTATTAATAAGTGAAATGTTTATGGGTCTAACAGATCGACTAGAATAAGACCCATCAGAGAGAAATTGTCCATCATATCACATCTTCACAATTCGTGAATTTGAACTAGATGCCATGTTCCTATATTTTAGAATATTATATTAACATCAGAAAGAAATTCATATTTTATGACATTATATCAACATGAATTAATATTTTAGAGCAGTGACATCAATTTGGAATTAAATTTATTGGACTACTTTTTCTATAACATTAACAGTGAACAACAATTAAGAACAACAATTTTGCTTTTTTCTGTAAAATTAACTAATTCTTAACAACAATTTTGCTAATTTTTTAGTAACACTAACATTTCAAAATAACAATTTTGCAATTTTTTAGTAACACTAACATTTCAAAATAACAATTTTGCTAATTTTTTAGTAACACTAACATTTCAAAACAACAATTTTGCTAATTTTTTAGTAACACTAACATTTCAAAATAACAATTTTGCAATTTCAAACAATAAATTTTCAGGTATTAAGTAGCCTTCAATTGTCATTTTCTACATCATTATTTCAGTAATGTGCAATTAAAGACTAACAATACATTTATTTCAGATGTAATATTTCGTACTAAAGTTAAGTTCATATTTTGAAAATTAAAAATTTGATAGAATAAATACCTGAAATGGAGAGTTATCTGTTGACAATCGAAGAATAGAAGAAGAGAAAGAAGAAGCTCCAAAAGTCTCCGAACAGTAGCAGATATCAGCTCCAAGATCGCCCGAAATAAGCTAAAACCACCCAAAGCAATAGAAATCCGAAAAGAACTTCTCCAGAGCAATGGGAATATAGAGCTAGATGAAGGAAATGAAGAATGGTGTGAGTTTGGGGGGCTGTTTTTGCCCAATATATATAGGGGAGCAATGCGTCCCGGTTGGGGACGCATTGCGCCCACGTGGCACCGCCGCGCGGCGGCCAACGGTAAAATAGCCGTTGCCTGGGAGCAATGCGTCCCCGTCCCGGACGCATTGCCTGCGTGGCATTTTCTAGCCGTTGGGCGCGTCGCGGGGCGCGACGCATTGGTCCCACAAAGAGCAATGTGTCCCGAAACGTGACGCATTGCCCTCGTGTGGGGCCAATGTGTCTCCTTCCGGGACGCATTGCTCTCCCGCGAGCCAATGAGTCCCGACTGGGGACGCATTGGTCCCACACGAGGGCAATGCGTCACCTGTCGGGACGCATTGCTCTCCTGTGGGACCAATGCGACCCCCGCAGGGACGCATTGGCTCGCGGGAGAGCAATGCGTCCCGACAGGGGACGCATTGCTCCAGAAATGTGCCATTTTGGGCAATAAGTTCAAGAACATGCTATTTAGGTAATTAAAATTGGCAAATGTGCCATTTAGGTATTTTTGCCTATAATATATGTGTAGCAGCCCGCCAAGTACGTGTAATAGAAGTTGTCACGAAAAGATAAGAGTGGTTGGTTGTGGTCATGGCTTGACTGTTTGAGGCTTCCTTCGTTCCTTCGCATCATGATGACATGTCATCCTTTTTAAAGGTAGTTTAATATGGAATAATTTAAATGTAGAAAGGCAGTTAGAAAAATTAATGTGCCGTCAATTAAATGCGGGATCGAGTTGATAAGGTGAGAGACAAAAGGCAATTAAAAATGAAAAAAGTGACAAAAAATGTGAGAAGAGATTAAGTGAAGGAGAGGATATCATTTTAAAATATTGGTTTGTGATTGTTCACGCGGGTTAGGAATAGCTTGTTTGTAAATAGTGGCAAAAACTCTCTCTTTTTATAGTAGTGTAGATATGCTTCAAAGATTTTGATAATCTGATTGTAGATCCTATACATAAATGAATGGGTTTTTGCCGACCTGATTAATGTCGGTGGGGGGGAGCGCTCACGATATGGTGCGATCTAATTTCCATATCTGTATAATAATCTGATTATAATTCTACAGTTATAAGTATACACACCCTTGCTAGGGTTGAGATCATCTTGTATTCTAGACATATACTCTCGTGCAAATACTTAACAAACTAACATCATAGCCTTGTGTTGAAATTTTGAACGATGTTGAGTTTATACAAAATCTAGGAGTTTGATCTCTCAATCAACTTTGGGCTATGACAGATCATGATGTGTGGTGTGCTTGTGCAGCAAGGAGTCACTATGGCTATGAAAGGGAACAAGAAGATGATAGCCACTATAAAGGATGAAGAAAGGAATAAGATGGACCAGAAGGTTGTTACCACCATCCAATTATCCTTGTCCTATAAAGTCTTTGCTGAAGTCTCCAATGAGACTACTGCAACAAGATTTTGGAAGAAACTCGGAGATCTATGAAAGGAATCAAGAAGATGTTAGCCACTATGAAGGATGAAGAAAGGAAGAAGATGGACCAGAAGATTGTTACCACCATCCAGTTATCATTGTCCTATAAAGTCTTTGTTGAAGTCTCCAATGAGACTACTACAACAAGATTTTGGAAGAAACTCAAAGATCCATACATGACGAAGTTTCTCCAAATTAAACTCTATCATAGCATTGCCTCTACTTACTACACACAGTGGAAGGAAATTTTGTTTGTGATCATATAGAAGAGTTTAATTCTATTATCATGAACACTGAAAGCATAGATGTTAAACTTGAATATGAAGTCAAAGCCCTTATTCTATTGTGTTCATTACCCCCTTCATAAAGCAATTTTGAGAAATTGTTTTCTATGGAAAATCATTGATTAAGGTGGAGGATGTTATTTCCTTTTTGAAGTCCAAATCCATGGTTGATAAAGACCTAATCGCTTCATCAAGAAATAGCTAGACTGAGGCTCTCATTGCCAGGGGTCGAATAAAAGAAAATGGTATGAAGAAGGAGACTTCCAGATGTAACTCCAGACCCAAGAATGGGAATATTTGTAAATACTGTAAGAAGACTGGATACATCATTGATGACTATTTAAAGTTGAAGATCAAGAAGAATAGGGAGAACATTGGTAAAAAAAAGAACAACCTGTAGATACTAATGTTGCATGAGAAGATCTAGATTTTGTTATCATGGCATCATCCCCACTGCCATCCTCATCCATGGGTTTTGGACTCTGACTTTTCACACCATATGTATCCACATAGAGACTATTTGAATGGAATATTAACTTTGGCACCTTTACTCCATCTTTTCACCATATATTATGTGGGAATTTCTACAATTTCAAACTGATGAAACACTCAAAATACATGTCTACGCAAGATTCCAGAGGACTCAAATTTCTTGCAACGACAATCAACTGTTTGATTCATAACATCAATGCAAACTAAATGTCACATATCCTTACGAATCATTGAGACTTCAAAAATTTTGGTTGGCCCATCATCAATCGTTTGTAATAATAATTAATAAAATTTGCATATTCTTTTTGAACTTTTTCAAAGATCTCAGGTGTATAGCCATTTGTTTTGACATATTAGAAGGTTGAAAAACTTGTGGGAAAGATTTTTCATTTTAAAATCTGATTCTAATTCTCTATATCTCCTATTTTTCAAGACATGATGAAAGTTTTCAAAAAACTCCAACAAATTATAATGAGGAAGTAGAAACATTTCAATTTAGAATTTAATGATTCATTTATTTTTGTCGACTTAATATCAGCTATATCTATAAAAGACCGTCACTGTAATGACCCCGCCTCTTGGTAACCCCCAATTAAGGGAGATCCGAAGGTCAGAGCCGTTATTCAATTAACATGATCAAAGGTTCGACAAATAATCAATAATAATTATGAAATTCTACTAACTAACAGGAATTTGGTAAAAAAAATTAAAACTTTACTTACCTTTGAAAACTTTGGAAATCTATCTATCCAGAGCTTGAATTATCCTATCTAATCCTCCTTGCATTTTATTTCTTATTTCCACAATGTGTCACTTTACTGTTTGTTCTTTCAATTGTTGTTCCTAAAATGCCGACAAACAAAACATCGGTCAGTATATCGAAATATACTGGTATGTGGGAACAACCAAAAGTTTGCACATAAGGATAACAATCTAATTATCACAATCAAGTTAATTAACAAGCCAATTTACACTTTTCAGTATGACATTCTCCACCGCTTTTGCCCTAACACTGGCATACCCACCTTAGGGTTCCCTTTGCCAATGACTTAAGGCCACCTTCTCAATCCTGAGCTGGATTCCTGGGGGTCACCACTCATGGTGCCCACTAGTCATGCAATATCATAGGCCACCTTCTCATTCCCGAGCTTGGTGCCTGGGGTCATCACTCAAGGTGTCCATTGGTCTACCCATATGGGCCTGACCTTTGGCATCATCCATCAGGGTGGCATGTAGGTGCGAGAATACATACTTCTATTTTTAATGTGATACTCATAGTGACTTTATGATTTGCAAGTATAACCATGCAATAGATAATTTGCATTGAAGGTGATTAACCATCCGAAAAATCCTCGGGAAACTAAGGCGATTATTCATAATTAACCACATACCTGATCTGACGATTTGAACAGAAATATCCATGCAAATAAGAATCTAAGCAAGCAAGCATTTTCAACAAGATCCTGAAATAATCACGTAATTCCCTTTTTATTATTCATGTCATCAAGATCCATTAAACCTAGCTCACTTCCTAGGGTTTCTAATTCACTTTTAGGGTTTCTATTGCTATTAGGGCTTCCCTTCATCTTTTACTATTTTAAACCCAAATTATTTCCACATCCAATCCTCAGTTTTGGATTAAAGGCATAATTAACCATTACTTAAGTTCATTAAGCCTCTTTTACATTAAAGCTACTATTTTTAACCTTTTAATCCATGACAAGATCATTATACACATTTATCATCAATTCATAGTTCATTATGGTCCAAATCATGTATGAACTCGATTTGCTATTAATTCCACCTTTAATTCATGAGAAAACCCTAATTACTACATTTAGGGTATTTATCAACAAATTAGGAACTTTAATGCTCGAAATAGCTTAGGTTCATTATGTCTCATCTTTATTCTCCACTTTGAATAATTAAAGCTATTAAGAATTGAATTTACCAACATTAGGGTTTCAAGACCCATTAAAGTATTATTGATGCACATTAAACTCGAAATTAACTAATTATATGCAAAGTTCATCCTTTTTATTTCTAATGTTCCTTTTTATCATTAACAGGCTAATATCAATTTTAATCATCTATTAAACCCCACTAATCACTTTAATCTTATAAAAAATAGGGTCCTTTAAACATTATTACATCTAAAGCTAATAACTTCCATTACTTTTCGAATTGCAAAAGGAATCAGACTTCGATTATATTTTTAATGGATTCTCCTCATTTTTCTGAGCAACTTTCATATTTTATGTGTGCTAATCCGAGCTATGAATAAATAGATATGATTTTCGCAAAATTACCTATTTTGGGCCAATCCAGGAGCGCCACGTGGTCAATCCCATGCAAAGTTGTCCGATTAGGAATTATAA
This sequence comes from Alisma plantago-aquatica, assembly GCA_963693085.1. Lineage (NCBI taxonomy): Eukaryota > Viridiplantae > Streptophyta > Magnoliopsida > Alismatales > Alismataceae > Alisma > Alisma plantago-aquatica. Next base: position 290,913,807 of record OY856413.1, read on the forward strand.
CTGAATTACCATTGTACCCCCACGCAAGTTATTGCTTCTTCAGCCCGTGGAGGGGCAAACTCGTCCAACTCCCTTTTGAGCGTCTTCAACCTCAGACTCCCGCGACCAGACTGCCGCAACAGCCCTAACCGCGGCTTGCGCCGCCTGCTCTCCCTCCTATGGACCCAGAAGGTCACTGGATCAGGTCACCCTCGCTCCGCCACCTCCTTCCGAACTTGGGGCGCCACCCAAATCTCGACCAGAGCGGCTGGTTCGAGCAGGGTCATCGTGTGACCTACAGCAGGTGCTGCAGCCATGCGGTCGTTGTTGTGCCTTGTCCAGGGCACGACCATGATGGAAACACACCTCCTTGGCACCTTGGGGCATCAAGGTGACATTGCAATCCACCCTTGCCGCCTCAGGACCTCCTGATCACGCAGTCCCTATGAGCTAGGGTTTAAGAATGGAAATATTGAAGAAGAAATAAGGTTGCGCAAGATTCTGTCTCCCTCTCTTGGACTCGAACTAGAGACTTACCCCCTTTATATAGGGTGAGTATCCATGCCCTACGACGACCACCTATGGGTTAACTTAGTTCTATTCCCAATAGGAAACAAATTCCTTCATGGAAAAGAAATCCTTCTCTCCTATTTACCTTCTTGATATTCATTATTGCATGGATAATTAGCAATACGAAAATCCTCCCTCTTATCCTCTTTATTCATGCATTTTTATTCATTGGTCTTGAAATTATATTTTCCTTACGTAGGAAATACTTCCTTTTATCAATATTACAAAATTCATCAATAATACATCACATTATGCTCTTATTTTGCAATCTTGGTATTTCCTCTTTCTCTCCTCTTTATTGGGGCTCCTTGGACCCCAAGAAACTCAAAGAATTCGAAATTCCTTTTTAATGAATACTCATTATCCCTAAATGCATCAATATGCATTATTTCACATTATCATGTTGAATTCTTATTAAAATATTTCTTTTTGAGGATTTCTTTTTGTTTCTCTTTAATTTTCCTCATTGGTTTTCCTTTTTACATTAGGAATCCTTGGGACACGAAATCCCACTAAGGATAACTCAATTGCACCTCTTTTCACTTGTTTTCCACATTTTATCATTGTTTTCAATTTCTTTCTTAATAAAGAAATATGTAATTGATCTTTTCTTTTATTATTGCATTTACTATGAAACTTTGGACTCCTTGGAACCCAAGGAATCCAAGAGGCACGAAATCCCTATTTGGATTTGCCTTCTAGACGTTTCCACACTTTTCTTTCCTCTATTTTCTTAACAACTCAATTATTCATTACTTAATTGAATTTCCTTGTTATTGGGCCCAATAGCCAACAAAGCCCACAAATCAAACAACAAGGCTATTTTAAATGAAATCCATTTATTCACAACAAATTATATCATTATTTGTCCAAATATCTTTAATATGAGAAATTATATTTCTCACCAAAGGAACCCAAAATTTGGGGTTGTAACATCCTTCCCCTCTTATGAGAATTTTGCCCTCAAAATTCCATCAAGCAAGCAAACAAACAGGATAAGTCTTCTTATGTCCATCTGGTCTCCCATGTGGCTCCACCCTTTCCATGGTGTTTCCCAAGAACCTTCATTATCTCATTTTCTTCCATATGAGTTCTTTCTTACCTTGGTATATTGTACCCTCATAGGTGACTCATGACTCTTCATCCTTTCAAAAGCTGAATAGGTTCAGGGCTCAGCACCTGGCTTGGGTACCTCACATAGTGCTCTAGATCGGACTCATGCAGCACATCATTTTATCCTGAGGGGTAAGCTTACACAACCATCTCCACCAACCCATTTCAAATGGACCCATATATCGGGGACTCAGCTTTCTCAGCTGTAGCTTAGAGGGGTCGGATTTTCACATCACATATTCTCCCATAGTGAACTGCATGTCAGTCTGCTTTGCATCAGCTCGTGACTCATGTCACCACTGGACTCTCTCTCAGCCATTGCACGATCAAAGCGACCCCATCTACACACACTATGGTTCTTTTCTGACCTTCATGAGGCCTCCTTCACCAACATCATCTTATTGAAGTGGTGACCGACACAACCTCTTTATAAGACTTCTTGCATCCTGATAAAGGCTATGGTGGTTATCATCACATCTTAAGAACTATCTCTTTATATCACCCTGAACAAGCACACTTTCTCTCATCAGACCCTCTAGTCTGGATCATACTAACCATTAGTTAGGGGTGATAAACCATACTATCATTGAGTTTTTCATGTATATACTTCTACCTCATGGAAATGAACCTTTAGGTCATATGTAAGAACTTTTGAACTTGTATCATGGTGTAGTTGAACCATCTCTCTCTCTCTCTTATGTAGTTCAAAAAAATCTATCTCTTGACAATACTCATGTTATCTAGGTAAGGCGATCTACCATAACCCATTTTGCATCTTGACCTTATGGGTCAAAGGAGAGTTACCACAACATTCATAGTGATGAACTCCCATTCCCTCTCAGGATCTCTTTTATCCTCTATATCGATACACTAGGTTACTGGTGTTCGTCCTTCACCTCCTGGCTTGCATGGCCACATGCTACATGCAACTTTGTTTTAAGCATCCAGAGTGCTACCATTACTTACTATCTTTGTGGTACCAAGGTATATCATAACTTCCTGTATTGTAATGATTCCTCAAGCTTGATACCTCGGAAACCCTAAACCACTCTCAAAAGGGTTTTATTACCTTCCTATCCAAAGAAGTGTATCTGAGGTTCTATCACCATCCTTTTACTACATCAAGGACTAAACTGGCTAACCAAACAACCATTAACTTGCTCAACATATCTTGTTACATCCGCGTGTTAGCCAAAAAACATCCTCTTTCCAAACATAGGGTTAGTTGAACAACCTCAACTTTTTCTAGCTTCCAGCTAACTAGGCAGCTATATCTCAACCAGAGCATTCATTGTCACTTCTTATCCTTAGGTGTTAGGTAATGTTGAAGACATACACCTCCATGTATTCTACTTATCATCTCACCTCAAACTCTAAGTCTATCTTCATCGAACATTCTGAGCTCATCCTCTTAGTTATCAGGCTCCACCTTGTGATTCCTTGTAACACTTGCAAAAATCTACCTAGTTCAAGATAAAACATCCTCACAAGATGATTTCCTTAATACTCTTAGTGTTTGTAAACCAGCCCTGTCTCATTTGCTCCACGAGGGCACATTATCATCTCTGTCCTCATTCCTTGTTCCAACTCACGTCATCTTTACCTTTAGTGTATGGCATGCGTATTGTCCTATCTCTCACTCTCATAACAAGAAGAAATAAGCATTTGGCAGCTGTCCAAATACAGAGTTCTTCCTATTCCAAGAGTAGAGATGGTACAACCCACATTTCCAGTACACCTTCAATTCTAAGTTGAAACGTGCCATCATCTTGATATCTACATTACTTACATGGAAAACTGGTCTCGAACCTACTTGGATCACCACACAATCCTTGGTCATCTCCTCTAGGTCTATAGGGTACCGACACTTTTGGGGTCATCCCTCTTCCCTCATGCATCCGAGAGTGCCCTACTCATCTGCCCTTTGGGTCCCATGAGTTCATGAAGGTGATCAATCTCCTAACCCATGGCCCTCAGACAATGATAGCTGTTACCTCCCGACCCTATGGTCATGTGCAATTAGGGAATTAGGAAACTCCTTCTTCCATCAGTCTTATCCCTTCCAGACCCTAGGACAGATTTAGGATTCCTTTATAGTACATGTTCAACTTAGAAGCTTACCCAATCCTTCCTCATCTCTCTCTACATTCATGACTGACTTTCATCCCTTCATAGGGGTCATGGTAACCTGCCTACCTGGGTCATGCCCCATACCGGTTACCTCCATGGTAACACATCCTCATGTACTCAGAGATGGATATTTATGGGTCAACAGGTTCATTCTCATACCATGTGCTCTTCACTTAGTTTCTCAAGATCCCCTGAAACCTCAACAAAACTGGTATACACCCTATAAAAGGGTCTCTCTCCCAGGATGGGAGGAAACTACCACTTTTGACAACAAGGTCACAATCATTCTTAGGGTTTACATTCACATGAACATGCCTAACCCAGTAGCTACTAAGGCACAAGCAGGTCACCTATTAAACCATTCTAGGTCATACTTGTTCTCTTTACTCAACATTAGGTCAACTTAGTTGTGAGGGGGGGGGTTCATCAAACATACCCTTAACTTAAGGGGTTTCTTTTACCTCTACACATGAGGAGTACCATGCTCGAAACTATAGAGACTCAAATATCATCATGAGCATTGGGTAGACTGCTTCCCCTCTTCGGCCAAGAACCCTAGGTTCACTTCTGGATATCCAACTACGTGCTCAACCTCTTAACCACGAATCAAACATGTCCAAGGTATGCCATGTACTCCCATGATCCTTTTATATGAGCAACACCTCAGAGTTGAGTCCTCCTCAAGGACAACCAACTAGGTATAAAGCCCACAACTGGTTACTTTAACCTCCTCAGGTCTAAGGCACTCTTTGTCTCATCTCAACAGGTAAACTCCTATACCATAGACACATAGATTCCAAAAGCATCATCCTCTCTTTAGGGTTTGATTCCCCTAAGGCCACCAAGATAAAATCATCCTTCATGGATCAAGCACGAGGCAACCACTACCATCCACTTAGGTCGCATCATCCTCAACCTTCCGTTGTTCCTCATGTCTCGGAATCTAAGCTTCCAACCTTCTTTCTTTGGTCCTACTTTCTCTCTCTAGATCCAACTCCACATCCAGCCTCACAACTTGAAGTTGGATCAAGCTTACCAGAATATCCCTATCTGGGTGAAGCCTTTGCTCAACTCATGTTTGGCTCAAGATTATCCTTAGCTCTTTATGTTTATCCCATAAGACATCCATCATGATTCCTAGTATAGAGTTTCATCCCATTATCAACACTACTGACGTACTCTGGGTGCAAGCTATACCCTACTTGCACAAGCCCATAGGGCTCTATAGGTTCTTCTCTAACTTCATCCATGAAGGAGCTATCCTTCGCTCAAACATGCTCGACCCTTCCCATGGTTGGGTTGCCAAAGGTGCTAGGTCATCCAACCTCTCATGGCTCGTATGGAAATCCAAAAGCATATCTATCCAAACACCCAGTCAACCATGTCATCTAACTCATCATGTCATCTCTCTCACTAACCTCCACTTAGGGTTATGGTTAACATCATCCTCAGAGGATGTGCTAGGTCTCTACTTTTAATGGAGGTCTCTACCTCTAAGACTAACTCTCTCTACTCATCCTCCTGCCAAGGAGGTCTATCCTCATGTCTCTCCTGAGGGAAATGACAATTCGTATCATACGACCTAAGCATGTATCTATTCCTTTTATGGTTACTCTATTAAGCTTATATCCATGCCATCTTATTTACATGCTTTTCATTAATTTGGTGGAGGATTCCTTATTAACCTTACCCATACCTCAAGAGGGTGGGGAGAAGAGAGAAAACCCTAATCCTTAAGGTCCTTAATAGAATTTGAGTTTAGAAGGGATGAACAAGATGAGAGAGTCCTAAAGGTATCTTATTTCGAGTCATATCCTAAGACATCGGCCAGGCAGTCACACAATCCGAGAGTCCTCATATTCCGACTAGCGATGCGGAGGAAAATATTGCCAGCCCCCGAACGTGATCCTTTTCTAGACACCTTAGTCTTTCAGACAATCCTCTAATAACTCCCTTGGTTCTATGGAATTTGTAAAATTTAATAATTACTAAAGATTAAATGAGGAACCTATGCTCTGATACCAATTGTAACGACCCCGCCTCCCGGTAACCCCCAATTAAGGGAGACCTGAAGGTCAGAGCCGTTATTCAATTAACATGATCAAAGGTTCGACAAATAATCAAAAATAATTATGAAATTCTACTAACTAACTGTAATTTGGTAAAAAAATTAAAACTTTACTTACCTTTGAAAACTTTAGAAATCTATCTATCCAGAGCTTGAATTATCCTATCTAATCCTCCTTGCATTTTATTTCTTATTTCCACAATGTGTCACTTTACTGTTTGTTCTTTCAATTGTTGTTCCTAAAATGCCGACAAACAAAACTTCGGTCAGTATATCGAAATATACTGGTATGTGGGAACAACCAAAAGTTTTCACATAAGGATAACAATCTAATTATCACAATCAAGTTAATTAACAAGCCAATTTACACTTTTCAGTATGACATTCTCCACCACTTTTGCCCTAACACTGGCATACCCACCTTAGGGTTCCCTTTGCCAATGACTTAAGGCCACCTTCTCAATCCCGAGCTTGGTGCCCACTAGTCATGCAATATCATAGGCCACCTTCTCATTCCCGAGCTTGGTGCCTGGGGTTACCACTCAAGGTGTCCATTGGTCTACCCATCTGGGCCTGACCTTTGGCATCATCCACCAGGGTGGCGTGTAGGTGCAAGAATACATACTTCTATTTTTAATGTGATACTCATAGTGACTTTATGATTTGCAAGTATGACCATGCAATAGATAATTTGCATTCAATGTGATTAACCATCCGAAAAATCCTCGGGAAACTAAGGCGATTATTCATAATTAACCACATACCTGATCTGACGATTTGAATAGAAATATCCATGCAAATAAGAATCTAAGCAAGCAAGCATTTTCAACAAGATCCTGAAATAATCACATAATTCCCTTTTTATTATTCATGTCATCAAGATCCATTATACCTAGCTCACTTCCTAGGGTTTCTAATTCACTTTTAGGGTTTCTATTGCAATTAGGGCTTCCCTTCATCTTTTACTATTTTAAACCCTAATTATTTCCAAATCCAATCCTCTGTTTTGGATTAAAGGCATAATTAACCATTACTTAAGTTCATTAAGCCTCTTTTACATTAAAGATACTATTTTTAACCTTTTAATCCATGACAAGATCATTATACGCATTTATCATCAATTCATAGTTCATTATGGTCCAAATCACGTATGAACTCGATTTGCTATTAATTCCACCTTTTATTCATGAGAAAACCCTAATTACTACATTTAGGGTATTTATCCACAAATTAGGAACTTTAACGCTCGAAATAGCTTAGGTTCATTATGTCTCATCTTTATTCTCCACTTTGAATAATTAAAGCTATTAAGAATTGAATTTACCAACATTAGGGTTTCAAGGCCCATTAAAGTATTATTCATGCACATAAACTTGAAATTAACTAATTATATGCAAATTTCATCCTTTTTCTTTCTAATGTTCCTTTTTATCATTAACAGGCTAATATCAATTTTAATCATATATTAAACCCTACTAATCACTTTAATCTTAACAAAAAGAGGGTCCTTTAAACATTATTACATCTAAAGATAATAAATTCCATCACTTTTAAAATTGCAAATGGAATCAAACTTCATTTATATTTTTAATGGATTCTCCTTATTTTTCTGAGCAACTTTCATATTTTATGTGTGCTAATCCGAGCTACGAATAAATAGATATGATTTTAGCAAAATTACCTATTTTGGGCCAATCCAGGAGCGCCACGTGGTCAATCCCATGCAAAGTTGTCCGATTAGGAATTATAACTGAATTACCATTGTACCCCCGTGTAAGTTATTGCTTCTTCAGCCCGCGGAGGGGCAAACTCGTCCAACTCCCTTTTGAGCATCTTCAACCTCAGACTCCCGCGACCAGACCGTCGCAGCAGCCCTAACCGCGGCTTGCGCCGCCTGCTCTCCCTCCTATGGACCCAGAAGGTCACTGGATCAGGTCGCCCTCACTCCACCACCTCCTTCCAAACTTGGGGCGCCACCCAAATCTGGACCAGAGCGGCTGGTTCGAGTAGGGTCATCGTGCGACCTGCAGAAGGTGCTTCAGCCATGCAGTCATTGTTGTGCCTTGTCCAGGGCACGACCATGATGGCAACGCACCTCCTTGGCACCTTGGGGCATCAAGGTGACATTGCAATCCACCCTTGCTGCCTCAGGACCTCCTGATCACGCAGTCCCTCTGAGCTAGGGTTTAAGAATGGAAATATTGAAGAAGAAATAAGGTTGCGCAAGATTCTGTCTCCCTCTCTTGGACTCGAACTAGAGCCTTACCCCCTTTATATAGGGTGAGTATGGATAACACCAAATTTTGTGATGTTTTCGCCCTTTATTCAGTTATCAAAACTGCCCTTTTCTGCTATTTTCCTCTCTTTTATTAGTACTTTCGCAATAATTGGCCAAGCAATACTCTTAATCCAATATTTCCATCTTTTGTAGAATTTTTCCTCATTTTGGTACAATAAGGCTGTCTCGGCCCACAAATAAGTCCAAGTATGTTTCGGCCTTCCTGACGCCCGATACGACCTCTGCCCGATATGGTGGAGCAACACAATGACACGTGACAAAGGGATGTCGCGCAAGAAGAAGCTGACGGAGGACACACCTCTTACCCGACAGGGAGCCGAGCTCGCCACGACAACCCAAGCTTGTCGCGCGACACCGGCCACCCACCGGAAGGCGCCGCCCGTCACGTGACCGACAACCAACATACCTGCGTCGGGTGATATGTGTATCGGCCGTCCATCAAACTCGCGAATACAGAGGACGTGTGGCACTGCGAGCACCATAACTTCCCCCAACCGCTGCCTATAAATAGCAGCTACAGGAAGTCGAAAAGGATGGTTCGTACAGGTCGGAAGGTCAGAACCCTATGCAAGTTTCCTGAGGAGAACTGCAGAGAGCGAGTATATCGTGCTTCAGTGCTGTGTCAGGCGATCCTAGTTGAGCTTTTCTCCATCCCAAGAGGGAGGTGAACGGTTCACTTAGGGGCGACCTGGGCAGCACTGCAAGCCGATATCGGCCGACATAGATCTCCGCCTTAAGTGGCCGATAGATGGTCACTCTAGCCCAGTACGATATCGACCCGATACGCTTCGCCCGTCACAGCGTGCCGCCCGAGAGGGTGCGCCACCCAACATGAGCGTATCGGCCAGGGTCCCTGAGCGATACAGTCGGCTGTCACAGCGTGCCGCCCGACACTACTGTATCGGGCTAGGCTCCTGACCGGTATCGGGCTAGAGGGACCACTATAGTCTATCGTCCTTCTACATCAAGAAGGCGATACCTATCTTTACTTTTATTATTTAATTCTTTAATTCCTGCATTGTAAGCAAACCTTTATATATTTATGGAAATAGAAAAGCTTAATTACTTGCTACTCTATGCTTGGTGCAATGTGTTGGATGACTGCTATGTTTGATATCCGAACTCTAGCTTGCATGTTTGGATCACGTTTCGCTTAGCTACCGAATCGTGTTTTCCCGTCGCAACAACTTCGAGAGTTGTGTTGTGGCTCTAGTGTTTGGTCCGATTCTGGAGTATGAGAGTGCCTGGAACGGAGTTGTTTCAGTAACATTCCACTCTAACTTAAGACTAGAAACCTCGAGAGGGGTGCTGGTGCTTGGTTAGAGGTACCCGCTCTGAGAGGAGGGGTGCAGGATGTTACTGGTGCCGCTTGTTTTACTGAAGCCTTATCCTTCGTACCTTGCTCTAGCTCTAGTTTTATCTTTCTGTTTCTATTGCATGAAAACCCCTAAAAACTACTAAATGACTAACAACCTTAAATCTCTCTAGTAGATCCAGTTGGAGATAGTTTTCTTGTTTTGTTTGTGACATCTTGTTATTTCCCTTTTTGGAATTTATTATCTCTTTATACCTGCCGGAGTGTAGCGTATCGATTCTGGGTTCTCAACACTACCCCCTTGTCCCTGTGTTCAACCCCGTATATCTACTTCGACCCCATAAGCAAAGTTGCGGGGGCCTAGAAGGATTCGAGGTTATAAAGTAAAAGCTCGACTACCTCAAATCCACCTCCACTTTTGGACGTGCGATTTAGGTCGGTCAACTTTTTGGCGCCGTTTCCGGGGACAAGGCAAAAACGGTATTGTAGACAATTCCGAATCCACTAACTGCACTACCATGCCTCAAGCTTAGAAATGAGTTTGACAACACTCTTTTTCTTCTTATTGTTATTCTTTGCCTAAAAGTAAAAATTCAATTTTCTAAACTTGATTTTTCATGCCATTTCAGGAACTCTGAAGAACTATGACCTGTTCCACCGAGCTTTGATACCATGTCTCATTGTGAGCAGTCTCTTTCTGAGGGTGAATGTCAGGGCCAAGGCGAGAGGTCGAGCCAACCTAACTTGGTTGGTCAGCTTTCCGCCTATATAAAAAGACAGGACACCATCATCAACCAACTGGTGCTGGGTGCGCTTCCTAGCTCTGGAGCTCTGAATTTCATGCAACGCTAGATGGAAATCTTGCAGATGCGCCAGCGTGAGGTCGATCAGCGGCTGACCCAGATGACTGCTCTGATGAAGGATCCTGCATTACAAGCACTCCCATACCCTGAAACTGCCATAATGGCAGTACTAAGGTTTGGAACAACACTGGATCGCCCTGATGAAGTCAGGCCTGAGCCCGAGCCAAGGCCTGAGGGTGCAACTCCAATAGAGGAGGAAGAAATACAGGCATACGTTCAAGAGTCTACTCAAGGGTTCCCTGAAGAGCTACCTGACAGAAGGAATGCTTACGCTCCTAGGATTCTGTTCCCGTATAAGCTGATAAAGGAGAATCTGAAAAAGCATCATGAGAAGTTCATGGAGTCGATCATGAAACTGCACCTCGAAGTGCCCTTCCTTGACGCATTGGAGGAGATGCCTACATACGCCAAGTTCCTCAAAGACCTTATCACAAAGAAAAGAAGGGGAGGAAGGGTCGAGACAGTGCACCTAGCTTCTGCTTCCTCTGCCTTTGTGAAGCCCGACCTGCCAAATAAGAGAAGGGACCCCAGAGCCTTCACAATCCCGTTCACCGTTGGGGACAATGTCGAGCGCAAGGGTCTAGCAGACTTGGGGGCAAGCATCAACCTCATGCCCCTAAGTTTCACACAAAGGGTGGGTTTAACCAACATGGTTCGAACCAACATGAGGATTGAATTGGCGGACCACACCTTTAAGAGACCCGTCGGCATTGTCGAAGATGTGCCGATCAGGGTTGGCGATTTCTATATTCCCTACGACCTAGTCGTCATTGATACAGCTGAAGATCCCCGCTGCCCGATCATCTTTGGACGCCCTTTCTTGGAAACAGGGAGAGTGTTGATTGATGTTTCCGAGGGGATGATCACTTTGAGGGTCGGAAGCGACCATATGGACTTCAAGCTGAAGGAGATCATGAGAAGTCCGTCCCTGTCTGAATCAGCATGTTTCGCAGATATCTACAATAAATTCTGCGAGGAAATAGAGGAGGATACCCAGATAGTAGACCCCCTCGCAACGGCCATAAGCTGCCAGGATCCCGACCTCGAATATCCTGAACTCGCGAGGTATCTCGACCTTTTCGACCTTTCTGACGAAGACTTGCAAGAAGAGGATGAAGTGGTGGAATTTGCGAAGTATGCCTCTCTCGAGGGGGAGCCTCAAGAGAAGGCACCCAGACCAAAGCCAGAGCTAAAAGCGTTGCCTAAAGGCCTGAAGTATGAGTTCTTGGATGAAGAGCAGAGAAACCCTGTCATCGTAAACACCAATCTTTCAAGCAATCAGCTAGACCGACTCCTTGAGGAGTTAAGGCTCCACAGGGAGTCTATAGGATATTCAGTAGATGATATCAAAGGCCTTAGCCCCGCCTTGTGCATGCATTGCATCAACTTAGATGAATCTTCCAAGCCTCTGGATCAACCCCAGAGGAAGCTGAACCAGATGCTCAAGGAGGTCGTCAAGAAAGAGGTAATAAAGCTTAGGGATGCGGGGATCATTTACCCAATCAGCAATAGAAATTGGGTGAGTCTAATCCACGTAGTACCCAAAAAGGGCGGGATGACTGTGTTTAAGGGTGAGAAGGGCGATGAGGTGGCGGTAAGGACCGTCACCAGATGGCGGATGTGCATAGATTATTGAAAGCTAAATCAGGCTACAAAAAAGTTTCATTTTCCGCTACCTTTTATTGACCAAGTACTTGAAAGATTAGCGCATCACGATATTTTTTGTTTTCTGGATGTCTTTTCAGGATTTTACTAGGTACCCATCTTTCCCGACGATCAGGAGAAAACAACATTCACCTGCCTCTACGGCACTTATGCCTTCAGAAGGATGCCGTTCGGACTCTGCAACGCCCCCGCTACCTTTCAAACATGCATGATATCGATGTTCTCAGATTTTCTAGAAGATATCGTAGAAGTTTTCATGGATGACTTTTCAGTCTATGGGAAGGACTGCGATAGCTGTCTAAAGAATCTATCATTGGTCCTTCAAAGGTGCGAGGAGAACAACCTAGTCCTGAACGGGGAAAAGTGCCATTTCATGGTGCGGGAGGGCGTCGTTCTAGGGCATAAGATCTCGAGGCGTGGGATCGAGGTGGACATAAGAAAAATTGAAGCAATATCTAAGCTTCCTCCACCGAAATTTGTGATGGGAGTGAGAAGCTTCTTCGGGCACGCCAGATATTACTGAAGATTTATCAAGGACTTCTCAAAGATTTCCAAACCGCTGTCCAATCTCCTAGTAAAAGATGCTGAATTTGTTTTTCTAACGATTGTCTCAGTGCTTTTCAGGCCCTGAAAAATGCTTTGACATCACCACCTATCCTTCAAGCGCCAGAATGGGGTTTACCTTTTGAGATGGTGTGTGATGCTAGCGACTACGTGGTTGGAGCATTCCTGGGGCAAAAGAAAGATAAAAGGCACAATGTGATTTGCTACGCTAGTCGCACGTTGGACGAGGCTCAGGTAAACTACACAACAACTGAAAAGGAGATGCTCGCGATTGTCTTCGCATTCGATAAGTTCAGGTAGTATCTCGTCGGAGCAAGGGTCAAGGTATATACAGATCACAGGGAAATAAAATACTTAATGCAAAAGAAAGACGCAAAGCCCAGACTGTTGAGGTGGGCCTTATTGCTCCAAGAGTTCGACAACGAAATTATCGACAAGAAGGGCGCAGAAAATGTGGTCGCCGACCACCTATCAAGGATCGTGGCTGAGAGACAGGGAGGGCCACCAATCAACGACGACTATGCTGACGAGGGTCTTATGTTGGCAGAAGCTCAAGAAGAAAGTTTACCCTGATTTGCAGACATCTGCAATTATCTTGCTTGCGGAGAACTTCCTCCTGACATCACGTACAATCAGAAAAAGAAGCTATTTGAGAATGCCAAAAACTACTACTGGGATGATCCTCTCCTGTTCAGAAGATGCACTGACAACTTATACAGGCGGTGCATCCTAGAGGAAGAAACCACGGACATCCTGAAAGAATGCCACGCCTCCCCCTACAGTGGACACCTGGGTAGCGAGAGAACAGCTGCAAAAGTGCTACAGTCAGGATTCTACTGGCCCTCCTTATTTAAAGATGCTGCACAATTTGTAAAAGTTTGCAAAGAGTGCCAGTTTACAGGGAACATAGGGCGGAGGAATGAAATGCCAATGGCGAGCTGGATCGAAGAAGAAATATTTGACGTATGGGGGATCAACTACATGGGACCGTTTCCCCCGTCCCGGGGGTATCAATACATACTCGTGGTAGTTGACTATGTATCGAAGTGGGTAGAAGTGGTAGCCACCCAATCCTACGATGCCAAGTCGGTTATCAATCTATTCGAGAAGACTGTTTTTCCTCGTTTTGGTGTACCGCACACTATTATAAGCGACAGAGGGTCGCACTTTGGAGAGAGACAATTTGAAGCACTCCTGCGCAAGTACGGAGTGAAGCACAAGATCGCTATACCCTACCACCCACAACCATCAAGGCAGGTAGAGGTTTCCAATAGACAAATCAAGCAAATCCTGGAGAAAACTGGCAGCCGAACGAGGAAAGACCGGTCTATGAAGCTTGATGACGCGCTTTGGGCCTACCGTACTTCTTACAAAATGCCCATCGGAACCACCCCCTACCGGCTTATCTACGGAAAGTCCTGCCATCTGCCTTTGGAATTGGAACACAAGGCCCTTTGGGCAATCAAGTTCCTAAATATGGACCTCGACAAAGCAGGAGAAAAGAGGTTTTTGCAGCTTCAAGAGCTCGAAGAGCTGAGAATGAATGCCTACGAAAATGCAAAAATCTACAAACAGAGGACTAAATTGTGGCATGATGCTCACCTCAGGAGAAAAGATGTAAGCGAAGGGGATAAAGTCATGTTATTCAAGTCCTCTATTCGTCTTTTTCCTGGGAAGTTACAAATGAGATGGTCAGGACTGTTCACTGTGTCAAAGATATACCCATCAGGAATGATGGAGCTCTACGACAAGGACGATCTGACCAAGTTCTTCCAAGTGAATGGGCACAGGGTGAAAAGGTTCCATGAGGATGAAGCTTTTGTCAGGAGAGAAAAGATCAACCTGCAAGATATGGGTACAGTCAAGGGCTGAACAGGATGATCCTACACCGGTCGAGCTGGCGATGCAAACTTCAGTGCTACTTGGGAGGCAGCCTGAGTTTTTCTTTCTTTCATAGAGTAGGATGCATTTTTCTTATTACTTGTAAAAACAAACTTTATGGATTGTAATAAGGCCCGAGTCAGTGCACGCGCCAAGCATACCGACTCTTCTATTTTATGGGCCACCACGGTGTTCTGCAAGGCTTTGAAGAGTATTACCCTCTGAGGTCAAGGGATTAACCCTTAGCCGATGATGTTTTACCCTTTAATCACTTTTTCTAGTTTTAGGTTTGGCAACCTGCCTTAACCATATCAGGAAGCGGCTCAGCTGGAGCACAGTCATGCTTGTATCGGGCTACAGTTTGTTGGGCACCGCAAGAGCCGTGACGGATGGTATTCCTGAGTGACAACCATATCATGGATGGGGATAAATGCCCTTAATTGGATTGATGGGACCGTTGTCTCGGGAACGGCATGTCTCAAACGACCGATGCGCGCCCCAGAACTGCCCGATCTACCCCCAGCTGAGTTTGCTATATATAGTAAGGTGGTTTCAACGTGTCGGGCTGCTACACTTACTCTTTTCAGCCACCTGTAACACATGCAGTAATCCGCCTATTTTGCTCACATGTCGGCCATCTTGCCTTCACCCTTGTATCGGGAAATGGCTCCAAAGAGCAAAGGTATAGCCTGACAGTCTGTTGCCCGACACGGGGTTTTCATATCGCGCGCTGCTTATCGGGTTGACAAGCTTGGCCGATTTATCTTATATCGCCCGACAGATAAAAAGCATGACACGATGGTCGATCACGTTTGCCCGATACGCCATATCGGGAGACACGTCTTTCTTCTGTGATGTCCTATAGGGAAAATGCTTTTGGCGACCTTATCGCCCGACATACCTGTATCGGGCAGCGGGTTGTGCCGCACATCTCTCTTCGTATCGTCCAATCCCGTATCGCCCTGGATTTTCTTTGAACGATACCCGAGCTTTTTCCTGCGAGACAGGTTTTATCGAGTTTTTAGTTTCTCTGCCTAACATTTAAATAATCTTTGAACCTGATAACAGGTATGAATCATCCACAACAAACCTCCGGAAGAGTTGGGAAACACCGCAGAAGAATCGACGCCGTGGCTAAAGCAACAACAGTCGGACAGAAATGCAAACGCCAGAATCCCGAGACAGCTAGGCCACCATCCGCCGAAAAGAAAGCAAGGGAAATGCATTTCCTTATCATAGTCTATCTTCTGCGGTGGTTTAGGGCCATCTCCAAAAGAGGAAGATAATAAAAAGAGAAAGGCCCTCTGACTACACAATCATGGGAATGAAAATGGACTCAGATGGACTGAACTGGGATTGATGATCAGTCCTTTTGTTCATGTTCACAATGGAAGTACCAGGAGTAAAGGGGGCCAACAATTTTGAGGGTTTGCACTTGTCTCGGCTGCACTAAGAGCATATTACAGCTTCTCCAAGGCACAAGGGAACCCGCTAGCTAACCTTCACTCGGCTGACATGACCTCACCCTGTCTTTTTCACTACTCTGGGACAGAGTGTGGAGTAAGTTTGGGGGGGGGGTACCCATGTACCAGTGAGGGAGGTATAAAAATCTCCTTCTTCACTTTGTTCTTCCCTTATAAGATGTGTATGTATCCTTGCTAGTACGAAATGTCATGCTCATATAAATTTTTTTGAAAATTTTGTATATATCATTCTCGTAACTCATGTACAAAGTTGCTATTTTAGTAAAAACCTATCACAACTTCTTGGAAAGTTAGTTTTCTATATTCTTAACGAGATACAAGTTCTGTTATATCTTTCTGATAATGTTGTTTCAAATAAACGAGAAGATTACATTTTTCCATGCCAAAAATTTCAAAAAATATAATAATCTCACAAACAGCTAAGAGACGAGTATGGAGAAGGAAAAAGCTGCCCAAACAGTAGAAATCTTTTTTTTCCCCTTACCCAACAAAAATCCCAAAAAGAGAGAGAAGCCTTATGAGAGTGAATAAAAGCATGAGAGTTGTGCCCAATAAAAGAAAAGAAAAATATATATATATACACACTTGTTTTCCAAAAGTACCCATCTTTAGGCATGGTAGATCCGGGGCAGTGGTACGTAGGATGTGAAATCACTGCTCTAAAGCCAACTGGCTTGGACTGCAGGGACCACTTGCCCGCTAACGTATCCTTACCTGGATGGACTGATGGGAAACAAGAAAAACCCCAAAAAAGCCTTAGCTTACCCTATACACAACCTTCTGCCCCAAAAATAAAGTTGTTTGGTGTGTAAGCTAATTTCAGAATCATACAAAAAGTCTCATCGAAGCTGTAGAGAAAAATTTTACTGAAATAATAAAGCAAAGAAACACATGGTCTTTTGTTTGCAGTGAGGCAGCATTATCTCTAAAGGCATTACTATACTTGTTTTACCTCTTGGCCTGAAAGCTATACCAAGAAAGAAAAAGTATCACAAAATAAAGTTTAAATATTGATTGAGGACAATCAAAATGCTAAGTTTGGGGGAGTTGATAACACCAAATTTTGTTATGTTTTCTCCCTTTATTCTGTTATCAAAACTGCCTTTTTCTGCTATTTTCCTCTCTTTTATTAGTACTTTCACAATAATTGGCCAAGCAATGCTCTTAATCTAATATTTCCATCTTTTGTAGAATTTTTCCTCATTTTGGTACAATAAGGCCGTCCCGGCCCACAAATAAGTCCAAGTATGTTTCGGCCTTCCTGACACCCGATACGACCTCTGCCCGACAGGGTGGAGCAACACAATGACGTGCGACAAAGGGATGTCGCGCAAGAAGAAGTTTACGGACGACACACCTCTTACCCGACAGGGAGCCGAGCTCGCCACGACAACCCAAGCTTGTCGCGCGACACCGGCCACCCACTGGTAGGCGCCGCCCGTCACGTGACCGACAACCAACATCCCTGCGCCGGGAGATATGTGTATCGGCCGTCCATCAAACTCGTGAATACGGAGGACGCGTGGCGCTGCGAGAACCATAACTTCCCCCAACCACTGCCTATAAATAGCAGCTACAGGAAGTCGAAAAGGAAGGTTCAGACAGGTCGGAAGGTCAGAACCCTGTGCAAGTTTCCTGAGGAGAACTGCAGAGAGCGAGTATATCGTGCTTCAGTGCTGTGTCGGGCCATCCTAGGTGAGCTTTTCTCCATCCCGAGAGGGAGGTGAACGGTTCACTTCGGGGCGTCGCAGGCGGCACTACAAGCTGATATCGGCCGACATAAATCTCCGCCTTAAGTGACTGATAGATGGTCACTCTAGTCCGACATGATCTCGAACCCAATATGCTTCGCCCGTCACAGCGTGCCGCTCGAGAGGGTGCGCCGCCTGACATGAGCGTATCGGCCAGGGTCCCTGAGCGATACAGTCGGCCGTCACAATGTGCCGCCCGACACTACTGTATCGGGCTAGGCACCTGACCGATATTGGGCTAGAGGGTCCACTGTAGTCTATCATCCTTCTACATCAAGAAGGCGATACCTATCTTTACTTATGTTATTTAATTCTTTAATTCCTGCATTGTAAGCAAACCTTTATATGTTTATGGAAATAGAAAAGCTTAATTACTTGATGCTCTATGCTTGGTGAAATGTGTTGGATGACTGCTATGTTGGATATCCAAACTCTAGCTTGCATGTTTGGATCGCGTTTTGCTTAGCTACCGAATCGTGTTTTCCCGTCACAAAAACTTCGAGAATTGTGTTGTGGCTCTAGTGTTTGGTCCGATTCTGGAGTACGAGAGTGCCTGGAACGGAGTTGTTTCAGTAACATTCCACTCTAACTTAAGACCAGCAACCTCGAGAGGGGTGCTGGTGCTTGGTTAGAGGTACCCGCTCTGAGAGGAGGGGTGCAGGATGTTATTGGTGCCACTTGTTTTACTGAAGCCTTATCCTTCGTACCTTGCTCTAGCTCTAGTTTTATCTTTCTTTTCTGTTGCATGAAAACCCCTAAAAACTGCTAAATGACTAAAAACCTTAAATCTCTCTAGTAGCTCCAGTTGGAGATAGTTTTCTTGTTTTGTTTGTGACATCTTGTTGTTTCCCTTTTGGGAATTTATTATCTCTTTATACATGCCGGAGTGTAGCGTGTCGATTCAGGGTTCTCAACACTACCCCCCTTGTCCCTGTGTTCGACCCCGTATATCTACTTCGACCCTGTAAGCAAAGTTGCGGGGGCCTAGAAGGATTCAGGTTTATAAATGTAAAAGCTCGACTACCTCAAATCCGCCTCCACTTTTGGACGCGCGATTTAGGCCGGTCAAGTACCCATGCCCTAAGACAACCACCTATGGGTTAACTTAGCTCTATTCCTAATAGGAAACAAATTCCTTCATGGAAAAGAAATCCTTCTCTCCTATTTACCTTCTTGATATTCATTATTGCATGGATAATTAGCAATATGAAAATCCTCCCTCTTATCCTCTTTATTCATGCATTTTTATTCATTGGTCTTGAAATTATATTTTCCTTACGTAGGAAATACTTCCTTTTATCAATATTACAAAATTCATCAATAATACATCACATTATGCTCTTATTTTGCAATCTTGGTATTTTCTCTTTCTCTCCTCTTTATTGGGGCTCCTTGGACCCCAAGAAACTCAAAGAATTCAAAATTCCTTTTTAAGGAATACTCATTATCCCTAAATGCATCAATATGCATTATTTCACATTATCATGTTGAGTTCTTATTAAAATATTTCTTTTTGAGGATTTCTTTTTGTTTCTCTTTAATTTTCCTCATTGGTTTTCCTTTTTACATTAGGAATCCTTGGGATACGAAATCCCACTAAGGATAACTCAATTGCACCTCTTTTCACTTGTTTTCCACATTTTATCATTGTTTTCAATTTCTTTCTTAATAAAGAAATATGTAATTGATCTTTTCTTTTATTATTGCATTTACTATGCAACTTTGGACTCCTTGGAACCAAGGAATCCAATAGGCACGAAATCCCTATTTGGATTTGCCTTCTAGAGGTTTCCACACTTTTCTTTCCTCTATTTTCTTAACAACTCAATTATTCATTACTTAATTGAATTTCCTTGTTATTGGGCCCAATAGCCAATAAATCCCACAAATCAAACAACAAGGCTATTTTAAATGAAATCCATTTATTCACTATAAATTATATCATTATTTGTCCAAATATCTTTAATATGAGAAATTACATTTCTCACCAAAGCAACCCTAAATTTGGGGTTGTAACAGTCACCCATCTTTCTCTATCATTAAAGATTTTTTTAAATATTTATTATCTCCAAGGTTGTACTTTTCTAACATTTCATCCCAAGCTCCTAAGAAATCCTCTTCATTTTCATAATCATATACACATTCACTAAAAGCATGATTGAATGGTTGTTATCCATTGTTAATAATTTTAAATTAAGCACTTAGGTGTTTAAGAGCATTTTGATAGACATACCAAACCCAAAGTCGATGATGATTATGTGGAAAAATGTCATTTGTGACAGACTCCATGGCCTTATCGTGATCAATTAAAATTGTTTGTGGCTCCTTACCACTCATTACTTGTAAAAATGTCTCAAACAACCATTTAAAGTTGGAAATAGTTTCATCATTTAATAATGTTAATCCAAAAATTAAAATTTGTCTATGATGATTCACACTAACAAATAGACCAAATGGCCAACATTCTTTGTTAGATCAGTATGTTGTATCAAATCCAATCACATCACCAAAATAGAAATAATCAGTTATGGATCTAGCATCAGCCTAGAAAATATTTGTGATTATGTTATCTTCATCATGTTGTATTTCATAAAAGAAACTAGGATTTTCAGTTTTTTTCTTTTTTAAATACTCAGCAGTTGCATCCCCTTATTCAATGTTCTTTCTGTGTCTACTACTTTGATAGTTTTTATAATATTTTTTAAGAAAGCCAAGATTTTCAATTCCACTGGCTTGTCTACCCATGTATTTCATCATTTTCCCAACACGAATTCTAGAAAGGACACTATTATCCGCATGTGCAGCCTAAGATTTTAAAAAAAATTTCTTTGAAACCTATGCATATGATGCTCTAGGTATAAGCGAGATCATGATTATAATTAAGTTCAAGCTTTGTAACTTTCCACTTTCCATCTTTCAAATGAATATCTACGAAAATATTACAACTGTCCTTGTTTCTTGTCTACATTTCTTTACAACATCCCTTCTATGATCAAAAGATGAAAACCCCTTTGTAGAGCAACAAAATCTCCTATATATTAGGTCCTTGTTTTCATCTATACGACATCTATTTTTATGAATACTGAATCTAACTTTATGAGCATAATGATTATAGAATTCATAAGCAACTGGTTCTGACTCAAATTCCATATCTAGTTTGGGAACACCAAAATATAATCTATGCCTTATGGATTGAGGCATTGCATTAAGAAAATCAACAAAATCATTGATAGGTAAATCCTCATTTAGAATATTCATTGATTTAGATATGAAAAAATTTATTACTGTGGTGCTATGATTTAATGTAAAAAAATATATTGATATAGATAGAGATACCTTGTATCTGTGTTAGATTCTTTTATGTCCCTATCTCATACTCAAATATTGGTTGCTCCATCAGAAGTGAACTAGATCAAATATAAAATTGTTAAAAAAGTATGAATGTTCCACGTCAAAAGAATGATTGCCCGATCATTTGCTCACAAAATGAAGTAACAACATAATAAATTTGGCAACATTAAATGGAGATAGTGCACCTTATTAGTAGATATAGATGATTCCAAGTAAAGAAAGTACTTTCCTTCTTTTGTATAGCTGACAGCTGATCATCGTTTCAACTACTGAATTTAACACCAAGTATCTATATAACAAAAATTCTTTCATGAGTAAATAACTCTTAAGAAGAAAATTGCACTTGTGACTGGAGATATGGTCTTGTAGTAACCTAAAATTCTACTACAAGATTTGTCCATGTTGCTTGGTTAAAATAAAGATCATGATAAGGCTACTTTTTTAGAAGTCCTTAATCTTTGTGGAGACCAGCTATTCTTCTATAAGTCTTTTTTTTCTCTCTAAACAATAGACGCTCCTATGGTATCCCAACGTCATTTACCACTGATTCATAACCGAAAGGAAAATTAAGGTTTAACAAATAAACTCTAATAATCAGCAAAAGTAGTTAGATCAGAGGGGAAAAAGATTATTAAACCAGGCGAAAATGAAAAATAGGTTTATAAAACTGAGGGTTCTGCAACCATAATCGTTTCTGCTGCTTTTTTAACAATGAGGGATTAAATATTTATTAAAAAATAACAACTAGTTATGGGGGTTGTAATATAAAATGTCTAATGATTTAACGGTGATTCTGTTCTGCCACACACTACCCACTAATGGAGAAAAATATGAGGGGATACTGGCCACCCCATAGGTTTGGTTGTTCCTTATTTAACAAGGAGTAGGCAACACCTTATGCATGATTATGCCATCTGTGATGTCAACAAAATCTGGACCCTACAATTCAATTGTTGGATCTAGGGCTCTAGAGGGGGGGTGAATAGAGCTTCAAAAACTCTCACAAGATAGATTAGACCTTCAAATTATATCAAATTAAAACCAATATCTTAAGTGCAATTTGAATTCCTAACTAACAAGCATATAAAGGATGAGAGGAAATGATAGCAAACACTTGACAAGGTCATGTATAGTGGTTCCACTCTCCAAATTAGGAGAGAATCAGTCCACTACCTAGAGAGGTCAACCTCTAGGAATTTGCAAGTGTTTTTCTCTATATATTCACCAATAAGAGTTACAACACAAGACTACCAAAGAACTCACCCATCCAAGTACCAAGAGTCTTCTACCTTACCAAGGACTTACCCACTTTGCTAAGAGTTTTCAGCCTTCTCCAAGGTCTTACCTACTCTTGCACAAGTATTCCGCCTTCAAGGATTTACCCACTCTTCTTGGATCTTCAGCCTTTGCCTTCACCTTCACCTAGAGAAGATCTTCACCTCTTCTTCAACTTTGAAGAAGAACAACAACAACACCACCTTCACTCAGAGAATCTTGCTTCACATTTGCTTCATGGAGGAAAGGGGTAGGAAAGATGGAGTGGATGAGAGCTTTACAACAACAAGGAAGTATCTCTGTTACAACAAGCCTATCTCACTCATAATCACAAAATGAAGTGTAAAATAGAGAGAGAATGGAGCTCAAGGAGTTGTAACACACTCAACTATAGTAAGGACTTAGAAAGGCATGAATGAGCAAATGTGGAATGAACTCCAATGGGTCCTATTTATAGATGGGGGTGTTCCCTTGAGTGTGCGATCACTTAGGGTCAAAATATTGCCCTTTTCCAAGATGCAACAGATCTATTTTTTCCCGAAAAACTCTCCAATAGTTATAATCACTTTATCTATGTTTTTCATACAATACATTCAGTCAAGTTTCAATAAAGGTAGCTCGACCGATCCACTGAATGACAAAGCTAGTTTTCAAACTATCGTTCGAGTTTGTTCTGGGAAACTTGGCTGGTGAACTAAAGTCAGGTTTTCTCAGTGAGTCAGTCAGTCGAGTTGTGTGAGTGTGCAACTCGACCGATGGGTCATCTTCAGAAAATCCATCATAGGATCGGTCGAGTTTCCAACTCAACCAATGAATAGCCTGTGACAAATTTTCTAAATTGACACTTGAGTGATTAAACCTTGGAATTAAGTGTCCCCGATTTGTTCTCATCTTAGTTACAAGTCATATCATCAATACAAGTGATTACAAAAATCATCTAAGGTCATTTGGAGTGATTTCCCAAATTGCACACTTGAATTGCATTTGACTTGAATTGAACAAGCTAAGGCTTGTATAATTTGATCCTTTTCATGTACCTAAAGCTGGAAATCAATCTTAAACAAACATATTAGATACATAGGAATGGAATGGTTAAGTCATTATCAAAATATGGGAAATGTATAACTCTTAGGTCAACATTCTCCTCATTTTTTACAATGACAAACCATTCCTCAATCATATTGAAAAGGATATTGAAGTCATGCCTTTGCCTTGCGAATTGCAAGGGGATTCAAGATTTGAACAATTTGAATTGCTCCCCCTCAATCTATGCTTACTCTAACATGCATAGTTAGTCTATCAACACAAAGCAACATGATATATATACTATATGTTCCTTTAACAAGTCACATCATACAACATATAATGAACAGGAAAAGGATCACATAGGCAATAAAAACAATATGGTTGAAAACCTTAAAGCTATGTCACATACACATCCTCTCAAATATTCCTTTTAAGGAATGAGATTTTAATCTCCATATGCCAAATCTCATAGTCTTGATAAGCTGCAATAGCAAGCATGACAATTGGTAAAGGGATTTCATCATGTTCAACACTTTAAACTTTTTTGAAAACCTTTGCAGCCAATCTGTCCTTTTAGGTTATCCATGTCGATCTTCCTCTTGAAAACCCCAAATACACCCTATGGGTTTTACCCCTTTAGGTGGTACCACCAAGGACATACATTGTTGGTTTACATGGTTCCATTTTGGATATAATGACCTCAAGCCATTTCTCAAACTATGGTCCCTCAATAGATTCTAGATAGTTTGTTGACTCATCATCTTATGATCAAATCACTACCTTTTTGAGTTATAATATATCATAATCTTTTAAGCTATGGCATGTTCTACTAGAACTACGAGTCTTGTGTTATATAAGGAACTT
The DNA here is from genome assembly GCA_963693085.1 of Alisma plantago-aquatica. Taxonomy (NCBI): domain Eukaryota; kingdom Viridiplantae; phylum Streptophyta; class Magnoliopsida; order Alismatales; family Alismataceae; genus Alisma; species Alisma plantago-aquatica. The sequence goes on from OY856413.1 coordinate 290,938,005, forward strand.
GATATTCCACAACAATTTGTGATTCTCCTTGTTCCCATTGCACCTCCTTAGGTTCTATGTTTTCTTGTTGATCTCAAACTCTTTGAGTTCTATTTTACTCCCACTGAATCTTTTGGAATCTATATTCCTTATAAGGAATTCAGTCATCCAGGTAGCAAACACTTTTGTTATTTGATTGAGATAATTAGTGTTAAAAAAACTAACATTTATGTCAATTGACGATAAAGCTTTTCAAGAAACTATTTTCTTTTATAATTTTTAATCCTAATATATATAAAAGATATATTGGGGCATTTACCAAATCATATCTCATATGGTATCTTTTAGGCCATTTTTTATGGTACATCATTTTAGTGTTAAGTATGTGCCCAAAAGGAAATTAGAAGATTAGGTTTGATTCATTGATAATCACACAATGATTCATTAGGGCATGACTCCGTCTTTCTGATGCATCATCATGTTTCAGGTGGAGTTCATTATGATATACTATGACAACCTATCCAGAAGGTCCTCAAACTCATAATGTAAAGTATTTCAACGTTGATCATATCAATGTATCTTGATACTTTTATCAAGGAAGTTGCATACTTCGTATATGATCTTCTTGAACTCTTCAAGAGATTTATACTAAAATTTTTAGTAAGTATGATGAGGTACTAGTAACTATCAATATCATTTATTCTGAAAGGTCTATGCACATCAGTATGTACAAGCCCTAATAGAATACACACTCTCCCACTACATTTAGTGAAAGTACTTTTGTCATGTAGCCTAATAAATAAGACATGCACTTCTCTAATGGTTCAATAAACAAAGAGTTTAGATTAACATCATCATGGATTCTAGAATTGCAATTCCCATTTATGTGCTTTATGTACGGACCCTGACCTTTGTTTTGGGCTTACCCTGTTTGCTTTTCCTAAGCCTTGTGTTTAGATGCTTGCTAATCACCTCAAATGGTGATTAGGGTTTGTTTGTGCTTTGTTGAGAGTTGGAGGAGCAATTTGCAAATAACCCAAGTTTTAGGGTTGATGTGCAAGTTTGACACCTTGAGAGATGTTTCTCTCTCTCCTTGCATCCTCTAGGGTTGATAGGATGGGTTGGGCTCGTTGTTTGAGTAGCTTTGGGCTTTGTTTTGCCTTGTTGAGCCTTGTTTGGGCTTTGCCTTGCTTTGTTGGGCCTTGTGTCGGGCAAGGGTGACCTTGGTGTGTCGGCCAAGCTTGAATGTGTCGACCTTGGTGTGTCGGCCATGATGTATCGGCCAGCTGGTTGTGTTGGGAAAGTGGTGTGTCACCGATGAGGTGTATCAGCCAAGTGACATTCTTTGACCTAGCATCGTTTGTGTCCCCCCCCCCCCTTGTGGACACTTGGCGCTTGTGGCTTGCATGTGGCAAAAGCTTTGGACATGTGGTGGTGGGAGAGATAGTAGGTGGCTTTTCCCCATGGACAAGTGTCCCTAGTGTGGTGACACATCCCGCTATCACATAGACAATGAGGTGTCACGGGAAAACGTGCAGAAAACACCATAAACCACCTATTACCAAAAACACAGGGTAATTAAAACTGATTTCGGAAAGCAGATAAACCAAGAAACTATTACATTCAGATCCTCATCCTGCAAGAAGACAGGTTATATAAACATTTACAAGTCCTAAAATGTGTCCTCAGCTTATAAGATCACCTGTCTTGTCATCACATGATTTCATCACCTATTTATACATACACAACAGGCCACATCTGGCCAGCAGCAGGATATACAAAGCTTCATCAGCTACACATCGTAAAACAACAAAAAAACACCTCTGAGGACCTGAGAGTACAGGGATGACTCTAGGACTCTACTACAAAACAAACAAAATAGCAACGTATCCATCTCTTGCCTTCTACTACTCTTCTTGCTGCTCAGCCGCAACCCCGCGACCACCACCACATCTAGCGCGATCACCTAAAAAGGTTGTAAACCAACGGGGTGAGGCACACAGTCCCAGTGAGAAACATAACTCCCCGCCGAACTATAAAACCCCAAGAAGGTTAAAGCAACAACAACAGATAACTGATAAAGCGTACGATAAGAGCAGTATATAGAGCAAGGTTATTATTATCATCAAGCTTACGAAGATATCTGGGAGGCATATAACCAAACATTTCTTTATGGAACATGATTTACAAGATAAGCTTTATGAGAACTCACCACAAGATTTACGGATTGTACGCACAAGTGCATAGTTTAACTAGATCAGCTATACAAGCAAGGCCTCAAACAATGTTCCGTATTTTATTCTAAGCAAGATATACTATTTGGATGGATTACGTTTTATTATGCCCTGAGGAAGTGAGCCATACCGCTCAAATCCAACCTTCGGTTGCGAAATCCAAGCCGGTGCCATAAAAGGTCGATGGAAGAGCCAGACTTCACGACCTCCCACCTCGTGGTCAGTGCACGAGTACAACACAAGTAGGACCGCAATCTCACGCTTAAGTGGCCTCAGCCAGAGGGTCAGGCTACCCTCTGCCTAGCCCACCTTGGTACAAGTATCGGTGCTAGTGAAACTGAGCCACATGCATAATCACCATGCTCTGAGCCATGAATGCATTCATGCTCTCTTATCACACATCCTGAGTCATGGGCCTGTTCACCATGCTCCAACATATCAAGCTACAGGCCTGAAACTGCACTCTGGGGTCTACAACCGAAGTTGCACTCTTACCTCCTCATTTTCCGCTAGGAGAAACCACACATATTCAATAATATGCGCTTCCAGGCTAACCCGTAGGAGAACCTATTTCACCATCACCAGCTACTGACGATGATGGTACTATGGCCATGGAAAACTACATAATATGTTCCACTGTAATTAGTTAATATATTTTAAGTGGATTGTTGAGGCCACTAGGTTGTAACACATACATAACATTAAGTTACATTATTATTATCACCATCACATTATCCCGGGATCTCGATCCCTCATTACAGGAAACCACTGCCTCTTAAGGCATTCTCATCACGAGGGATAACAATCCCAGATCTCATTATCAGAGGATAACACCTCAACTGGGCACGTAACCTTTATCAGGTCCTCAGACCTATCACATCATAAGAGTGATCATCACATTGTAGTGTTATTCAAACATATATACCTCATAGTCCTTACCTGGCTATGAATCCGCATGAAATACATGCATGGTTAGTATACACATTCATAGAGATAACTGAAGTCATCATGGATTAATAGAATGATCAGGCTATCAAATATAGGGCAACATTGATGATTATACACTTTATCATTCATGCCTCATACCTGTGACCATAGACATGGGTCACATCACCATGTGAAGCAACTCATATGCTTCTAAGATTATCATTTACTCATCATCATATATACATGATTCAAGGTGATCATAAACACATGTAATATCATTATTAACATGGAACCATCATCTATATACAACCTGGGTTATCAGAACCCTTACGAAAACTTCCACAGCCCTCACCAAAAGGGGGTGGGGGTGGCGTGTCCCTCACCACAGCTTGTAACAGGTAGGGTAGCATCCCTTACCAAAAGCATACCGGCTTAACCATATGTATAAACACATGTCAGCCAACCCTAGAAGGTATCGACCACCACCCAAGGTGTCATGCAACTAGAGATCAAGACAAAACGTGCAACTCTGACGCACACGACATAACATGCTACTAGGTTAAGAGAGTGTATCGTGCAAGAGGCTAAGCATGAAATAGCTATCTATCCACTTCGAATAAGCCCTATCGCCCATCTAGGGTTTCTATATGTCACCATAACGGGCACCACCACCACCAACCATGACGCCTAACACAAAGATAGCTCACTGAGCTCCATAACGTCCAGGGTAAATCGAGCACCAAGCCAACTTCCTTAGCTAGGTTTATCATGTAGGGAACCCAAAAAGGCATATTGCCTCACACACAAGGGTATCGGCCACCTACCAAACTCCATCTAGGCACAACGGCCAAGGGTACAACTCAAGACTAAACAAACGGGCAGCACAACTCCATGGTCATCTTCAACCTTAAGCAGAAGGACACCAACCCTAATTGATCAAGAAGTATGGCTCACCTCTCAACAACCAAAAGAGAGGGGTTTTGCACAACCTCCATCACAACTCGGGCAACCACAAGGATCCACCCCAACATAGGTCATCTTCCATACAAAAGCTCACCTCTCAAATCCATGGTGAGAGGAGGGTTTTGCCCAAGCAACTAGGATGTAGACTCACCTTTCAACTTAAAGGAGAGAGGGGTATTGCCAACATCACTAGAGGTCAAACTCACTTCTCATAACTAAGGAGAGAAGATGGGTATTTCTCAACAAGGAAACTCTAAACCATGGTTCGGCGAACTAGGGTACAAAGGTACAAAACCTCAACCATAACAAAAAAATCACTGTAACCACAAGACTAAAGGTGCAACTAAGCAAGAAACATATCTAGCAACATACATGGCCGGTTATGATCATATGAAAACATACAATATAGAAGAAGGTAGTATGGTTAGGGTTAGGTGTTATGTAACCCGCCTTAAGAAAACTCCAAGATCCTAGCACCAAGCTCAAGCACCACCACAAGAAGAAGAACAACACACTCTAGGATTTGGCCACCACTAGAGGAAGGAGAAGAATCCAAGGAGAAGGAGGAGGATCGGCCACAAAGCTTGCAAAGGAGAGGTGTCGAGCACCAAGGGAGAGGAGAAACTAAGGAACTAAAGGGATCCTTATCTAGAGAAAGGAGATACATATATAGAAGAGGATGAAGGAGAAACCAAGGTAAAGTAAGGCAATGTGTCGCCCACATAGGGACACTTGTCCATGGGCAACACCACCCTCTCATCTTGCCCCATACACATGTCCAAGGCAATTGCCACATGCAAGCATCATGCACCAAGTGTCCACTAGAGTGGTGACACAAACGAGGCTAGGAGTCAAAGGTGGACCATGGCCGATACAGCCCCATGGGCGACATACCCATGGCCGACACAACCATGGCCGACACACCTATGGCCGACACAAGGTCCAACAAGGTTAAGCGAGGCTCAAGAAAGGCATAATAGGGCCCAACAAGGATCATCCAAGCCCAATGCAACTCAAGCAATGAGCCAAACCCTTCCTCTCAACACTAGAGGAAGCAAGGAGAGAGAGGAACACCTCTCAAGATGAAAAAATTGCTCATCAACCCTAGACTTGGGTTAATTTCAAGTAGCACCTCCAACACTCAACAAGCACAAACAAACCCTAATCACCACGAAAGGTGATTAGCAAGCAACTAAATACCAGGGTTAGGCAAAGAAAATAGGATAAGCCCAAAACGGAGGTTAGGGTCCTTACACCTAGGTTGGGCGACACCTTGCCTTAGTCTCCCGCTCACCCTCTTCTATATATGTCTCTCCTTTATCTTGCTTGAGACCCCTTTAGTTCCTTAGTTGCTTCCCTTTTTCCTAGGTGTACGATACCTCCCCTTAGTGAGCTTGGTGGCAGATACACTTGGTAGAGCTATCTTTGTGGCCGATCTCCTTGGTGGAGTCTTCTTCTTCCTCTAGTGGTGGCCGAACCCTAGAGTGTGTCTTGCTTCTCTTCTTGTGGTGAGCATCTCCCCCTCTTTCCTTGGCACCTTCTTCTCCTTCTTGCTTGTTCTTCAACCATGGTGGTTATAAGCTTTGTTTTTCTTCTTGTGGTGGCTGAAGGTGGTGCTTGGAGCTTGGAAGCTTGGAGCTTGCTTAAGGCAGGTTACATAACTCCTAACCCTATCTATACTACTTCTTTTTCATGTTGCATGTTTATATGTCATCTTGATCGGCCATGCATCTTGTTAGATATGTTTCTTAACCTAGTATGTACCCTTTTATCTTGTTATATATACAATGGTCATGTTGTTGATGTGTTCTTAGACCTTGTGGCCGAACCTTGAGTTTAGGTTACCTTGGGCAAAACCCCTTTCTCTCCCATTTGGTTTTGAGAAGTGAGTTCGAGCTCTAGTGGTATAGGAAAAACCCCTCTCTCTTAGTTGTTGAGAGGTGAGTCTATGCTCTAGTTGCTTGGGAAATACCCTTCTCTCACCATGGATTTGAGAGGTAAGCCTTGGTTGGACGTTGACCTAGTGAAGGTTCGAATCTTGACCGTTAAGGGGATGATCCACCTTGTTGTCCGATATGTGATGGAGGTTGTGCAAAACCCCTCTATCTTGGTTGTTGAGAGGTGAGCCAACTCTCTTGATCTATTAAGGTTTGATGATGGTGATCTTGAGGTTGATGATGACCCAACCGATATGGTCCTTGTGCCTTTCATGATACCCTTTTGTGGTGCTTTGCACGATACCCCTCTCCTAGGGTTGTGTCTTGGGTGATATGCTAAGAAGCGTTCTTTGTCCCTTTTTCCCGATATGAACTCCTACCTTAGTTGGTTCTTGTGGGTGTTATGCCTTTGTCCAACATGATGCGTGGTAGACATCTCAGTTTTGTGCCTTGGGCGATATGGGTTGGTTTTGGTGTTTCCCGATATGGTGCTTGTGCGGTGGAACCTTAGTTAGGTGCCCTAGTGTTGACCGTTATGTGGTTCCTACCTTGTGGGGAGATAGGTTACCCTGGGTGACATGGTGTCATTTGTTAGTTGTGTGCTTGTTGGGCGATACAGTGGTGAACTTGGGCATCATAGCCATGGACGATATAGTTGTGGATGACATGACCTTGCTGGTTTCCCGACATAAAACCCTAACCCATTATGGGCGATAGGGGTGATGGCCGATATGTGACGCCTATATGTTGCCCGATATCAGCTTGCACCTGGTTTCCCGATATCCTTGGGTGCATGATACACTTTTGGACCCAGTTTCACGATACACCCCCTTACTCCTTGGCTGCACGACACAACTCTTGGATCAGGTTGCATGACACACATCAGGTTTGGTTGCCCGATATCCCTTGTGCATGGATGCACACCATGGTCGGCTGATATTTGTGGCTAAGTGCCCTAGCCAATAGGTTTTTGGTGAGGGATGTGATCCTGCCTGATACCTCCTTGGGTGAGGGATGGCGCTACCTGCCACACCTTTGGTGAGGGTAGGCGGTACCTTTGGTGAGGGTTATGCCTAGCTCGGAAGCTTAGGTTGATGAGTTTGTTATCTTGTGCTCGCACCTTTGTGGATGATGTGTTATGAATGATAGGTTGTGACCAGTGATATGTTTTATACCTAAAGTCACTACAAAAAATATGGTCTTTAACTACAAAAAAAAATTGTAGCGAAAACCCCAAAATTTGTAGCCAAAAGCTTTGGCTACAATTATCCTTACATTTATAATATATAACTAATACCCGTGTAGCTAATTGTTTAGGCTACATTTTTCAAACCTGTAGTTAGTTATGCCTCTGGCTACAAACTCATATGTAACCCTAATTGTAGGTAAAAATGTCCTTACACATAAAAATGTAGTTTCCATTGTAGCCAAATGTATGACTACAATTCAATTTGTACCTATAATATGTAGGGAGAGATGGCATTGGTTACAATTGTATTTGTACTTCATGTATAGCAAAAATTAACACTTGCTACACATGTAATTATAGCTAGTGTGTAGTGAAACACACCATGTACTATACATACATATGTAGTGAGAGACATTATGTATGCAGTCAGTCGCTTGCCAATATAGAGGGATTTTCAATAAGAAAATAGATGAATGTTAATCAAGATCGAGTTATGCTTACAATGTCCACAATGATACTTTTATTTATATTTGAACAATGAGTACACATGGGGAAGATATTAACCTGGCCCCTGTTTTACAATATGAATGGGAAAAAGACACATGTATATAATATGTTCTTCTAACTACATCTATCCACTGCAGACTCTATATGCCACATGATCATGCACATCTTCTTGTATCTTGATTTTTCTTTTATATTTATTCCACCACTTGTATTATCCTTTTATGGCCGCTTCCCTTTGTTGTGGAAGTTTCTCTATAAGCCTTTGATATTCACAAAGAATCAACAACAACTTCAAAGCATACAAGGCATCATATTGTCCTTTGAGAAAAGCACACTGAAAGATACAAAATAAGATTCAATTCAACAATCAAATAGTTTGGTATTATGTATTAATTCAGAATTAATTCAGCTATATAAACTATACAAAGTCATAACCCAGAGAGAACTATGATGGAATTTCAGTTCATCTACTCAACATTTCATGTAAATATACCATAATGAATGACTAGTCTCTTCAATCCCAATAGCAACCCCCTTTATTCATGAAGAGCATAGCAAAGAATAATGTACTCTCTTCAATGAAGAGATTGTGCAACCAACCATTGCTACATTAAAGAGGACCTAAAAATCAATGAATAGGCAGTGTTTCAACAATGATAGTGTAAAAACTCTAGCCAACAGAGCTGAATGCGGGCAAGTTAAGTGCTGGCACAATGCAACTATGACACAACTCACAGTTACAATAAAAAAATCCATTATTGATCGCTAGTAAAAGCTAAATTTGAGATAGATGCAAATTACTATTTATGTCTTGCAGTAGACATATGCAAATTTTGTAGCTTTTAGAATCACATTCCAGAGCATATATACCTAATATCTTACGGGCCATGGAACAAAATATGGCAGCTTACCTTAGAAAATATATATTAGAAGGAATTTGAGTTGCCTTATTATTCAGTATGCCCCATGTTAGAACAACATGAGAACGGATGTATCACAAATGTTGATTCTATGTAGTGCAATCAGATTGTTTACTACATATACCGAGCTCTTGAGGATCATATATTGTCTCCTCAAATGATGGTATTATTTTGCAAATTTGACATGGTACAATATAGAAATCTAATCGTCATTGTCTTATATATTACTAATATATGGATAAGGAATCAATAATTTGGAACTCACTGTAAATAAACTTGTACATCTTGTAACCCAAAAAGAGAAGGTAGTGTTGAAAGTGAGTCAGATGCCAAATGTGGCACCAACAAGGAAAATCTCTTTTAGCTTCCAATGGCCAGGAGAAGGCCAAAACTTGCTAAAGTTCAACGAGATAAATATAGCCAGTCTATTACATAGAAAATCCAACTGGAACATCTATTTCTATGCACACTCACTATTCTAGTTGTAGGAGGGGAGACCATTTGTGTCTCCATCAAATACTTCTACTTTATTGCATTTACAATTATATTCATGTACATATGATACTTGTCTGTAGGCTTGCTCATGTATACATGCAGCTAATGTTAGTTCACCTTGTAGTGTACCTTCATCCTTCAACCTTCACTTGTCCAACTGGAACATCTATTTCTACACACACTCACTATTCTAGTTGTCCCTCGTATCAAATCAGTCACCATGCAGTATAACTAGTGACTAGTCCAAGTCATAGTCTGACAAGCAAGCAGTTCAACTCCTACCATCATATTTTATATAGTAGTCATGCCTTAATCTATGGTAATTACATCCAGTAACGTTCTAGATTGGTCATGAAAGGCTATGTTTCATCCAACAGTCATGTCTATTTGACTAGCGGCTACATTCGATCATGTTTTAGTCACAAAAAGCTAAGTCTTCATCCTTGACAAGTCAAGGTTCAACATTTCCTGCTTGTTAGCAGTCATGATCAAAGCCACAGGTGAGATCAGGAGTATTCAAAGCCCTACATATAGGGACATAGGAGCAACAATACCATATCTTCCCCTTTGTCTTTACAAAAGACAAAATTTCATAAGCTTGTCTTGGTGAGGCTTCAACAACCAGAACATTATAAAGACAACTTATTTTAGAAGCAATACGAGCATAATTAATATGTCCAACTATTATTCAAGTAGACTTCCAAAATAATATTTTATGATTGGATACCTAGCAGCATATGATTGTGCAACCTTTCTACTGATCCGAACTTGCAGTCACCACTTGCCACTTTAGTATATTCTGTTGACAAACACAAAAAGGGAATGTTATACGCCGAAATTTTGATGCATCTACTTCCTGAACTTGAATAACTCACAATGGAAGATGACCTTTTCCCTAGACTGTCAATATTTGTAGGAAGTTTGACAGTTGAATGACTAAGGTCCCAGTAATAAAAAATAGAAGAACTAGTTGTTTGCGACTTGAGGTTCGTTATATTTAACTTTGTCAATCAATGATAGGAATATCTTTGAAGCATCAGAAAATACTCTTTTACACACATGTATGTCAAATAGTTCCAAGTACTTTAGAGCACTTTTAAGCTCTTCTTGATGAAAATCACATGAGATGGCACTTCTCACTACTACAGAAACAACATTCAATGTCGCTTTTCTGGGCATCAGTTATTTACAAAAACCGCCGCCTATAACATTCCACATCGGCTATTTAGTAAATACGACATCTATATTCAAAGACCAGCTAGACACGGGTACCGCTTTGTATTCAGCGTCGGCTAGGTAAACCAAACCGACGCCTAAAATCGCCCGCGAAATCCAAATTTTGAGCGAAAAGAAAAAGTGTCACATACAACGTCGGTTTTTTAGACACAAACCGATGCCTATGTATGATGAGAATTTGCACGAAAAGTGTCACATAGAGTGTCGGTTATCCCTTGATAACCAACGCTGATAATGGTTCCCGCAAAATAATTTAGGGCAAAATATTGTTCAATTGGACGTCGATTTTTATGATCAACCGACGTTGAAGATGTTTAGGTGTCGGTGTTGTAGATAACCGACGCCTTTTATGAATTTAATACCCCCACGATCACCTGACTCTTCCCCTTTCTTCTGTTTCATTGCAAGAATTTCTCCCCCGCTGCTACTGCCGCCCGACTGCAACCCCCACCTGCCGCTGCTGCTGCTTGTGCGCTGCCGCTCCGCCGCCGCTGCCTGCTCCTTCTACGCCTCCGTCTCCGGTCCTAGTCGCCGCGCCCTACGGCTACCTAATTGCCCTACGTCGGCGGTCCTGGAGCTCACCGCACCCGCCCTGCGCCGGCGGTCCTTTGTTCGACCTCACCTCACCGCCGACATGTCGACCTCACCTCGCCGCCGACCTGTCGACCTCACCTTGCCTCGACCTTGCCCTGCTCGTTTGCCTAGGTACCTGCCGACCTACCCAGGCGGCACCCAGGCATGCCTAGGCGGGTAAGTATTCACCTAGGGTCCCAAACCCAGGCGCCCGCCTAGTTAGGCCTCTAGGATGCCTGGGCGATGCTTGGGCTGCGCCAAGGCACAATGCTGCTGTGTATTTTTTTTAAATTAAGTTATTTACTGATTTGTGTTATTTATGTACTGATTTGTATTTAATTATGTAATGTTTCAGGAATTAATTGATCATCTACTGCTGCCCGCCGTCTCCTTGCCCGTCGCCTACTCACCTGCCTACCTACTCGCCTACCCTCCGTCTCGCCCAAACAGAGGTAAACCTTGTTTCATTACACTGCTTGATCTTTAATCACATAGACTTAATCAACATTGCTACTTGTATGATCCCAGTGATTAAAAGCACTCTTTCCTGGTCCCTTTAGTAACTAATGTTCCTTTGAGATGAGTGTTAATTGATCTAGTTTGCTTACTTTCCTTGTAATGCCATCTTTTATGTGCTATGACCTAGTCACCTTTAGAGTATTAAAATGATGCAACTTGTACACTTGTTAAATTTGAATCTATAAATCCTATGAATTTATATCACCCCACAAAATCAGTAGTCACTATTATGTCTTGTACACTCTAGAATTAAGATCTAATACTCTTATGCTATTTCAACACCATGAGACATTTTTTGCTCATTCTAGTGGATTATTATGACCTATGATGACCTAACATGAAACCATGCTCTTAATAATATGATTTACATATCTATTATTGTGTTTGTTGGCCTAGAAACCCGTCCAAGATTTACTCATTAGGAGTAAATCTTGGATAGTCCCCAGTTTGGGACTGTTCTTGAACACCTAATCTCACTTAGGATGTAAGTGTATAATGTGTATTGGGTTTTCGAGAAAATTTCGGTAGCATTTTCCCGTTTGTTCTCTAAGTAGATACGTACTTAGAGAACAATGGGGAAATTCTGCCGAAATTTTCTCGAAAACCCAATACACATTATACACTTACTAGTGAGATTAGGTGTTCAAGGATGGGATATGTGGTACGCATTTATTATATATCAGAATGACATCACATGTGTTTGTTGGCCTAAGTGAACAATCATTGTTCTTTATATTACTTGTACATTGGTATAAATTAGAATGAACAATCACTAAATTATATACTATTTGTATGGAGTATAAATTAGAATGAACAATCGTATTCTCCTATACATTGATAAAAGATCACAATTTTAGAGGCATGTATGTTTATATTTTTTTATTGAAGCTAAATGTTTGCTTTTTTAATATCAATATCATTTTCAGATTTGATGTTTCATTATCTTCTAGTTAATACAAATGCTATATGTTTGCCTTTTTAATGACATTCTCAGATGGCTGACCATGATGAGCATGATGTCCATGATGAGCATGAAGTCCATGATGAGCATGAAGTCCATGATGAGCATGTTGTCCATGATGAGCATGGAGAGGATACCAATGTAAGTTCTAAGAACATATCCTATATTTCTATAAAATTCATTATCTTCTAGTTATGTCATATATCCCATATTTCTATATTGGGCTAATTCAGTTTGTTTATTTTTGTCAAATTTTAGGTTGATGATGCACATGTACCCACTGAAGCACTGCAGGAACTTGATGCACATCACCAAAAAGTTAACAAGAAAAGGGGCATCACTCTGTTGAACAAGTTAATAGCGCTAAGTGGCAGTGGATCCAAATTGGTTGTGGAGTTTAATAATGGAGGAAATGCAATTGGAGTGAACCGTAATAATTTTGTAAACTATCTTGGGGTTGTCACTCGAAGCCATTGTGGTGTTAAGTATGATAATTGGTATAAAGTTCCTCAGGAGAAGAAAGACTTGATATGGAAGGATTTATGCATGAGTTATTATTATTTGCAATTCTATTTTGTAGATTACAAATTCTTTTATTTGCAATTCTATTTTTGGATACTAGTTAATAACGATTCTATTTTACAAAATCTATTTGCATTGGATGAGAAGCTACATCGTAAAAGCATGATGCAACGCGCTGGAAAGATGCTTAGGAACTATAGGACAAATCTCAATAGAGAATACATAAAAGATGGTGATAAGAAGAAGAAGTCAGCCCTTGAACAGTGGAACTTCTTGGATAAAGAATATTGTTACAATTTTGTTGCTTCAAGAAAATCTAAAGAATTCAAGGTATTAGGCGTCACTCCCAATTTAATTAATATATGTTGTATTCACCTATTCAAGATTAAAATTTAGTGCTACTAACCAAATCATAAATGTGCATACTAACTAGGCCCTCAGTGAGGCGCAAAAAGCAAGGCGTGCACTGAATGTGCATGACCACACTATGGGTCCAAATGGCTATGCAAGCATTCGCCAAAGACTACAGGCAGAGTCTGCTGCTACTCAGGAGTCCTCTACTATAGGTAGCACATCTCTGCCTCACCATGATGTTTGGATAGCTGGGAGGCAAAATAAGAAGAGAGAAATAAGGAAGCCCGCAACTGCTGAGGCGGCTGCAAAAATGGTAAAATACAACTCTTAGAGCAATCGTTTGAATATTGATTATTTGTGGTGTTAACTTACCAATTTCTATTGATGGTGATTAGCGGGAGCTGCACGAGAAGAGGAAACAAGGCACGTTCATCCCTCAGGGCACAAGGGATGAATTGACAGTTGCTCTGGGTAACCCAGAGCATCCTGGACATGTTAGGGGTGCAGGCGCTGGTGTGGGCATCAAAGCATTCTTTGGGCCATCCCAGCACAAACCCAGAGCGGGACTTTCACAAGAAGAGGTAACCTATTCTTTTTTTAGAATGTTACTGCAAAAGGAAATTCAATAATAAGAAGCTAATGTTTCTTTTATCCATGTATAGGAGAATAAGAGAGTCGAGGATATAGTTGCTAAGAAGGTCAATGATATAGTTGCTGAGAAGGTCAAGGAAGAAATAGTACGGTGGCAGGCATCTTAGGCTTCCAATCAGCCTATGGCGACCTACTCTGCTCCTGATGTACAGACTGAGAGTAATCCTGTAGACCCACCACCGCCTAACACGTCTACCGTAAGTATTGTTTATGACATTGTAGCTAGTCTTTTCAAGATGATATGTTTTCAAGATGATATGTATATATGTATAATATTCTTTACGTAAATTTGTAGGCATTGAAGCCATGCCGCATAAAAATACAAGACTATGTTGTTGCAGAGGCGCAGGCTTACCCATCCCTTCCTGGGGCAACGTTTCACGGGACTCTAATGCCACAGGGCTACGTTCATGTGAGCCCAATACGTGTATTACCCGATTGGAGGGAAGCTACATTGCCATATCCCCACCCGGATATTGATACACTTGCTGAGGTAGAAGGTGGGGTGATATTGTGGCCCAAAGCAGATGTCGTCTACACTACTAAAATTGTAAGATAAATTTACATTACTTTAGATTGTTAATGTGTATATATGAGGTCAACTGATCTGAAATTATATATACAGGTTAAAAAGAAGACACCCGGAGCACCTAAGCCTCCACCTCCACTTCCTGCATTACCAAGTTGGGTTCCAACTGACCTAAAATACCCGTTAGGTTCTGCTTGTAGGGGAATGGCATGTTGGCTACGGGAACATAATATACATTGCCCTATAATTGTTTCTTTAGAAGCAGATTATGCAGGTCAATCATATGAAAGCTCTTTATTTATATAAGATATTATTGAGCTGTTTATGTATGATTGGCTGAATACATCAATGATAGAGACATGGATAAGGTGAGATCTTGTTTATACATCCATATACCTTGTGTAAGATCCGGTGATCTGGTTTCTTATATATTAATGCATACATAATACATGTTTTGCAGCTACTTAGTCGAAGATCAATGCAAACAATTTGCATTTGATCATGTGGGATTTTTGATTCCATCATTGATTAGTATGGTAGCTAAAGACCCTGATAGTGTTCAACAATACTGTATAGATGCTTTTACAATTTTCGGTCAGCAAAAGAAGACGATAATAATAGCTCCATTCAATGTCAGGTAAGTTTACTTTATTTATAATTTGGACTTAAGAAAATTACATTTTTATTGTGGATTTTGAGTTATTAATTTTTAACTTTTTTACCTCTAGCGGTAGGCATTGGGATTTACTAGTTATTGTCTCCAGGACGTTCACTGTTTATTATCTAGATCCTGCGGGGAGTACATTGAACACTAAAATTGGACACGTAATGAGAATGCCATTATTCTGGTGAGAAATATTTCATTTTTATATCCGTTAATATCAGTTATTACATTAGTATTTAATTACGCAATGTACTGTGTTACATTAACATGTAGGGGTTTAGATGCATTCAAAAAGGCTGGAGGAACGGTCCCAAGGAAAAAGAACCAACCAATAAATTGGGAGAACGTAAAAGTAAGTTCCCGACTCCAATGTATATATTATTGATGTGAACTGTGCTTAGTTGTATTTTTTAATATTTTGTATGTTTCAATTTATAGTGTGCTACAAAAGACAATGGCTGGGCATGCGCATACTATGTGATGCGATTTATGCAGATGATTATCAAACATGCCGCATTGGACATCAATACCATACATGAGGTATTATATATAGTCTGATTAGTTAGTATGAAATATATCAATCTTATTTTTATATTATTACTTATATATATACATCATTCTCTTTGCAGGTGTTTAAAAGTGACTACACTATAGGTAAACGCTTAAAAAATGTACATGCTCCATATACGGAGGAAGTATTAAATGAAGTAAGAGAAGAATGGGCAAAAGCCATACAAGCAGTGGCGATTGTAAAATATAATTGGGATGCTGATAGCGTTGTTGAATGATATTTTGTAAATGTAAATTTCTGAATGTTTATACATGTCTGAATGTTTCTACATGTTTTGAATGCTTCTACATGTGTGAATGTGAGAATTGAATTGATGTCTGAATGTATCTACTTGTGTGAAAAAATATATGCTGATTTTGTAGGTTTTTGGCATGTTTGTAGGCTGATATCAATGGATGTCGTAAACCTGCAGTTCAAAAAACTGAACTGCAGGTTCTCATCCTGCTGACCAGCCACAATAGGCCTGCAAACTGATAAGAAAAAAAAATTAAAACATAGGCGTCGATTATTTATAGAACACCGTCATCAAAGGCCTACTGCGTCGGTTATTGGATAAAAACCGCCGCCTAATGTGACAAACAATCCGACCGTGCAGGAAACCCGGCATTGGTGGAAATGGAGTCACTTATTCGTATAAAATAGACGCCTATAGTACTAAACACGGTTGTGAAGGGAAGCACGGCCGTGGCGTCTGAGAATATGGCGGCGGTGTTTTAGTTGATAACCGACGCAGAAAGTGTCCTAGATCGCGCCCTTTTTTGTGGCGCGAACCCTTTTGGCATCATCTTACTATATACAATAGACGCCTATAAGTTATATAGGCGTCGGGTATAAAACCGACGCCGAAGAGTTCGACCTTTAGCAGCGCCCACATAGGCATCACTTGAAAACCGTCGCTAAAAGGGGTTAAACAACTGATGCCAAAGGCGTATTCTGTAGTAGTGTCTCCAATCCTTGGATTCTCCTGCTGCACAAAACCCATGAAGAAGAGAAAGAAACATCATAGAAGACGTTGAGTAACCCTCCAATTCCATCTTATCTTTCAAATTCAATGCTACATGGAGCATATGATGTTTGCAAAGACCACTGATGATACCAATGTATGAAGCAATGTGTACATCCCATTTATCAGATATCATTTTTGTAAAAATGTCAAAAACAAGGGATCCATAATGTTCCTTTGTAAATTTTTCATCTGCCTGTCCTGAGACACTGTTCCTCAGTCCATTCATCAAGTAATGGAATATAACATCATTTGGGGGAGACTTGCTGCGCAACATATCTTCAAAGAGCATCACAGTTGTTTCAACTTTACTAGCCTTACAGTAGCTTCCAATAAGTATGCCAAATGTAATGGCATTAGGACAGAGACTCCAGGAACACATCACTTTAAGAAGCTTCTCTTCTCTTTTGAACTCTCCCTATCTACAGTGTCCATTTATCAAAGCAGAGAAGGTGACTACGTTTGGTCTGTATTTCCTCTTTAACATGCCATCTAACACTCTCATAGCACCTTTCTGGTCATTTTGCTTCAAATATCCATCTATAAATGTGGTATAGGTGAACTCATCACAGTAGAATCCTCTACTCCTCATTTTATTGATACATGAAATTGCTTCATTTAGCAACCCAAATTTGCAGAGACCCTTTATCATAGCATTGTATCCAACAATCCCTGGGTTGATATTCTTTTTTTCCATGAAGCCAAATATCTTCCTCACTTCACCCAATTCATCATTTCTGATGAAGACATCAACAAGTGTCACATAAACAAACTCATCAAGCTGTATGTTTCTGTCCAGCATTTCAGAAAGAAGCATCTTGGCAGTAGGAAGCATTTGCTTCTTGCATAACCCATTAAGCAAGACATTGTATATAGTAGTGTCTAGAAACAAACCTCTCTCTGCCTTTTTCTCTTTCACCATTAATGCTTCCTTCACCTCACCTGCAGTGACAAGACCATGAAGAATGACTCCATAAGTAACTAGATCAGGGTGAATCCCTCATTCTGCCATCTCAATTAGGAGATTAAAAGTAGTAAGAATATTGCCTTCCTGACAATACCTATGAACGAGAGGAGTGTAGCTGAACTTATTTGGATTCAGGCCCATCTGCATCAATTTCTTCAAGAGGTTTCCAGCTCCTCTGACCCTCCCACTATGACAATAGCCTGCAATCAAAGTATTGTAAGTGATGATATCTGGTTCCTAACAATACAACTGATGATTTCCTACATAACAACAGAAGATCATCATCTCCAGAGATGAGTATTTCAATTGTCCCACCATCATTTTTTAGAGTATATACATAGCTACAAAAGTAGTATTAGCAATCTGAAAGATATGAATTGAATATACATTTATAAGTTTTTAGTAGGATAAACAAAATTGATATAAGATAGTATGCCATGACCTTGGAGCATCCAATTTGATCTCTACACTGGTATCTAGTGCTATATGACAATGGAGGAAAGGTTCTATCAATAGGAGGTGACGAGCACAATAGTGACAAGGCAACATACTCAACTGGCCCATCCTAGCAACCCAAAGATGAATCCCTACCTGAATATTAGGGGTGTAAACAGTGCGGGTACGGTGCGGGTCTGGCCATACCCATACCCATACCCATACCCATCTAATTTAGCGGGTCCGGTGATAACACCAAATTTTGTCATCTTTTAGACTCTTTTTCTGTTATCAAAACTGCCATTTTTAGCTATTTTCCTCTGTTTTGTATGCACTTTCGCAATAATTGACCAAGCAATGCTCTTAATCCTATATTTCCATCTTTTGTAGAGTTTTTCCTCATTTTGGTGCAATAAGGCCGTCCCTGCCCACAGAATAAGTCCAAGTCTGTTTCGGCCTTCTTGACGCCCGATACAACCTCTGCCCGATAGGGTGGAGCAACACAATGACGCACGACAAAAGGATGCCGCGCAAGAAGGAGCAGATGGACGACACGCCTTCTACCCGACAAGGATCCCAGCTTGCCCAACAACCTAGCTTGTCGGGAGACACAGCCACCCACCGGAAGGCGCACCATCCATCACGGGACCGATAGCCGACACTCCTAAGCTAAGCGATACCAGTATCAGCCGTACACCGACCCGCGAATAAGGGGGACACGTGGCGCTTCGAGCACCATAACTTCTTCCTACCGCTGCCTATAAATAGCAGCTACAGGAAGCCGAAAAGACAGTTTGGATACTTCGAAATTCAGACAGTCGGGAGCTTTGAGTGATCTTCGGAGGAAACTGTGAGAGCAGGAGTATCGTGCCCCAGTGCTCATGCCGGGCGACACTAGGTGAGCTCTTCCTCGTCCCGAGAGGGAGGGGATAGTTCACTTAGAACCGTCCCGGGTGACACTACGGGCTGATATCGACCAACGATGATGAGCGACACAAGTGCCCGACAGTAGGACGCGTCGCTCCATGCCCGACACGATATCGAACCCGATACGCTTCGCCCGTCAGGCGTGCCGCCCGAGAGGGTGTGTCGCCCGACTTGAGCGTATCGGCCAGGTCTTTGAACGATACAGCCGGCCGTCTCGGTGTGCCGCTCGAGAGAGTGTGTCGCCCGACACCGCTGCATCCGGCTAGGCCCCTGTCCGGTATCGGGCGGGAGAGCCGTTGTAGTCTGTCGCCCTTCTACATCAAGAAGGCGACATCTATCTTTAATTACGTTATTTAATTCCTTTCTTACGCGATGTATTAAGACCCTTAATGTGTATGGAAATAGAAAAGCTTAATTACTTGCTGCTCTATGCTTGGTGCGATATATTGGATGACTGCTATGTTTGATATCTGAACTTTTGCTTGCATGTTTGGATCGCGTTTCGCTTAGCTACCGAATCGTGTTTTCCCGTCGCAACAACTTCAAGAGTCGTGTTGTGGCTCTAGTGTTTGGTCTGATTCTGGAGTATGAGAGTGCCTGGAACGGAGTTGTTTCAGTAATATTCCTCTCTAACTTAAAGTCCAACAACCTCGAGAGGGGTGTTGATGCTTGGTTAGAAGTACCCACTCTGAGAGGAGGGGTGCAGGGTGTTACTGCTGCCGCTTGTTTTGCTGTAGTCTTATCCTTCGCATCTTGCCCTAGTGCTAGTATTATCTTTCTGTTTCTGTTGCATGAAAACCCCTAAAAACTGCTAAATGACTAAAACCTTAAATCTCTCTTGTAGCTCCAGTTGGAGATAGTTTTCTTTGTTTTATTTGTGACATCTTGATGTTTCCCTTTTGGGAATTTATATCTCTTTATACCCACCAGAGTGTAGCGTGTCGATTCTGGGTTCTCAACACTACCCCCCTTGTCCTTGTGTTCGACCCTGTATATCTACTTCGACCCCATAAACAATGTTGCGGGGGCCTAGAAGGATTCAGGTTTATAAATGTAAAAGCTCGACTACCTCAAATCCGCCTCCACTTTTGGATGCGCGATTTAGGCCGGTCATCCGGTTCCGGTTCTAGACCTGCATAATACAAAACCTGGACCCGCACCATACCCGTACCCACAATAATAGTGGGTATGCAGTGCGGGTATGCGGGTAAGCGGTTCTATAAAATATCATATTGTTTATATAAGTGAAATGACTATATTATATATATTTAATATAACAAGATATTGTTATTATATAGTATATTAACATGTAGTAGTTATATTAGACAATTCTATATTTTATACATTAACATTAATTGAGTAATTGCTTACATATTTGTAGTCATGATCATAACGTTTAACTTATGTAGAAAGTAATGTAAATGAGTAGACATTTTGATTTTAAGTTTACATGTGATGCTCATTGTTGTAACTAGAATACTTAATTCTTAATTATATGACTAGTCTCAACCTTATTGTGGTTAGAGTAGGATATAATCTCAAGAATTATATTAGTTAGACTAGTAAAGTATGATATATATAACATATTATTTAAGTAGTTACTTATGTATAGCGGGTACACGAGTCTAGCGGGTCTGGGTCCAAGCATACCCATTATTGGACCCGCTTATATGCGGGTCTAAGAGTATGCGGGTATAAAAAATTAGACCCGTGACGGGTTTTTTAAGGGTCCAAATTTGCGGGTCCGCGGGTCTACCCATACCCATTTATAGCCCTACTGAATATTGACAAAGTGACGATGGGCATCATCAGGTGGTAGTAGTAGTGTGGTCATGAACCTAACATTTGAAGATCCATGAATAAGTTTGCAGAAGCAACGAAATAAATATGTTGTCTGGAAGCATAATTTCTTTTACCTCTTGTTTTGAGTACAAAGATGGACACTACCACTGCTCCATAATAAGAAAATACTCATGCAAACCCATAGGAGAACATCCTAATAAAAATTCCAACCTAGGGACATAATCAATAGATTAGCTTAGCTGAACATCACAATAAATATTTATAAATAATAGTATGAATGGGGTTTTTAAGCATCTACATGAAAGGATGTAGAAATTTGGATGCATAATTTTTGGTCACATGTGTTTGCATGAATATAAAAAATAGTTTTGTGCACACCTTGGTGTACATGTGAACACGAATACATATGGAGGTTCACTTTGCTGGTGTGTATATATACGAATGCAGAGTGATGTAGAATGTGATATTATTTGTATAATTTTCAAAGATAGTGGTTGCTTTCTAAAAGTATGATTGACTTTTTCATTTAAATAATGAGGGTTTCACAAGAAACAAGGCACACTATAGATGAATATATTATATATCAGCTACTAACCAACTATGATGCCAACCAACATATTGTGCTAGCAATAAAACAATTGGACAATATACAAGCATGTAGAGTTTGGGATCAGAATGAGCACTTTAATGAATGTTAGGGTACTTGCGAAACATTCAACTAGGATAGATATCATACTCAGTAAAGCCACCAATACTGATGATTTAGATAGACAATAGATGAAATGAAAGAACAGACTGAGAACATGAAACAAATCTATTCCACTTGATGCAACGGTTGGTTTTGATGAAGATGAGTTTGAGGCAGAGAGATAGAGGAGCTTGAAGTAGTTGAGTTGGAGGAGCAATTTCTACAAACTGCTGCAACTGCTCCAAGAATGGGTTGGATCTTGGAAATGACAGTAGAAATGCTTCATGTCATTTGTCATCCCTATTTGGAAATATTTATGGATTTCAAGAGCAAGGAGAAAGGGTAAAATCCTGAAGAACTTTTCTATAATCCATGTCTAAATACAAAAGCACAAGTAATAATGCATTCTATGACATCTTCTATCTATGCTGAAATTCAAGAAGCAATCCAAAATTGTACACATCATTGTGAAGGAAATTCTAAATTCTTATGGAGTTAATATTATATAACATCTTAGTTTCAAGTAGTGAGGATATTAGTCTCAACCTTTACATATTATAAGGGTCATGAAACTTGAACGGTGAAAATAAAGATATAATCCAAACAAGAGACATCAGGAAGACACAATGATATGTTGTTGGCGTTCAGCCTATATTACTTAGGCAAAAATAGTGAAGTACCTAATTTTTTGTAGCTGCTCCTACAACATTGAAACTTATCTTCATATGTTTGGAAACCTCCCCTGCCACCTAAGTATCAACATTTCTCTAGAGACTATGTGCTAGTCACATACCCACAAAGAACAAACCCTTAATCCTACACCAAGCACACAATGGATCCTTCTTGCTGCTCATGCAATTTTGAACATGAAACACCGTACCATGTTATGTTTCACTTACACACTAAACCCCTTTTTTCACATAGATGCATTACTAGTAGAGGAAAAAACAAATCACATCATCTTCAAGTTCACAAGAATAAAGGCAATTGGGCATTGAGGACACTGATAGTAAATGACAATAGAATCATGCAAAAGAAAACTGAGGACTTAGAAAAACTTGTTGAGGAAAACCAGTGATGGAAAATTTGATCACAAGAAGCAGCCAATCCAAAATAAGCCTGGGAACATGGTCATGAGGATCAGGGTTGATATACACAAAACACTTGCAAGTACAAAGATAGGCATCTAAATTATTATACAAAGAAGAAATCTCAGATATGAGAAAGCAACAAATTATATGTGTCAGTGTCGTGTCAACTTACTCGGACTAATCCCAGAACCTTTTGCCATGCCACCAACTAGTATGGGCACTCCCTATAGATGTTCAAATTCATATAAAATGTATAAATATTGCTAATCTTGCTTCCCGTCAGTTGTAGAGTTGCTTAGAAACTTCATAACACAAAGCTTCATATAGCAGAAAACCAAAACCTCAATCTTACATGAAATTCAGGTTCCATCCAACAGATACCAAACAGGTCACTTTGACATAGCAACCTGGACCCCTGAATCCATCTCCAGGAAAGAACTAGAAATAAAGACATCCTTTAGACAAGAAAGAAAGCATGAAAAACTTCAGGTGCATCCTCTATTGAGAACTTCACTAATGTACATTCCCATCAGTCCATAGTCCACAAGCATACATGATTCACACATCCAAAACTCATCATATTTGAGCCAAGTAGGTCAATAAAAGACCAATCAAGCCTGAACACAAGATATTCTAGCACTTAAGAAACAATAGAATAAGACCTTGAGATATTCTAGCACTTGTAGAAGACCCTCTACAACACAATCTTAGAAGAAGGAGCTCAAGAAAATCAGAGATATGGAAAACCCTTCAATTTAGAAAATCATAAACTCAAGGAGCATCAAAACACTAAGGCAACATAGAAACTCAAGGAACATCAAAACATAAAGGCAGCAAAGAAAAGGTAAGAACAAAGACCACCAATCTGAACTCCTCCTTAATTATTGAAACTCCAACACATATATTTAATAGATGTCTGAAAAATCATCCTCAAAACACTTGCCAGCAACAAGACTAATATTAAGTAAATAATCAACCAGCTAAAAGGATACCTTTAGTTTCTTATCTCTGTAAAAAGGGCATTCAGATTGATGTCAATATCGGTTACAATACATGTCTTCTAGTCATACATTAGTTTTCCATCTTAGTCAAAGGACATGTGATTGACTCTAGATCCACATCATATTCAAAATATAAACAATCTAGAATACCCTACATCCATAGGCATATTTAGATTTTCCCTAGATGTTATAAAATAAAAATATTATCTAATCCAAAAAAACTACATGTCAGGAGCTTTAAAGGTGTAGAGGGTCTTCGTACCTACTTATGGACTTAGCCTTCTTTCGTACATCAACAAAGAATAAAGTTGGAGGAGTAGAGATATCTAGCTTGTAGAAGACAATAAGTCCATTAGTAGGACTGATTATTTGGAGAGTGAGTCATGATGGCTAGCTTCCAGTAGCATATATATTCTCCAATAAGGATAATACTTGACCATGTTCATTTATGACATGAGTCAATCAATCAAAAACAACATTCAAGTAAATTTCATCAGTTTGCTTATAGTGAACTGCATGAAGAACAAGATGAACGCCCAAATCAGTATAATGTATGCACAAAATGACCAAAATGTGAGATCAAAGCAAAAAGACCAATTCTCACACACAAGCATTAAGCTTGAGGCTCCTCCATAGGGTGGCAGAAAAACTAATGGCAATACTTGTACAAAACCTAGGAAATAGTTGTTCGTAGTTTGTGAACATAAGTCTTACCACATAGTTCCTGCTACATTTGAAGGTACCACTTATCGACAAAGCTCCTGGATAGTTGGCGCTGAGTAGCTTTTTGTAAACAAACTTATATCTTAATATGCTTAAATAAAAGGCCATACATACCTAAAGGCATCTTCATTTCGAGTGCAATCAGCAATTCTGAATATGAGTTTGTACTTTATAGATAAATGCTATGATATCAATAATGATAGTCAATTTGATGGTCATTGGAGTGATACACGAGGCTTCCCAAACTTGTCATTAAATTTGAAACTAATTGAACTTGAAGCAACTCTACAATTCATTTGTACTTTCCAAGTCATAAGAGGATCACATAACATTAATGACATGAACTAGGTACATCAATAAACTGAACCAAACGTCATATTCAACACTATGTCGTTAGGAAATATGAGAGTTTTGCAAATAGAGCTGAAATGTTTCAAGACAAAGGCTCAATATCATAGTCAGAGAAGCATAACCAAGATGATTAGGAAACCTAACCATGACTCAGCACTAGGAAGGCTCAAATGTGTAAGCATTTGATTAATCATTTTGCTAATTTACCGAGTAACAGAACAATTGAAGCAAGAGACTTGTTCATCAAGTAATCGATAGGATGATAACACCATAAACAATCCAAAACAATGCAATCACAATTTTCATTTTTACCTCTAAAATGCTGTCAGTACCAAACTCTTTCCTACATTGCAGCATACAATATGGGATGATACAAGTACAGATTTTGTTCTTATACTCCCTACACTACCCATGGACATGTTTTCATTCTTGTTTAGTGGGTAACATAAAACACTATACATATAATTCCTTGTGGTTATGAGTCATGAATACCACCACTACCATAGTCTAGTGGCTCCCCAACATGTATATATGAGAAGAAGTTTTTGTACCACGTACCGCTTTCTCAGCTTTAGCCTGTTAGTGCAATCAGTTCCCTGAGCAATAAATATGCATGAACCAAGTTATAACAAGTAGATAGATTTGCAATAGAAGATGATCCCATAATTCCATGTATCATGATATGGGAGAAAAGTACATGGTAAAACCCTCACAAAAAGAGGAAAACTTCCATGGTTTTCTAATTATGTCTCTCACCGAAAGAAACCATGAAACAACTTCTCTTCCTTCATTCTTCAAGAATGGTGTTGCTTTCTCAACCTAACCACTCTGCATCATTCTTTTTCCAGAGTGCTTCAACACATCCACACACTTGCTACTTTGTTTTCTCCCCAAAGGGGTTTCACCTTAACAACTACAAATGAAGAGAAAATCTAGGCAATTTACAAACTCTGTTTTCCTGTGGGCAAGAGTGATGCAAATTTAAAATATCATTCTTGAACTGAATTCTCAGATCATCATGAAAGCAGTAGTGTCCAATGAAGGGAGATGATATCAATAGGAAACCTAGTTTCTGATATAAAGAATCAATGGAGTTAGTTCTATCTAGAATTTCAAGGGATAAGTTTGGTCTTGCTTTAAATACTCACAATTTTTTGCATGAGGTCTCGGTGTATTTGTGCAACATCATTGTGTTCTAAGGATGGTACTTGGTGCACTTCATAACCTACTCAATTAACACATTATCTCATGCTAATGTCTGGTGTATTGTTGTTAAATAGCTAATTGGTTAATTAGCATGATATGTTTTGATTTATGTGATAAACTAATTATCTTGTAGACATTCTTAAACAACAAGGGTCACATAATTAATTTTAAATGAACAATTACTCTCTTATAAACATACTTGAACAGAAAGGACCAAATTCATTCAAAGTTGTATATGTCTTATGTATAGGCTTAGGACTAATGAAGAGGTCAGATGGTAAGGATGTCAAGACTAGAAAGTATAAATACTACTTTTGTGTAGAAGAAGATATGCACAACAAAAAATGACCCCATAGAGAAAAAAATATGGCATTCAGTTGTAGAATAGATACCATAGACTAAACCTCATCATTCATGAAGTCATAAATCATCCTAAAACCTATGCAATCACCTAAAAGTTAGTTATATGCTCATTAAATCACATGATTCTCTGTAGTGTATATAGTAGAAAACTTTCACAAAGAAAGGCCAGTGGACTACTATGAAATTTTAGAATTGGATGACATGTATTGTACTCATTAAAGGTCACAATTGATACATGCAATAAGTGGGAAATATACTTAAACATTATATCTACCAAGAACTATTTAACTTCCATTATAGCTAATAAAATGTCCAACAAGATAGACACTGTAACGAAAAGCAAATCTGTGATTAGTTATTCAACAAGCAACAAAAATTCAGCATATGCTTCTAAGATCATAGTTGGTATGGTGGACTACAGAAATTTGCACAAATTCATGACAACAGTAAATTTTTCTGCTCTGAAATACAGAACATGGAATTCGAGTTTCTTGGAGATGATGATTCTTTGGTGATGTAGATCATCTTATATAAACCAGCAATCATTCAAACACCTATGCACAAACCTATTTTGCCAGACCAAGCTGCACAAATTCATGCACAAATCTATGAACACATAGAGCCTGACCTTTTCCTTCTAAGGTGGTATGGTAACTTGGTAGTACACATAGAACCTGAGTCTTTTCATTCTAAGATGGTACCTATGTATGTTATAATTCTTGAGGATGGCATTCTTAAAGTTCTTTCAGACCTTCAAACCAATCACATATGGTCTCAGTTTCCTACCAACATTCACGAGCTAGAGTAGATCCGCAATGTATGCACAATCTCTGATGCAATTTCTATAACTGTTCGAATGAATGCAAGATTCTAATTGAACTTATTAGACATCATTTAGATGGCTAACATGGATTGTGGTATTTCAATGGTCAACTATGACTTAATACCAATTAGCTTATATACTTTCTATGGATGAGTGTTGTACCCATGTCTACTGTAACAAGTAAATGTTGTGCTACTAATTTGGACGCAACATGTCACAAAAAGTCACTCAAATACATGAAATAATAAAAGCATGCAGATATATGTTGATTTGACAATGTAGTATTTCATGTATTTCATGTATCGAACCTACAAAAATTCAAAGGTTCCACATAGTGACATAGGTCTTGCAGATGAGAGAGTTAACAGACAGCCATAGTTTACTACCATAAACACTCTATTTTTGTTTTTATAAGATATCTTATCATGTCCTCCTTGCTTTACCTACCCTCACCTTCTACTGTGCACCATATATCTCTAAAAGTAGCAATGTTCGTTAGACTACTTATTCTGTAGCAGCACCAACATCCAAAACAACATAAGAAAAAGGCCTCTCAGGGCTTTAGCCGGTGAAAATGGCCATATATTAAGAAGCTCAAGTGTGGTTAGACCCCACATAAAGTCCAAACGATTAAATAAGACCACCCTTGAGAAATAACATAGTTCACATATCATACTAACCACCTGTAAAAAACTCAAATGATCCATAAATATTTACAAATAGTAGAGATCTTCCGTGGGATAAAATGATAACACACAAAGGTAATGATTTTGTACTATGGAACTATTCAGCATGAAGTTATCAACCATGTGCAATCTACAGTTGGCATTTTTCACATGAAAAATCGATCATAAAGCACCCATGACGTCTAAAATCATAAACAGATCACTCAGTTAGTCCCTAGAACATAAAGTGGTAAGGCTTTAACCAACAATAGACAACAACCCTTTGCAGGTGATTTTCATATCATCAAAGAAAAGCTCCAGAAGATGACATATCAAAAGGATTGGTTATATTAGACACTTGGGAATCTGAGAACAGGGAGAAACCAGCAAACACAGCTGTATAGTCCCATCTGTGCTATAAACATATCAGACAGAAATCCTTTGCAAATGCAGCATCAAAGCCATCAGAAAGAAAAAATGTAATCAGAGATCAGTAGGACTGCTAAATCATAGGCATCAAAAAGATAAACAAGTTTACTGTCGATTTGGCCTGAAGAAATTGTTCTTCAACCAGAACCATACATGACACTTGTTCAGTAACTATAATAATAGGGTAATCATTTGATGAATGGGTAATAGATAGTGAATGATCTATAAGAATTTTTCCTTTGAATTTAAAATCAAGTCAATGAAATAATGAATGGTACTACAATATGTGTGACATCCACATATATTGAAAACCAACTAAATATAATAAAGAATGGCTGACTTCTATTTTTACTAAATCCTATGAATTCATATGATATGTGAATCTCTATGTTGATCAAATGACTGCTACGCTTGGTTTCCACGTCTCCAAATGGTTCACCTACAATGATGCATAAATAGTTAAGAAGTGCACTTCTAGTATTGAGATTAATTTAGAAAATGTTACCTGACAATGAGTAATTTCTTTGGCCAAGCTATCACTATCCCAATTACATCCTCAATGACTTGGTGTTGACCAAAAGGCCTAATCAACTACTCTTGAGGTTGGATTGGTACAATAATGGACACAACAACAATTGAGGACCCCAACAGTGCTCCTCCTATGACATAAGTTATACTTGTAGAAGTAATGTGTCCTTGTGCTATAATTGAATTCCCATACTCAAAACTTAACAAGGAACCGACCTTTAAATTTATAAATATTGTGTCAAACATTGTTTATACCTAAAAATCAGATTGAAAAAATTAATTAATAAATGTTTGGATATAATAACATGTACTTTGGTAATGGGTGTTTCACTACTCAATTGATTTGGTATGGGTAGTCTTTCATTGGTGGTCCTTGTGATATTCTACAAAATAAATAGTTTACTATAAGAAAATCAATTTTATTATGTAATCACATTATAAGAATTTGAAGATTTACCTCGTTCAGTTTAAACGAAGCACTCACGTTAGAATTTCTCAGCATCATAGCTTCAAGATTTTCAAAAATTTTCTTCATTTCTAACAACTCCTTTTGTTGAGCCTCGTATATCTGGGTATGAGCATCAACAACTAGTTCTAAGTCTATGATTTTATTTTCATATACATTATGAGACACATGAATCGCATGTTTCACATGAATCTTCTTTGGGCCCAAAATATGATCAAATATCTCGTCTTCATCAAGATTTTCATCATTACTTGTAAGTGCCGCATTCATCTTGTCCTACATACAATATTAATGAGAATATTTTCATTAAATAAAAAATAATTTTGTTAAATGATTGCTCACAATCAATTCTGTAGATTTTGCATCCACAGTAGTACCATCCTTCTTCAAATGGGTGGCCTTAAACAAGTCTAATCTGCTAACATTGCCACCATTTTTGTTTTCTTGTAATTGTTTGTAACAGTAGAAGCATATATGAGCATAGTAGTAAGAAAGTGTAATGCACATTTCAACCAGAAGATAACTCACATTAGCCTTCACACAAGCACACGACGTTTAACCCGATGTATGTCTTGTCATTACGAACTTTCTGCTCATAATGTTTTTATCACTCCTTAACTACATACAATGCATTATAATATAATTATATACAATATACACTATTAAATTCTACAAAATCAAGGAATAAACTATTTTACCTTTCCATCATCATAATCCCAAAAATTCACAAGAAATTTCCATTGATTAGGATCAACACAGGAGAGGCAATCATTAAGTTGGTCAGATTTTTCTTTGTGCCACATGTAGTGGTTTTTTTTAATATCCGCTTTGAAGTTTCTCCAACAATCCCTCACTATTTGCAAAACTGAGTTCTTCCCCTTTATGTCGATAACAAACTTGGTCTGTAATAAAAGAATAATTTTTAAATAAAAAATTAACAGTATTGTATTATATCTCTAAGACTAGAATTACCTCCACATAATTCCATATAGTGGTTTTGTTTTCCACATGTACTTGTCGCCAATCAAGATAGTTTAATGGTGCAAGATCAGAATTTCTAGCAACAATTCCCAAAAAGGAAGATAGGTCATTCTGATGTGGTCCTATTGGATCTCCATTCTCATCCAAAGTAATTGGGATCTTTTTTTCCCCTGTCTTACCCCATAATCGGATACACTTAGAATAGCCTCTTGTTTTTTTATTTGTAGCTCCCCCTACAAAATAACGAATATGATACAAGTATTTACAAGGACATACATATTACACATATAATTAAATGATAGTTTGTGAAAAATGTAATGCATCTTTGTATCTAATTTTTTTTACCTTCACTCTGCCTAGGATCAACAGTAGGAGAATCAAAAACAGAATGTTGATCATTATCTAATTTATCAATTTCAACCTCTTGATTGTTACTGACATCATTTACCAAACATTGCATACTTGCTTTTACAAGAACTCCTTGATGACTCTTTTTTTTTAAGTGTCTTTTAGAATGAATTCCTTCTCATACATTATTTAAGTTTGCCACCACATGACTTTTACCAACGATATCAACTCCATAATTTGACACAGAGGGATTTTTTTTCTTTTGCAAGGTTCAAAGAAGAACTTCTATTGTTGTTTGCAGTTGATCCTGCCACAATTTTACTATTTCTAAGTCCATCTTTTACATTTGAACACCCCCAATCAGCATTTATCGAACCAAGATACCCTCCTTTTGGTCTTTTGGAAATACCTGCAACTAAAATGTTGATGTGAGCAGTTCTAAGAAAGATATTCAATGATGTAATTTTTTATTTTACTTATCATACTCCCATGAGTTAATCCTTCATTGTAGACATCATCCGTAAGTGGACACAATAGCTGACTGCGTATTTTCATTCTCCTAAAAAGACAATTGATATCAAAAATATTCAATTACAAATTGAAATCATGGCATACATTCTGTAATTGTGTTCCTAAAATAAAATTAAAAATTTCAATAATAATTTTATTTTGCTGATGAAGCCAACATCCAACAAGAAAACTCATTAAGTAGATTAACCCAAAAGAAAAAAAATTGTGCAACAAATGTATAATTATGTAAAAGAATAAATGACCATTTTAGAAATAAAAGGATAACATGAGTGTTTTCAGTAATTGACCCAATTAATAAAATAAAAAGAGTTACATAAGATCAATGATGGGGATCATGACCCCCTTCATAAAAGGTCACACCCACCACTTCTTCTCTGACTAAATTAACATCATCACAAACGTCACTTAAGATATCTTCCAAATCACTTGGAGATTTATCTTCTGATAAGTACGTTCCATCCATGAAATTATCATGAAGCTTCTCCTCCATGTCATAAGTATCATGAGGTGTAGTGTGCACAACAAAGCTCCAATTTTTTTACTTATGTTTTTCACATAAAACACTTGTTGTGCTTGGGAGGCCAATGAAAATGGATGATCAGTTACATCAATACATTTTAAATTGACCATTGTGTAGTCATTTTCAGATTTTTTGATGCCTCAGTTTGCATTGACCCAGTCACATTTGAACAATACAACTTTAAGTCGCTCGTAATAACTGATCTCGAAAACATCCCTTAACACCCCGTAGTACGTAATCTGACCCGTTGTAGGATTTTTGTCCTTGGAGCTGGCAAAACTTTCAGTCTGAGCATTCACCATAATTCCACTATTTTGTGTTTTTTTGCCGCATTCTCGATCCTTGGTGCGAAATCTATAACAATTTGTTACATATCCCGCATATTGCATTGTCATTTGTTGCGGTCCTCGAGCCAACACTAAAATGTTTGGTGACACAGTTGTCGACTTTGCCTTCTCCTCAATCTGGAAATATTATGAATTTTATTATTTATATAAATTTTTTTCTTATGCTAATGGAAATAACTTATTTAAACTTACATGTTTCTTAAACCATTCATTGAAACTGTTCATATGAAGATTACTGATTTCCCATTGTCGTGCACGTGGATTGATTTTCTTCAAGTATCAGATGTGCTCCCTACCAACAAATACGTGTGACACACCTAGACGTAAATATAAAATTACATAGTAAAAAGTAAACAATGATCTTACTTCATGTATGGATCAATTGCATCACAATTGGCTAAAATATATTGATGCACAACTTTGAGCATTGTGCTATCAAGCATAATAGGAGTCTTCTTTCCTAGACAACACCCTTTATGAAAGAATATAGACCACTCTTCATCATTATCCATATCTTCATCTTCCACATCATTTCTAGACAATTTAGTGAACCTTGTCTCAACTCCTGAGAGATATCTTGAATAGAATGTTAAGCATTCATCTGCCAAGTAACCTTCTGCTATAGAAGCTTCTACAACAACTTTATCTCGCACATATCTTTTTAAAGTTTGTAAGTGTCTACATTAATAAGAAGAAAAGACTTTGTAAGAACATCACATATGATTGGATGCAAAGTATGAAAAAATTTAATTATTAGAAAGATTACCTCTCCACGGGGTACATCCAACGATAGAATATCGGTCCAGCTATCTTCACTTCTCGTGGAAGATGAATGAGCACATTCTCCATCACATCAAAGAATGATGGTGGGAGAATCTTCTCTAGGTTACAAAGAGTAACTGCTATTCTGGATTCCAACTTCTCAAAAGTATTTGGATTTATGACTTTAGAGCATAAGTCTTTAAAAACTTGGACAACTCTATTACCACAGATCTAACATTTTTGTTGGGCAACACTACTTGTAAAGGTAATGGGAGAAATTGTTTCATCAATACATGATAATCATGACTCTTCAATGCCATCAACTTTCTTTCTTTGACGCGTGCATTTGTAGCTATATTAGAAGAATACCCATCGGGAACTCGAGAAGACTTCAACAGCTTACAGAATAATTCTTTTTCCTCCTTCAAAGTAAAACATGAAGGTGGGATGATTTTTTAATTTCTGTCCTTGATAATGTGAAGTCTATTCCTTATGCCCATCTCTTCGAGGTCATATCAAGAATTTTCAGTGTCCTTTGACTTCTCCATTCCTAGCAGTGTGTGAATCAAACTCTCACATACATTCTTATCTATGTGCATCACATCAAGATTATGACATATAAGGTTATGCTTCTAGTATGGCAGCTCAAAAAATATACTTCGCTCTCTCCAGTTGTACGGTAAATTATCTACATCTCTAGTTTGATCTAGAACTTGACTTCCAGACAACATCTTAGGAGCACTTCTAAATTCTTCTTTTCTGTCAAATGATGAAGCATCTTTACGAAATTTATGATCCACTGGGAGGAACCTCCTGTGACCCATGAAACATGCTTTCTTACTATATGGTAGTCTCCATGGTAGAAAGGACATGCAAGATACCCACTAGTTTGCCAACCACATAGATAACCATATGCAGGAAAGTCACTTATTGTCCACAGTAAGGCAACATGCAACTTGAAAAACTCTTTACGATCAACATCATAAGTATCATCACCAGCTTCCCACAATTATTTTAACTCCTCAATCAAAAGTTGTAGGTAGACATCTATGTCCATTCTGGGTTGAGTTGGACCAGGAATAATCATCAACAAGATAAAATTTGGAGACTTCATGCACAACCATGGTGGCAAGTTATATGGAATCAATATGATAGGCCAAATGCTATATGATAGACTCATGAGGCCAAAGGGATTAAATCCATCAGAAGTTAATCCAAGGCGAACATTGCGAGAATCATAAGCAAACTTAGCATGCATATTATCAAATGTCTTCCATGCTGGAGAATATGCTGGATGTCGTAGAATCCCATCCTTGGTATGACTTTCATCGTGCCACCGCATTAGGGGTGATAGTTTCAAACACATGAACAATCTCTTCAACCTAGGAGTCAAGTAAAAGTAGCGTAGGACTTTACAAGGAACTCCTTTCTTGTTCGTATGAATGTTTTCTACACCAGCTTCGTCAATTTTGATTTCTTTATATCTAGAAACACCACATTTCAGACATGAAGTCTTATATGCAAAATCCTTTCGATACAAAATGCAGTTATTTTTGCAAGCATCAATTTTATCATAGTCAAGTCCATGGTCCCTGATTATTTTGCTAAATTCATAATAAGAGCCAGGCAACATCTCACCCTCTGGAAGCAATTCCTTCAAAAGCTCAAGTAGCTCAGAAAATGACTTATTACTCCAATTATTGACACATTTTATGTGAAACAACATCACAACAGTGTACAATTTAGAGTACTTCTTACTTCCAGGGTACAATTCATGTGCAATAATCTCTAATAGTTTGTAAAATTGCTCAGCTTCTGCATCATCAACAAATACAAATCGATGGTCGTTGTCTTCCATATTCTCTCCATCCTGTGATACACCATACGCATCATGCAACATGTCTCTCATGTCATCTTTGGATGTGTCATTTTGTATTTGTGAATGCTCAGAGCTATCAAATGAACCCTTACCATGAAAAATCTAATTTGTGTAGCTGGTCAAGAGTCCATTCCATAACAAGTGTTCAGTTGTGACTTGTCATTTCTGCCTATGCACATTTAAGAAATGCTTACAAGGACATAAGATAGTCCCATCTCTGCTGGATTTTGAAAATGCATGCTCTATAAATTGAACCACCCCAAGTAAATATGTTGTGCCTGTTCTATGTTTTTCATGGATCCAACTTTTATCTATCATGACTACCTATAAAAACCAATAAAAAAAGAATAAGAATATAAAGTATTGAAAAATCAGTATATAACTTTTTTTTGTTTTTTGGATAATTAAAATATTATTATGAACAAAAGGGAGTATAAGGGAAACAACAAAATCCCGTATACTATACAAGGTCTACAACAGACCCAACATCATGAGAGCCATGGTATCAACACCCACCATGCCCTTCGGGTTCACCTTGAAGAACCACCCAATACTATTGCTAATTACATCAAAAATGTTGAGACTATCCCTAGGCCGCTTGCCATGCAACCTATTGTTTCTTTCTCCCCATATGTGAAAGATGAGAGAGGTTAAGAAGATCCCTCCCAAGTTTCTATTCCTTTTATTGTTACTGGTCCTCTCCAAAATCCATCGCATCACCTCATTCAACTCCAAGGGGGCTTGGCCACCCCACCCAGACTTCAGTCCCCCCTCCTCCAGAGGTAGGCCGTATAGTCGCATTCAAAGAAGATGTGCTTGTGCATTTCAGTAGCCCCTTTGCACAT
Source organism: Alisma plantago-aquatica (assembly GCA_963693085.1). Lineage (NCBI taxonomy): Eukaryota > Viridiplantae > Streptophyta > Magnoliopsida > Alismatales > Alismataceae > Alisma > Alisma plantago-aquatica. The sequence goes on from OY856413.1 coordinate 290,973,418, forward strand.
CAAGCAGCAAGGGTCGCAATTAAGCCCCCACTCGATCAACCTGTCCTTGGTAGGCAGGCGCCCCATGATAGCCCTATACGCACCAAAGCTCCACTTTGGGCATAAATTCTTCATCCAGACAATCGAATGCCATAGGACCTGTGGTATATGCCTGTTAAGATTCCAAGGTCTGAACTGTGTAAGCAAGCCGCCATTCTGGACATGCAGCACAAAATGGCTATTCATTTGTTCCCGAGCATCAACCATTTTCCTCCAAATCCTGGAATCATTTGGGTAGCAGCCATTCCCCAAGGCCCCATAGCTTTCAGTCATCCATATCTCCCACGGAGAGTCCAAATAGTTAAGGAATCTGTACACTCTCCTATTAGTCGCTCCCCAAGCACTGTCCATAGGACAGGTGAGGCCTAAACCACCAGCGCAGTATGGTTGAGCAACAATTTTCCAGCTAATACTATGAGCACCTCCACCCCACAAAAAGCTAGCATCAATCACTTTGAACTTGTCAAGGATGAACCCAGGTAGCTCAGTTTGTCTGCACCAGAAATTGACCTTAGCTTTAAGGACCGACTAGATCAGGACAGCCCTTCCAGCCATGGATATTTGAAGCCCACTCCATTTCTCAACTGTGGTTCTCATGTCATCCACACACCTCATATAATCCAAACCTTTGCCTCTCCCACCCGACAAGGGGATGCCTAAATATTTCATTGGGAAAAAACCTTCAGATAGGCCAATCACATCCCTCAGACGGCCCCTTCTAGTGTCACATGATCTAGAAAGAAAAACATGATATTTAAGTTCACTCATATACAAATTCGTCATCTTCCCAAAAGCCTTCATCAGTCTTCTCACATATCTCAAATATTTGCAGTGACCAGCAATGAAGAAAAGCACATCGTCCGTGAAGATCATACGAGATAAAACTTTTGTACCTTTGACCTTAAATGGTTTGCACGCCCCTCCTGTTCAGCTAACTTAGTTAAGAAAGTCAGATTTTCCAAAATCAGTGTGAAAAGAAGAGGGGACAGAGGGTCTCCTTGCTGGAGGCCATTAGTCGCCTTGAAGAAAACATAAGGAACACCATTGATAAGCACAGAAAAGGAGGTGGCTTGCACACACTGTTTAATAACCTCAATCCATCTCTTAGAAAACCCCAACGCCTGCAATGTACTCCAAAGAGCATCCCAACTAACATGATCATAAGCCTTGGCAATATCCAGCTTAATGCAAGCCTTCTAAGAAGTGTTCTTCACACCAAAGTCGAGTAGGAACTCACTCGTTAGAAGTGTGTTTTCAGATATAGACCGATCTTTAATGAAGGAAGCTTGATTCGGGGAAACCAAATCAGGGAGGATAAATTTTAATCTGCTAGCCAAAACCTTTGCAATCACCTTGTATATAACCGAACAACACGCTATAGGCTTAAAGTCAGAAATGGCAGCCGGAGACGACGACTTCGGTATCAGCCTAATGAAGGCATGGTTGGCTTGCCTCACCATTCTACCACCCACCAAGAACCAACGAACAACTCTGCAGACATCCTGGCTAACAAAAGGCCAACAAGATTGAAAAAATTTAGCATTGAAGCCATCGGGCCCTGGTGCCTTAGAAGCACCAATGGAGAACACTGCTTTCTTTATCTCCTCATCATCCTCTAGTCTCAAGAGTTTCCTATTCATCTCCTCAGTGACACGTCTTTGGATTTTGGAATGGGATTGATCATGTCTGCTCTCACGATTATACAGCCCGGAGAAGAAGTCCACCGCCATCTTAGCCATCTTGTCTTCTTCATCAACTAGAGTCCCCATAGGAGCAATGAGGTTATGTATGTGATCTCTCATTTCATTTTTCTTCACAGCTGCATGGTAGACTTTCGTGTTTCTATCACCATCTTTGACCCAATTCGTTCTACTCCTCTACCAATAATAAACCTCCTGTGCTTTTTCCAATTGTAAGAGGTGTTTTCTGGCAACCTCCTCATTCTTCATGTATACCACAGAAAGTGGGACCTCCCTCAAATTTCTAGCAGCAATTTCAAAATCATTTCTGGATTCCTTAACCAACAGATCAAGATTAACCATATCCTTAGACCACACCTTCAGAGCAAGTTTCAAAGCTTTTAGTTTATCAACTACAACAAAAAGAGGATTACCATCCACATTCCTAGACCATGCCTTCTTCACAGTGTCTTCAAACTTATTTCACAACAGCCAATGATTAAGGAATCGGAAAGGCCTATTAGGAACAATCTTATGGATGAGATCAACTTCCATCCAGGCATGGTCACTATTGGGATGTGCTCCCAATGAGACCGATGCATTTGGGAACACCTCCAGCCATTTCACATTGACAAGGCCCCTATCAAGGTTACTAGCAATACGTCTCACCGGATTTCTTTTATTATGCCACATAGTTACTCCACCCTTCATATTCAGCTCAATGAGGTTAGCTTTATTGACAACATCATTAAACCTTTCGAGGATCGAATCTGGAATAGGAAGGCCACCCATCTTCTCCTTGGCCTTCCTAGTGTTGTTAAAGTCACCCACCACCAGATGAGGCAAGTCATGCTATGTTGTGCTCACTAGGTACTCCCACAACCTTCTTCTATCTTTCTTAGAATTGGAACCGTATACAACTGATATAACACAATGGAAACCACCCTGATTGATGCAACTCAACAACATAAGTTGGTCAGAGTTGAATATTACCTGCACATCCCAACAATTCGGTTTCCACCCCACAGTAATTTTTCCTCCTTCAATCTACTCTAGATTATTAGGAAACCTCCATCCTCTAAGAAAAAGACCATCCACTCTCTCCTTTCTCTCCCTTCTTATCCTGGTCTCTAGGCATATGACAATCTCAGCCTCCTTCTCATGTATTATATGTCTAAGGACCCTCTGCTTACAGGGAAGAGAGGCACCCCTGACATTCCAGGTGAAGATCTTCATCTAGAGGTCTTGGACTATCCCCCTCTGCCCAAGGAGGTACCACCTCACCCTCTTCCTCTCCCTCGCTCCCCCTTATCTCCACTGGAACCACTTCTAGTAATGCGCCTAGCAGTACTCAGCATCAACTCGTCTTCACCAAGAAGATCATCGAGAACCTAGAACAGATTGGTTGCTGTTAAGACTACATCAGGCACAAAGTCCTCTGGATCAACAGGATCCCGCCTGGAGCTTTCCGCAACTTCTTTTCCTTTTCCTTTAGGCAGAGCAGTGCTATCAGCACCTTCAAGCTTGAAACCTATTCGAGCAACAACTCCCACAGATTCTTCGGTCGCTACTTCATTGATTACCTCCACAACCACCTTCTCCCATCCAGCTAACAGCAGGTTGTCCTGAGGAATGCTTTGACCTACATCTTGGCCTGTGAGACCCTGCGGTGGGGTGTTGCCGGGTCTGCTCCATTCCTTTGTCCTCCTTCTATTGGGTCTAACGCTCATTGATCTGCCCCTCTCAGTATTCATGACCAGGTTCATCTTCTTATTTATATGGCAGCCTTCAGACATATGCCCAAACACCTTGCAGGTGTGGCATATGTCTGGTAGAGCATCATAAATCACCCTGACCTCCATCTCCTTCCCGCTGGGTAGTTCAATCATAACAACAAGGGGTGGAGGTTTATCAGATTTGATCTCAATACACAGGTGAGGGGCACCGGAGTAACGCCCATCATCCATGAAATCAACCACTTTCGGTGTTCCAATGGCATACCCCATGATAGTGAGGGCACGCCGGGTCCAGTGTCTGCCCAAGTCCGGAAACGTCACCCAGACAGGGGCTGAAACAAGCCTTGCCCTATTAACATCCATGTCAGGCGTCCACTTGGACGTTAGGACCAGTTTACTATTGAAGAACCAGGGCACTTTTTCAGTCGCCTTCTTCATGTCCTCTTCCGACGCGAAGCGAGCGAGAAAAAGACCCTCTTTCACTGGCGAGAGCTGCAGCTCTCCTTTAGGCTTCCACGAACGCAGCATCCACCCATAGATCTGCTGGATGATCACCTTCTTACCCAAGATTTACACCACGATCGAAGTCTGACGGAACTCATCCATAGCCTTCATAACCAGTTCCGCTTACTTCATCCAGGGCTTGCTGTCGTCCTCTCTGAAGAATGGGTCTTTTGGATCCTCCGGTAGGTCAACAGGTCGGCAGGACAAATTGACATGGAATTCCGAAACCCTATCCACCCACAACACTTCACGGGGATCTCCCATCGTAGGAGACACCCCATCGGCCTCCCCAGATGCCGCCTCGCCTGTCTCCGCCTCACCAGATCTGCTCGTCATCGTAACCTTGTGGCACCCCAAAGCATCGACAGCCACGACGTCGTTGCACACGCCACCGGGCCCCCGTCCTGCTCCAGGACAAGCAGCGACAGATGCGTCCAGGGGGAGGGAGACCGCTGAGGAAACCCATATGTCGTGAGGGCAGCGGGGAGGGGGGAGAGAGGGAGCGGGTGACCTAGAGAGAAGCCAGAGCTCGCTTCCTAGAGAGAGAGGCGCAATTATATAACTTATTTTCAATACTAAAGGCTCCTATATAAACTGTTTATTAAGATGTTTTGTAACTCTGCGCTATTATAGATTCCCATCAGTCATGTAGTTATAGGTCATTGCTCATTTGAAGTACAACAACTTCTACAATATAAACAAAAGTCTCAATAATGTTGCCATGGTAATAGTCAAATGTAACCCAACGAAAAGTCCCATATAATCCTAGTATGATTATTTAAATTCAATCTACCATGATTGGTGCCTAGAAGGATGTAATCAAAGAGAACATGAGACCATGAAAAGATGAAGGGGAGCTAGATTCAATTTGTATATATAGAACATATATGCATTACCAAAAGTAGTGATTCAGTCAATTTTATACAACTCAAACACATATATGACATGTGTTTGTGGTTGCGGTGTTTAGAAACAATACAACACAGAAACAGAATCACCAGAATATAGTAAATACCAAATAAGCTCTACATAACAGACATAATTTTAATGCTCTATACTCTAGTCCTCATACAGAATTATGTGAAGTATATGTATCTTGGTCCTGACTATTTTTCCATTCCCAGTAGTTTTTCCACAACTCTCCCTAGTTCATGGGCCCTCTGAACTAGCAAAATGATGAATGTCATATTCAATTTTCTATTCCGGTTTTGACATCATCGTAACTCACCAATATATTCTAGGTGTTTACAACATTTCTTAGAACACTTTCTATTTGATTTGTGGTTGTTTCAGGAGGGGTTGGGGAAGTGAATGTTGTACTATGTGTCATTTATCATCATTAATATTTCATCAACCTTAAGGATATCTTTTTAATTTCCATATTGATCATATCAATTTGACATTTAATGTTTCTAATATTTGTTTTGGTACTGCGCTATGGCTCCAATTCCGAAACAATGGCATATGATTTGGTCCTGGAAGTTGCAATTAAAGTTCAAGATTAACTGGATCAAATCAAGGAAATGAATAGACAAATTTGTTTTGGTTAGAGTGAGGTTAACGATTTAGGTGGGTAATAAGGATAACTGTAGAATGTTTGAGACCTTGATCTTTTTTAGCTCATCGTAAGCATTTACATATGTCCTAGAATCTTAAATAGATGTACCAATACAACGTAATAATTGATGTTGGACCAACTGATAAGCTTGTATATCATAAATATATGGATATTAGAAAACAAAATATAGAAACACCAAATTCAACCAAGAAGAGTAAACGTGAGAAGCAGTGGCAGAGATAGAAATTAGGAGTAGGTGAGTCAAAATTCAAAATCTATTTTTATGACTATAATATTAAATTCTAATTTTATGACTATGATCTTTTTCAGTTATGTAAAAAGGCTAAAGAATAATCATTTCAAAATAACCAGATATAAATGTAAAAGAAGATTAACATAAAACAATTAATTGTGGTTACGTTTCCTAAAATCATTGCCTAATAACATCCATATCAAAATCTGTAGAGATATTTTCTTGAGTATAAAGCACCAAATATCTTTTTGATCCTACTAATTGATGGTTCCATTGAATTTTTTCTTAGTTATGCATTCTTAAATCTTTTATTGATTCCTATTTATATATAATTCAAATTTATAAAATTAAATAAGACTGAACTAATCAAGCAGGATAGATCATAAAGGAGATGGGAGAACTATGAGAAGAGAGGCTAGTGAATATACATACCTAAAACTTGATGAGAAATGTAAATGCCTTCCTCCCACTACAATAATTCAGAGATATTTCTCCAGCATCACCCAGAAGTTATAACGGATGCATGATGCCCATGAAAATATTAAATCAAAAAAAATCTAGTCTTGCCTTCCCACAACGGTCTAGTGTAGATTAGTGTAATAATAAGGGATACTAGATGATTGTACGAAAGGCAGCAATGTGAATGAACGTGTAATGTTACTAAATGATCCTTTTGTTAACATGGATAGAACATATATTGTACTAAAAGAATTCAGTAGCGACCATCAATCTAGCATTTCCTGGAAAAAATTTAACCGAGGGGGAATAGAACAAGACCTGCTCCCAGCCTCACACTACTAATTCTGCAACAACCAATCCATCTTAAACAAAACATAGGGTCACCAATGCCTCACTAGACATCTCACCAGTTGTTATCTCTCTCTAGGGTGCTAGAGGGCACCATCGGCTGCCACAAGGGAGTTGCCAGAAACTTAAGGCACAGAAGGAAAATACCTTTGTATTTGTGTAATCATTTTCCGAGTTAAATACTGACTCAGATATTCACAGTCCTTGATATGGTCTGGTTTCCTATTCTATTCATGCCTATTTTTGTTTGGGAATATTGAGTTCCCTAGCTGTAGGGAAGCTGACAGTGGTCACTGACAATCTAAATCGTGAGGTGAATGTTTAATCAAACGTCAGATTGTCAAACGCTTTCATTTACTATTTAGGCTTCCGATAATGAAGAATAGACTCTCCCCTCACAGCAAATTCAGGCAGTGATAAATTAACCAGGGTCTTGTAACACTTCGGATGAGGCAAGTCCCAATGTGGATCCACCACTGGTGAGAAGCATGTCGATACAATTTAAAAAGAGTTAAAGAGTTCCAGGTGAGAACACACCCCTGCTTTGATTCTCGGCATTAGAGAGGCTCGACTCAACTCCTAAGTGTTGGATAGGCTTGGTTCGGGGGAGGCAGGCGATCGGGGGAGCCGCTACGTCGACGAGAGATCCTGCTTCACGTGATCGGGTCAAAGGCTGGGAGGCGGCCTTCAAAAAGGGAAGTCCACCGCGTGGAGGCTCAGAAAGGGAAGTCCACAGATGGGGGTTTGATGGAGCGCTCAACATCAGGGAGGCTCGGAAAGGGAAGTCTGCCGATGGGGGTTCGATGGAGCACTCAACGTCAAGGAGGCTCGACTCGGATCGATGGCGTCAGGGAGGTAGGCGATCGAGAGAGCTACGACGTCGATGATGGATCCTTGGCGTTGCGTGATCAGGTCGGAGTCTGGGAGGTGCAAAACCGTTCGCACAAGGCGTGGGGGATTATGGGGAGAGAGTGCGGGAGTTTTTCCCTTTAGTCCATCTCGTTACATTTTTTTTGGATACAATTAAGAGGAGTAAAATTTGTAGCTACATCTTATTTATGAAGGTGGCTACAATTATTTAAGTTACACAAATATATTTTATAAGTAAAAATAGCTCTCGCTACACATAAATTAAATGTAACTTAAACTGTTGTAGCTAAATCATCTTTTTTTGTAGTGAGTTGGTACTAAGTAAGATGATAAGATACATGTTTATGTTCATAAGATATAGGGCATAGTGAATGCTCATGGTTTGATTACAATAATGTAATTTGTTTACAAGATATAGCTTTGTGCTTCATGTAGTTATAATCATGGATGTTGATCCAATCATGTACCTTCAAACTTAATAGCATGATAATCATAAAGATCTATGTTTGGTGATTCAGTTATCTCTCTCAATATGCATACTAACAATGCAGGTGTATCAAATGAATTCATAGCTAGGTAAGAGCTATGAGGTATATGTGTTTTGAATAACACTGAATAATGATAATCCTTGATTGATGGGATAACATGTATCACCCATATGATGTGAAAAGGTCTGTTGACATACTAAAGGATGAGTGCCTAGTTGAGGTGTTATCCTCTGATGTTGAGATAAGGGATTGCTATCCTATGGTGATGATGTAAGCCTTGAGAGGCAGTGGCATTCTGTGATGAGGAATTGAGATCCCATGGTAATAATGCAACTCAATGTTGTTTAAGTTTTACAACTTGGTTGCCTCAACAATCTACTTAAAATATACTAATTAATTACAGTGGAACATATCATGTAGTTTGCCCTGGCCATAGATCCATCATCATCAGTAGTTGGTGATGGTGAAACGGGTTCTCCTGCGGGTTAACACGAAAGTGCATATTCTTGAATATGCGTGGTTGCTCCTAGCCAAAAATAGGAGGATTAGAGTGCAACTTTGGTTGTAGACTCCAGAGCATAGTTTCAGGCCCGTGGCTCAATAAGAAAGAGCATCGTGAATAGGCCCATGGCTCAGGATGTGTGATAAGATCATGGTCAACAGGCCCATGACTCAATGATTATGGAGCATGGTGAATAGGACCGTGGCTCATATCACTAGCGCCGATACCTATACCAAGGTGGGCTAGGCAGTGGGTAGGTTGACCATGTGGGGATGCGGCCACCTAAGCATGAGACTGTGGTCCTGCTTGTTAAGCACTCGTACACTGTCCATGAGGTGGTGAGGTCGTGGAGTCTGACTCTTCCATTGACCTTGTATGGCACCGACTTGGGATTCACAGCCGATGGTTGGATTTGAGCGGTACGACTCACTTCCTCAGGGCATGATAATACGTAATCCAGCCAAATAGTATATACTTCTTAGGGCAAAACACAGAACATTGATTGATGCCTTGCTTGTATAGTTGATCTAGATATACCTTACAGTTATTTGTACGATCCATATATTTTGTGATAAGTTCTTATAAAGCTTATCTTGTCAATCATGTTCCATAAAGAAATATCTGGTTATATTCCTCCCAGATATCTTAGTAAGTTGTTAATAAGGTTTAAGTTCTGCTCAGTATGCTGCACATATGAATTGCTTATAATAGTATCTGCTTTACCTGTTCTAGCTTTCTTGAAGTTTTATAGTTTCGGCGGGGAGTTATGTTTCTTGCTGGGACTGTGTGTCTCACCCCGTTGGTTTACAACCATTTTAGGTGATCATTCTAGAAGTGGCGGTGACTGTGAGGTTGCGGACGAGCAATAAGAAGAGTAGTACGAGGCAAGAGATGGATATGCTGCTGTTTTGGTTGTTTTGTAGTAGAGTCCTAGAGTCATCCCTATACTCTCAGGTCCTCAGAGGTGTTTTGATGATGTTTTACGATGTATAGCTGATGTAGCTTTGTATATCCTACTGCTGGCCTGATATGGCCCGTTGTGTATGTATAAACAGGTGATGAACTCTGGTGCTGACAGGACAACTAGTTCCTATAGGCTGTGGACAAATATCAAGGCTTGTAAATATTTATCTAACATCTTTTTCTTGCAGGATAAGAATCTTGATGTAATAGTTCTCTTTTATCTACTTTCCGCAATCGGTTTATATTAACCCATGTTTTTGGTAATATGTGATTTATGGTGGTTCCGCGCATTTTCGCATGGCATCTCGTTGTTTGTGTGATGGAGGGATGTCACACTTTAGATGACTATGCTATAAATATTGATTGTTTGAGTTATCAAATTTTATTCTTTTAGTATTTTATGTTACAAACATTTATCTTTAGATCCATCAAACAAAGATCATAATATATTGGCGGCATTGCCATAAAAGATCTCATCCTTTAGAAATAGAACTTGACTATACTTTATTTGATTATGATATACATCCTTATCCATACACGATGTAGAAAGTAAAATGTTCCTATTTATTGGAAGATATGAAATATCAATTCATAAACTCTATTACATGCCCTTTAGGATGTGATAAACTATGTTGTAGAAGAAACTCTTGCTCCATTTCTAACAAACAAACTGACCTCTCCCTTAATAAAAGATTACTTGTTTTCAAGTCCCACATATTCAAACATATGTGAGATCTACATCTGGTATCATATACCCAAGGCTCAAGAAGTAGTTAAATTTATCTCATGACGTATATACTTGAAGGGGAGTTCCATATCCCCTCCTTTTCTCCTTTAGATCCTCTAGGTAGAGAGGGAAATTCCTTTTCTAGTGCCTAGGTTGGAGATAGTGGTGACAATTATCTCCCTTATTCACCCTTCCTTTTGTCTTAAGTGATGAAGACTTGGGCTTCTGGCTAGCTTTAGAACTCTTCTTATCTTTTCCTTTGCCTTTACACTTTCCCTTGGGTCTTCTTATCATCATCACAAAATTAGGCTTATCTTTCTTCATTGTACCTCAATTGTTCTTAACATACCAAGTAACTTTGTCAACAACTTGTTAAAGTCATTCATGTTATAGTTCATGACAAACTGACTGTATGACTCTGGAAGTGATGGCAAAATCACATCAATGGCCAACTCTTGATCCATGGAAACTCCTATTCTAGAAATGTTGTCCCTATACCCAATGAGCTTGAGCACATGAGTACCTACTAGATCTCCTTCTGCCATTTTACATTTGAACAATGCCTTGGAGACATCATATCTCTAATGTCTTTCATGATCTTGGAACATGTTCTTAAGACGTGTTACCATATCAATAACATCCATGTTCTCATGTTGTATTTCCCACTCATAGTTAATGGAGCACAACATTAGATATTTGACATCAATGGCATCTTCAGTGCTTCTTGTAAGCATCCCTATAAACCTTAGGTGCAATGGGAGCAAGCTCTTCCGGCTCTTGTGTTTCCAAGACATAGAGCTCGCACTCCTATGTGAGAACAATTGTCAGCATCCTGAACCAGTCATGGAAGTTATTCCCATTTAAATCACAGAGAAAAAGTGTTGTGTGTTTCCATTTGATTCCACAAGAGAAATTTGCAATTTGTGACAAAACATTTTTTATTTGAGTAAAATTTTATGATCTTTAACGAGTCCTTTAATTAACTATCACTCTCATTATTTTTTTCAAATTGATAATTCTCACTTATCAATTCGGAATATTGCAGTACATAAACTTCTAATGAGACAAGATCCAAAACAATTGAGTTATTACCCGACCAAAGCCATTGTCCCTAATCAATCATTAAGGTAGACAACTTCTGCCAATTACATCTAATGCCATTCTTAGATAGATGATATGCGCAACTCCTTACCATAGTCATATGCATGCATCTAGGTGCTTAACATCATTAAGGACACCTATTTAAGCGTGACCCTAGAGCCAACCCAATAGAAATGCACCCCACTTGGTAGACCCATATAACTTCCATCACACTCCCATGAGATGGATAGAGCACCACGCTTGGCGTGCCCACACATAATTGATCATGCTTTTCATGTGTGTTGCTAATGGAAAGCCTGTTAGACTTCATATGTTTGATTGAGGGAATTTACATATATACACACACACACACACACACACACTATATATATATATATATATATATATATATATATATATATATATATATATATATATATATATATACATACATACATACATACATTCATACATACATACATACATATCCAATCACCACATATTATAGTATGTATCATATACATGCTATATTCCACAAATGAAAACATGCAATTAAAACATAAGCGATGGTTGTCCATACTATTGTATTTGTAACATCCCAGGATTTGAGGCCTCGGATAACATGATCTTAAAAGGAATGATTGGACTACCCATATCACCAAGGTACACCTCCTTTTCCAAGAGCCCATCACTAAGAACTCCATAGTTAAGCGTTCTCAGCTTGGAGTAGTATTGGGATGGGTGACTTGTCAGGAAGTTGATCCTGGCATACACGTGAGTGAGGAAAAAGTGCACAGTTGAGGCTAGTGGTGGTCAGTGGGGACAATCGTCATTCCTGAAACACTACTAGAGCCTTGAGTAGTGGGCCCATGCATTATAAAATGGTATCAGAGCCATAATCCCTCCAGTAGGTGGGGCCCAATGGGCATGGCACGCCAGTCTTGAGCCGTGCGGTCCAGGCATGTAGGAAAGGGTTGTCCATGGTTTACGTAGCCACCCTTGCACTGGTATTCCGTGATCGGGAGCTGGGTGTCCATGGGCCATTGTGGGTCTGTATTGAAATGGGGAAGAGATTATGATGCCTTATAGTTGAGTCTTGACGAGGACATTAAGAGTCTAAGTGGGGGTGATTGTAACATCCCAGGATTTGAGGCCTCAGATAACATGATCTTAAAAGGAATGATTGGACTACCCATATCACCAAGGTGCACCTCCTTTTTTGGGAGCCCATCACTAAGAACTTCATAGTTAAACGTGCTCAACTTGTAATAGTACTAGGATGGGTGACATGTCGGGAAGTTGATCCTGGCATGCATGTGAGTGAGGACAAAGCGTGAAGTTAAGGCTAGTGGTGGTCTGTGGGGATAGTCATCATTCATGAAACTCTACTAGAGCCTTGGGCAGTGGGCCCAGGCATTGCATTATTTTCTTAGAGCCACAAGGAACTACCACCACCTAGGTCTGCATCTCACTCATGAACATGCTCTTGGTGTATATTTGTGCTTGAATCAATCCAGGTTGATCGATTCAACTCTTGAACTAGTCCGCTCACCTCTTGGTCAGTCGGTTGGTCCGTTAGACTGGTTAGTTGGTCTTCTGTCTAACATTTTCTGGACAGCTCCAATCGATCATTTGGGCCACCAACCAATTGGTTTGTTTCTTGTTTTGATCCTCCTTGGTCCTCCAGTTGGTCGGCTCATCTTCAAGATAATCAATTTCTCTAGCATCATCATTATAAGAATTTTAAAAATTATCCTAATACTATAAATTTATTACATGGTAATTGAGAAACCTTGAGTTTCATTTGAGGGGAGCATAGTAAGGAAGAATAATTCTTTTACATGTTGGAAGAAGAAGGTAGAGGCTCAAAATGCCAACTGAGATATAAACAAGAATAAACAACTATTTGATCTAGGGCTCTAGAGGGGGGTGAATAGATTTTTAAAATTCTCACAAGAATAATTAGACCTTCAAATTATATCAATTGAAACCAAATGCTAAAATTGAATTTGAAGTCCTATCTAAACAAGCATAGCAAGGATGAGAGAGATAGAAACAAACACTTGGAAAAGGTGTTTGGAGTGGTTCCAATCTCCAAAATAGGAGACCGTCTATCAACTAACTAGAGAGGTCAACATCTAGGATTTTGCAACCCATGTATACTTATATTCCATTATAAGAGATACAAGTAGACCACCTTACATCCAAGGACTTATCTATCCAAGTCAAGCATTTTTCACCTACACAAGGAGTTAGCCACTTGATCAAGATGTCTTCAGCCTAAACCAAGGACTTACCCACACTTGCATCAAGTCTTTGGCCTCGTAGGTATTACCCACTCTTCTTGAATATTCCACCTTATCCTTCTCCTTCACTTGGAGAAGATCTTCACACCTTCTTCAACCTTGAATAAGAACAACAATTCCTAATTCACTCGGAGAAGATCACTTCATCCTTTGCTCTTTGAGAAAGGGGATTGGGAAGATGGAAAGATGGAGGCCTCTATAAGATAACATTGAGGTATCTCTCTCACAACATGCCTAACTCACTCATAATCACGAAATGATTTGTAAATGAGAGATGAAAAGGGTCTCAAAGGGTTGTAGCACACTCAACTATATTAAGGACCAAGGATAGCATAAATTAGAAACCTTAGAATGAAATCTAAGAGATCCTATTTATAGCTGGGAGTGTTCCCTTGAGTGTGGGATCACTTAAGAATGAAAAATAGCAATTTTACAACTTGCAACAAATCTATTTTCATTTCTAAAAAATCTCCAATGGTGGAATCACTTTTTCTACATTTTCCATACAGTACATTCGGTCGAGTTTCAATAAAGGTAACTTGATCAATCCACTAACTGACAAAGCCAATTTTCAAACTATTGGTCAAATTTGTCTTGGGGTAACTCGACCGATCAACCAAAATCAACTTTGGTCAGTAGGTCAGCCGGTCTTATTTTGTGAGTGTGCAACTCGATCGATGTAATCATTTTAGAAAATCCATCATGGATCGGTCGAGATTCAAACTCGACTGATCAAGTTGTTGTGACAAATTTTCCAAAATGATTTTTAAGTGATTAAATGATGTAATTAAGTGTCCCTAGTTTTTTCACATCTTAGTTACAAGTCATATCATCAATACAAATGATTTAAAAATATACTAAGTTGATTTGGAGGATTTTCCAAAAAGTGCATTTGCATTGCTTTTGACTTGAACTTGGACAAGCTAGGGCTTGTGTAATTTGATCCTTTTCATCTACCTAAAACCTAAAATCAATCTTAAACAAACATATTAGATACATATGAATGGAATGGTTGAGTCATTATCAAAATATGGAAAATGTATAACTCTCAAGTCAACATTCTCCCCCTTTTTGAGAATGACAAACCATTTCCCAACATAATGAAAAGGATATGTAAAGTTATACCTTAACCTTGTGGATTGCAAGGGGATTCAAAAATTTGAACAATGTGAATTTCTCCCCTTCAATCTATGCTCACTCTTACCTGCATAGTTAGTCTTTCTACACAAAGCTATATAACATGTATACTATATGGTCCTTTAGAAAGTCACACGATAAAACATATATTTGACAAGAAAAGGATCACATAGGCAGTAAAAACAATGTGGTTGAGCTTCAAAACATAGAACTTCTCTCCCCTTTTGGCATTATCAAAAAGTAGGGGGGGTAGAAGAGCATACAAAGGGGTCTTCTACAAGCACAACCAAAACATCCAACCACAAGATAAAACATGCAACCACATAGCACATATCAAACAGAGACGAGAGAGAAACAAGCAACCAATGTAATAATCAAAATATGGTGATTATACCAATAACTCATATGATAGAACATATAAAGAGTTATGGTACGTAGGATTAAGATTACAACACTGAGGCATGCTATCAAAATAACTACAAGTCAAAATGATGAAAGCAAAATATGATGATAGAAATAGTACATCTCAGATAATGTGCCCATATGTTTTTAGTACAAAATAGCCTAGAAAGACATATAAGATCAACATCTAAGACTATGAACTAAAACATATAAACATCTATGGCATCTATATCCATGACATCATCATCGTCAGCTTCAGGCTCATAGTCATCATCTTCATTTGAAGGTGCAATAACATCACCATCATCACCAGAGCCACCAACAAAGTCGTCATCATCATCATCATCAAAACCATCAACATCATTGTCTCCATCATCAGATGCCTACTCATCAGTAGCAACAACTTCCTCATCAATCTAGTCAGGAATCTCCTCATTGACAGAAGGACCGAAACCACGACTGGGCCACATGGCATTCTGCTCAACCCAAGACATACCAAGGTCATGTTTCTCTTGGGCTTGAGGAAAAGTGGAAGAAGAGGTGCCAAGTCCTACAAGTAGGGTATCTATGGGGCCAGCAGGGAGAGGTAGCACTCCAACGGTAGGTGCAGAGGTAGATCCACCAAAAGTAGAGGGTTTAGCAGTGGAAGCAATAGGTGGAGGGGCCAGGTAGAAGTGATTATATGTAAAGGAAGCATAATCACCACTTGGGTAGGGATGGTAGGTAGGATAAGGATGGGAAAATGATAGGTTCATGGTAGACATGATAGAACATAGATCCTGATGTAGATGCTCTTGAACTTGAAGGTTATATGACTGTTGATGCATCATATATCCCATAAGGGCTTCATTTAATACATGGAACGAGGTGTGAGAAGGTCGGGATGGTGGTGGAGGTGGAGGTAGAGGTCCATGTGTGGTGGAAGAAGATGGAGGAAAGCTTGTCTAAATTGTGGTCTCACTGATACAGACTCCCTTTCTAGAAGGTTTGTAATGAAGATCATGAAAAAGTGACTTCCCAGTGGCAGATTGGAAAATACCACAAATCTGGGCTAGGTAGGGTGGGTGGGTACCTCGGGTGTTCTTCATGGAGTCGAAGCAGGTCATATGGTGAAGAATGTATCTAGGCCACTTGACTTTGATGTTCTTCATAAGGCAAAACATAATCACCACGGTCTTCTCTACAATGTCAGTTTGATTCTTTTTGGGATGAATATTGCAATTGACTACCAAGGCAAGAATGCAGTTTTTAAGGTCCAAGGCAGAAGAGGGAAGGGTGGACTTCCTCTTGTATAGAAACTGAGACTTCTTCAAGAACTTATGAATGTCGGGGAGAGTGAGATCATATTTCTTGTAGAAGGCTTCAGGGTCTAACAAGTCAAAATACTTAGAGTAGTCTTTCCTCCATGTTGTGGTTACCTCACTACCACTGAAAAAGGCATTCATCATATTTTCTGAGATAGTGAATTTCTTACCGACAATCATGGAAGTAAGAATTACTTGAGTATTAGGTGTGGGTACTAGAGTGTCATAATTCCATGACAAATTGTTATAGAATTCAAGAACCGCCTTAAGCTTCTGATGGAGTTGTGATAGCATGGGCATTCAACACTCGGGGCAGCAAGGTGGTGATCATACAACAACTCGACTACCTCATCTATGACCTTTTGTCTATGCGTACGAGGCTCAAGCAAGGCACAAAAGGGGAAAGGGTTCCTAGGAAGGATCTCCTTGTACCTATTTAGAGCTTTGTCAGAGACAAATAAGGTATCATCAGAAAGAATGAGGTGGGAGTTGGATGAAGAGGAAGGTGCTCTGGAGGGGAGGCTCTCTTTCTCCTATTTGAATCCATGGAGACAGGAAGAAGAAGATTGAGGGGACAAAAATGAAAGAAGCACCTCCAAGAGTCATCCAAATACCTTGGGATGCTAGACAAGGAAGCTAGGAAGGGAAAACTAGGGCTATCTAGGACTAGGAAAGGGAAGGGTGTGTCTAGGGTTGAGAGCTTGAGGGAGATGGAGAAGGAATCCGTCAATTTTTCTTTAGTTGAGAGGGAGAAAAGTCGGTCGAACCATACTTATGTTTTTCTCCAGATTAGCTATCAGTCGAGTTCTATGAGATAGAAACTCGACCGGATGGCTTTTTAGAAAAGCCCTCAGCCACGGATCGGTCGAGTTGGCAACTTGATCGATGGTCAACCTGATCCATCATTAGAAATCTTAGATTCTAGCCATTTGAGTGCTAATTAAGTTTAATTTTCTAGTCCATTTTTTATTTTAAACATACTTAAGCATATATCACTCATCATTGGGTACTATTTAGTGATAAAATGAGTGTTTGCAAAAAATACCCTAAACTAACAAAACACAAGGCATAAGAACATGAAATTTTAACACTTTTGCAGGAAAGGTTGATCAAGACATGAGCAAAGCATATAGGATAGATACCAACTAACTAGAAGGCATATTAGATTCATCCAAAGCATTTAGAGCAGTTTAGATCTAATAAAATTGAATTTCTCTCTAGCTAGTGGTTTAGTTAAAATGACCGCCAACTAATTCTCTATGTCCACATGCGTGATATAGATATCCTTTTTGGCAATGTGATCATGAAGAAAATGATGATGAACCTCTATATGCTTGGATCTACTATGCAATATAGGGTTGTAAGATAAGTTGATTGCACTAGTATTATCACAATAGATAGGAGACACATCAAAATAAATGTTAAAGTCTTAGAGCATTTGCTTCATCCATAGAACCTAGCCACAACAACTCCCAGCTGCAACATATTCATCCTCTATAGTTAATAGAGTCGCTATGCTCTGTTTCTTGGAAAACCAAGACACCAAGCATGGTCCTAGGAGGAATCAAGGTGCCACTTGTGTTCTTTCTCAATCAAGAATCCTACATAATCCACATAACTATAAGTAGTAAGAGTAAAGTCACTTGACTTGGGATACCATAGTCCACATTTTGGGTTTTGTCTAAGTACCTTAAAATCCTCTTAACAACTATAAGATTTGATTTCTTGGGATTTTATTGAAAATGAGCATAAAGCCAACACTAGACATTATGTCAGGTGTAGAGGCAGTTAAATAAATAAACTTCCAATCATACCTCTATAGAGATTCTCATCCACTTTCTCACTGTAACGCCTGGGCCCACTGCCCAAGGCTCTAGTAGAGTTTCCGGAATGACGACTGGCGCCACAGACCACCACTAGCCTTAACTGTGCACTTTGTCCTCACTCACACGCAAGTCGGGGTCAACTTCCTGACTGGTCACCCATCCTAGTACTACTCCAAGCTAAGCATGCTTAACTATGGAGTTATTTAGTGATGGGCTCCCAGAAAAGGAGGTGCACCTTGGTGACATGGGTAGTTCAATCATTCCTTTTAAGATCAACTTATCCAAGACCTCAAATCATGGGATGTTACAATCTCCCCCACTTAGACTCTTGACATCATTGTCGAGGCTCAACTATATGGCCTCATAATTTGACCTCATTTCAGTGCAGACCCACAATGGCCCATGGACACCCAGCTCCCGATCACGGAATACCAGCACAAGGGTGGATACCTCACCATGGACAACCCTTTCCTACATGCCTAGACCGCACAGCTCAAGACTGGCATGCCACATGTCCATGTGGGCCCACCTACTAGAGGGGAATCGGCTCTGATACAATTGTAATGCCTGGGCCTACTGCTCAAGGCTCTAGTAGAGTTTTAGGAATGACGATTGGCCCCAAAGACCACCAATAGCCTTAATATGCACTTTGTCCTCACTCATGCACAAGCCGGGGTCAACTTCCCGACTGGTCACCCATCCTAATACTACTCCAAGCTGAGAACGCTTAACTATGGAGTTCTTTAGTGATGGGCTCCCAGAAAAGGAGGTGCACCTTGGTGATATAGGTAGTTCAATCATTCCTTTTAGGATCAACTTATCCAAGGCCGCAAATCCTGGGATGTTACACTCACCTTCTTCATCTTTATCAAGTTTGGTGGTGTTTGACTTAGAGGTGTCAATCGGCTTGGTGTTATCCATCTCAAAGCACTTGAGTAGCTTACTTGTGTACTTGCCTTGGTTGATGAAATTCCCTTCGTTAGTTTGCTTGATTTGAAATCTGAGGAAAAATGTAAGCTCACCCATCATGCTTATCTCTGACTTGCTCTACATAAGATCACTACACTCATTGCAAAGATCAAGATTAGTTCTGCCAAAAATGATATAATCAACATATGTTTAAATGATAAGAAAATTGTTAAAAGTGTGTTTGAGAAACAACATAGAATATACTTTGCCCATGATATACCCATGATCAAACAAAAAGTTCTTTGATTTCTCATACCAAGCTCAAGGTGCTTGTTTGAGACCATAGAGAGCTTTTTGCAATAGATAAACATGGTTAGGTAAAATATCATGTTCAAAGGCCATAGGTTGTGCAACATACACTTCCTCCTCAATTGTACCATTCAAAAACACACTTTTAACATCCATTTAATAAAAGGAAATTATTATAACTAGCATAAGAAAGCAACATACGAATGGACTCAAGTCTAGCTACAGGTGCATATGTTTCATCAAAATCTATACCTTCTTGTTGAATGTAGCCTTGAGCCACTAACCTTGCTTTGTTTCTTACCACCTTTCCGCTTTCATCTAGCTTGTTGTAGTAGACCCACTTGGTGTCAATGATCTTTCTATCACATGGTCTTGGAACTAGAGTCTACACTTTGTTCATTTCAAATTTCTCCAGTTCTTCTTGCATGGTTAGGATCCATTCATCTTCCCCAGTTGCTTCTTTGATGTCCTTTGGCTTGAGTTGTGAGATGAAGCAGTTGTTTGCTTATTTCTTGTTGTAGACAACCCGCATCTTCACTCTTTCAAAAGGGTCACCTATGATTAGCTCTTTAGGATAATTCTTTGCAAAGCGAGGAGTTGGATCCTTCTTTTCTTCATCTATCTCTTCTTGAGTGGCCACCTCTTTTCCCTTTTGGGTGATGTTGAGTTCTTTCAAGATAGGAATTACTTCTACTGTAACATCATCATTAGCAATATATTTGGAAATTGAGTGGTTAGTTTCAATAAATTTAACATTAATAGATTCTTCTACTTTAGATAGATCAACATTAAACACTCTATAAGCCTTGCTAGTAGTGCTATAGCCAAGAAAGAAAGCTTTGTACAATTTCGGATCAAACTTGTCAAGAGAATCTTTTATGTTCAAAAAAAAACAAGGACACCCGAAAATGTGAAAATACTCGATAGAAGGCTTCCAACCACGCCATAGCTCATAGGGGATTTTCTTCAAAGAAGGGTGTGTGAAAACTCAGTTTTGCACAAAACATGAGGAACTAACGGCTTTGGCCCAAAACTTCTTTGGAGTGTCATACTCTAAAAGCATGGTCCTATCTATTTCCTGTAGTGACATGTTCTTCCTCTCTACAACCCCATTTTGTTGAGGTGTTTTAGGTGACGAAAAGTTATGTGCATAGCGTGATTCTTCACAAAACGTTCAAAAAGATCATTTTCAAATTCTCCCCCATGATCACTATGGATGGAAACAATCTGGTAAGAAGCATTGTTTTCAACTCGTTTACAAAATCTAGAGAACACATCAAGCGTATTACTCTTAGAAATGAGAAAGAAGGTCCAAGTATCAAGAGAAATCATCGAAAATAACAAGACAAAACTTGGAACCACAAAGCGATTGAGTTCTCATAGGTCCAAATAGATCAATATGGAGATGTTCAAGAGCTCTCTTAGTACTAAGGAATCATTGGGATTTGAAGGAGGACTTTGTTTGCTTTCTTTGGGTACAAGGTTGGAATTCCTCATCCTTTGCAAAATCCAATTTAGGAAGTCCCTTTACCAAGTCCTTTTTGCTCAATTGATGCATATTTACATGACCTAGCTAGCGATGCCAAAGATAAATATCATTTGAGTTGACTATAAGACATCTACTAACAATAGGCTTAATAGAGTCCAACACAATTACATAAAATTACCATTTCTAGTTTCCTTATATATGACATGATAAGTGAGTGAATCTAGAATCAAGCACTCCAAAGAAGTAAATTGCACAAGGTAACCATTATCACATAATTGACTAACACTTATTCAATTGTGATGTAGGCCATCTAGAAAGAGAACATTCTTGATACACAAGGATTCACCTACATCACCCTCACCTTTTATCTTACCTTTCTTATTGTCCCCAAAAGTGACTGAAACTCCTTTCTTCATTGTGAAATTGTTGAAATGGCTTATATCACCTGTCATGTGTTTTATGCAGCCACTATCAACAATCCATTTTCCTTTTTCCTACAAGAAAAGAGAGTGATGGTTTCCAACTCAAACTTTGGGATCCGGAGTTAACTTGGGACCCATTTCATCTTTGGGTTGCCCCCCTTAGGCTTGTAAGGACAATAAGTAGAATAATGATAACCACTTTTGCAATGAGATCAAAACATAGGGTTCTTAGATCCTAAAAGACTCTCCAGTGAAAAGAAAGTTTCCTTATGCTTTTTCTTAACTTTCACCTTACTCTTTCCCTTAGGAGCTCCCCCTACAAATCCCAAACCGCTAGTACCACTTTGTTTGGTAGAATGGTCAAGGATTTCATTTAGGAAGTTTTTCCCTTTGAGGAATTTTTGTAGAGAGGCTCTAAGTCTATGATTGTCATCAGTAAGATATATAACCGTAGAATACAAACTAGCAAGATCATCTCTAGCATGAATAAGGTCGACTTCTAAATAGAGGACTTTAGCCAAATAAAAATCCTTTTCAAGAGAAATATAATCAATATCATTACTAGGAAAAATAGGTCTAGAATGTAAACCATTAACTTGACCAATTAACCTAGGATTTTCAGATTTAAACAATTGAATTTCCTTGAGATAAACATCCCTCTCATATCTACAAGCATCACTAATGAGTTTAAGTTCAACATTTTTAGTTTTGAGCAACTCAATCTCATTTAGGCACTTTTGGTTGTCTTCTTTAAGAGATTCAATGTTCTTAAGATAGACACCAATCTCTACCTCAACTCCATTGCATTGGAGCTCAAGATCAAGAAATTGGCCTTGCAAGGAATAAATGCTCTCAAGATGAATTTTCTCAATTTTCTCAAGAATATCAAGTTTAGCATACAAGTCATCAATGATTTTACCCAACCTCGTCTTTCTAGATTGACATTCATTATAAGAATACAGGTAGTAACAAGTATGTCAATAAGAGTTTCTTTAGCTAAATCATGCAAGCTTACCTCACTTACCTCACCAATATATTTACTTGTAGAGGCCATCAATGTAAGGAGGCACTCTCCATCTTCATTGAAGCTTGAGCCACTAGAGGATGATCCTTCCCAAGATGCATGAGATGCATCTTTGTGTCTCCTCTCCTTCTTGTCCTTCCTCTTATATTTTCTATCTTTCTTGTACTCTTCCTGCTTCTTGGAGCTGTTCTTGTGATGAGACTTTCTAGCTTTAGGACATTCACTCTTGTAGTGTCCTTTTTTACCACACTTGTAGAACCTTGGAGTATAGGAAGAAGATTGCTTTCCTTGAAGTGCTTTCCCTTAGAGAAGTTGGCTTCATGCTCACTAGGGCCATCATCATCACTTGAGGAGGAGGGAGAAGTCTGACAAGTAAGTTGTTGTTGAAGGATAAGGGTCTCCACTTGAGCTTTGATGGTACTATCTTTTATCTTCCTTGATTCTATTTCTTCTTGCTCTGTAACTCTTCTTGCTTATCAAGTCTTAGCACATGAGCTTGTAGATTGCCAATAAGCTCCTCAGTTGAAATGTCACCAAGACTTGTTACTTCTTCAATGGAGGTTAACTTTGATTCCCATATCTTTCGAAGAGACATCTAGATCTTTGAGTTGATTTCTCCTCTATCCAAGGTGTGTCTCAAAGCAGCTAGGCCGTTGATGATGATATTGAGCTACGAGTATATTTCAAAAAATCCTTCTTTCTTTCCCATCTTGAAGTTATCTAAGAGGCTATTCAACATGTAGATCTTTGTCTCATTCACTTGCTTTGTTCCTACATAAGTGATGCATAACTTGTCCCATATATCATAGGTTGTATCCCATGAGGAGATGCGATTGAACTTAGATGGAGTAAGGGCTGCATAGAGGATGCTAATTGCTTTGGCATTGAGCTGTGCATTCTTTAGGGTTGCTTCATCCCAAGTTGACATAGCTCCGGTTGGCTCCTTGTAGGGTGTAATCATCACTTTCCACATATCAAAATTCATCCCTTGAATGTAGAATTGAATCTGCTTCTTCCAATAAAGGAATTTTGTGTCATCGAATATCGGGAGGGTTCATGGAGAAGCCTCCCTCTAGGTTGAGGGAATCAAGTAGGTTATATTTTTTAGAGAAGAACCACACTCTAGTCTTATGTGCCATTATTGTCTATCAACCTTCCACAATAACATCCGACTAGGGACATAACAAGAATGTACATATTTTTGACATCTGTATGATCTCATTGTTCAGGTCATGAATCCAAAGACATATGTTATTGAGTAATGTCACTCTTTAGACATTATTATGTTTCATCATTATTTCATAACTGATTGAAACTAAATAAATTGGAATATTTCCTTAATTACTAATCAAATTATTTACAAGACATGCCATTACAATCATCACATGATTGGCTCTCTGGGCATACTTACCAACATTTATTACATTTGTCATTTCCCCATTAATTGAATTAAAAAGAGATTTAATTGAAGCATACTTGAGGATAAGTATGTTTTAAGATTGGGGTGTCAATGAAGCCCTAAATTGTATTATCATCTTATGAAATTTGGCACTTTATTCACATGTAGATGTTCAAAATGTTTGTTTTTCCCCAACAAATCAATATTATTATAGAACACTTATCGATTCTTTTTACATGTTTTTTAGATAATTTAACCAGTACTTGATGGAAGGAAGAGATATGAGTTCATCTTAGGACTTCCTCAAGCCTGGAAAGTCAAAACTGAGGCCTAGATCACTATCAAACTAACACAAGTGGTCAAAGAATGCATTGAAGCAAAGAGATCCATTTATGATCATGTTTAATATACAAGTGTAAGAAAAAGGCCTCAAAACGCTCATGGTATTTTAGTGTAGTCATGCTACATAGGCCCCAATCATATGTAAATCCCAAGAAAATCAAGGTAGAAAGTGATGCCCTTAGAATGTGCATTACCAAAAGAATGATAGTGGCAAGTGAAGGACACAATGACTATTCCACTTGATATAGTTGTGGAATCCAAACTTCCCATACCCGTTCCACTAGCCAAGAGCCCCTCCTTCACTCACCCACCATAATCGTTCTACCTAGAATATTTGCATCCTTCTCTACACCATAATTGTTATGTCTAAAATGACTATGCTACCTACCATCCAGAATTCCTATTTTCCCTGATATCTACCCGCCCCTACCACAACTGTTCCCATATCCTAGGGTCATACTTCACACACCCAACACTATTTTGCTCAAGACATTCATGCTGCCTCCCAAACCCTAGTTCTCCCCAACACTAATTTTACCATACTACACCCACTTAACCCTAGACTTCATACACCACTATAAGATTTATTGGTGATAGGGACAGGGGGTTAGCATTCATTAAGATCATTCACTCCCCTTGGCCTCCACCTACCTACCCCCACCTACCATTCCATCACCTACCACCCACAACCGCTACTTTTCTAGGGTTTTGTCCATTCTACATACATGTCCACTTCCACTCTATTTCACCTTGGATGAGTGAGGAATGAGCTTTCTATTGCTAGAGATAGAGATTGAAGTCCCTACATCATCATGCATGGCTTCTCTTTCTTTTTATCTCCTTTATTTTGTATTTTCGTTGATCATGTGTGGCTAAACCTCCTTGGTGGGCTGTTTGGATAAATATTACTTTGACACCATGAAATTCTAGATTATTGATGTGAAATGTTATAAATTTCTTATTATTTCCATGTACTCCCTTCCAATCTCTTTCTTTGGTTGTTTGAGTTTGGAACCACCTAAGGCTTCGATGAAAGAGTGATTTTGGGATTTTTGACTGAAAACTCCTAAGTGCCCTAGAGGAACATTAACGAATTTTCCTTCCTTCCCCAATATTTGTCTATTAAACTAAACCTAGGTTTGATATCTAAGTATCTGAGTATGTATCTTTCCTCTCTCTCTCTCTCTTGGCCAGGAGCACATCTAGTGGTTTGATTGGGAATAATAGGTGATGAAACACCCTCCACTTATTCCTTATACCACCCCATGCCATGAAGTATGTGAGGAGCACCATGTTTAGGAACCTAGACTAGGGTTCATCTAGGCCAAGGATTACCTATTCCCTAGACAATTGAGCCTCATAACGGTAGACAAGAGGTGAGAGGGACTAGTTCCACTAATCACCCTATGATATCCATGACTATCTTGTAGAACAAAACTCCTAACCTCATCTCAGTATGCTTATTTGGTTTTGTGATACTAGTTTTGGAGACATGGATGAATGTAGAACCCAATTTCATAGTTGGTTAGTATCATAATTTCAAATGGCCCACTTCCTTAATCATGAAACCTCAATCGGATAGTTGATTAGTATAATACTCCTAATAGCCCACTACCTTAATTATATGTTGAAACCCTAATTGTTTAGTGCTAATTAGCTTAGCTTACTTTCTTTCTTGCTTAGTGTTAATTGCTTATTGAATGGTGAATTTCTCTTTTTAGTGGTACATAGTCTCAATTGTAGTTACTTTAGTTGGTTGCTTGGTTATTTGCTTTTCTTAGTCTAAGTTTGCTCCTTTTAGTCAATTTCCTTATTTTGTTGATAATTAGGATTTCTATAGTTTGTGTAGTGTAACTAGTTATTCTCTCTTGCTAGTATAGGGTAATTGTTTGCTCTTGCTTAGTGTAGTACAAATTTCTATCTTTGCAAGTTCATTAGACCAATTTTCTAGAAGTAGTTTTGATTTCAATCTCGTCTCTCTTAATTTCTTGACTCTTGGAGTAATCAATCCAAATCCTAACTTGAACCATTTGTGACGCTTCTCACTAGAAACCTAAAGAACCAGCCTAGCTCAGTGCCTCCCCCTCTCCTTGTGGACCGACCTCGACTTTCCTCTACTCCTATATTACATTCAGAGACAATGCACTTGTGGATTGTCTTATTGAGAGTGTGTCTATATCCATACTTATAAATATCAGCTTTGCTCGTTGTGCATAAGGCACATCAACTATTAATAGGAAGCATACATTTATACATTTGCTAATACAAAATTCTCACTATTTTTTTCCCAGAATAGTAAGTATATGGCTTTAGTTTACTTTGGACTGGAATCTAAGCAAGAGTAACTAGTTAAATAATCATGGTATGATTTTTAGAAGCCACCTTCGAGCATGGGTGGACATGTCCCTATCTATACCTATTTAAGTTTATTAATGATGGACTAAATAAGATGCATTAGTTAACCACAAGTAAAATTGTACAAATTCTAGATTGAACTGTGTCCTCCGATGGCCCATGCTTTCCAGTATGGATTGTAAGTCTTTACAAGGAAAAATGCCTAGCATGTCATATGTTTCTCATGGATACAATGTTCCTAGTTATGTTTTCCTCCTTTTCACAAACACACTTGTGGGAGTTCTTATACGACTTGATGTGCTTTCTTCATATGTTTTTGTTTTGTAAATCTTTGCACTGCTACATATAGATTTTATTTCCTTAGTACATCACACACGTGATTTTTTTTTGTTTTTTCTTGGAGTATAAACTTAGTTGAGGGACCCTATGGCATATACAACCATTTTATGGGGTAACTCTGTGTCTCCCAGCATAAATCATCTGAAGAGTTATATCTGTATCTCAAGTTAATTGATTTCCTAAATTACGACTTGACTGTTGTCCATTGAGTTTTGTCATGATTTAATTTCCTCAGTGTTGTGACAAGAAATGGAGGATCACAATCACCGTACAATGTCGTAGAAGTTTATGACTATGTGCATTCTTAGCATCATTATGTGTACTACAACGTCGATGATACCAAGAAAAATACTACTTAGAATAAGAAACCAATCATCTGCTCCACAACATATTCATTATGGCTATCACGGTTCTTGCTATGTTATACCCAATTATGGTGTTATATTTTACAGTGACTCAAAATTTTCATGGAAAGGTACCCTAAAAGGGAATTATCAGTAGAAGAACCCGCCTTGAACCAAATGTTAAAAAAGCATCCCTAAAAAAAAAAAAAAATGTTAAAAAAGCACACCTTGAGTTAGCTGCATGCCAATTTATTAGATTTGAACATAGAAAATATATCTCTTTATTGCGACTTGGAACTTAATAATTGTCTCTTATACTTGCATTGAAGATACTGAAATACTATTCTAAATGATACGCTATCACGAAATAGAATGTGAAGGCACGTCAAGTCATAGAAGATGATTGTATACTTGCATGCTCATTTTGAGTTTTGCTATAAAAAAAACCGTGTTACAAAATATATTTATACTATGTTCTGTTTACACACACAAAGTGATTATGTGATGTTCCGTTTAACAATATAAGCAAAAGAATCAACTTGTAAAGGTTGAAGTTGGTGTTTGAGTTAGGACATGTTTGGTAGCGTGTTGGACATTCAATTTCCAGGACTTGGAACATGATTTTCGTTTGGTTAGGATCAACGTAAACAAATTCATAGGTTTTGGACATGGCGGTTGCTTGTTTTAGCTGATTTTCCAGGACTTTGTTTTGCGCCCAAAAAATGGGTAGTCCGATGCAGTTGTTGTACGTACAAGTAGATACACACTTTTTTTTGTACTGGCATCATTATGCCATGCATATAGAAACGGCTTCCCTGGCCCCCTTCTTGCTCTACCGGTATGGTGGGGAAGCAAATTATGCCCCTGTACTCCTATCCCATGAACGAGTGCCTAGTTGTCTATTTTTTTCCTCGACAATAGCAGCTATTCAGTACGTAGTTGTTTTGAATCAAGCACTTTGCAGATCTATACCAAACAATTGAAATTAAATGCACAGAGTTCTAAATACATCCTACCAAATAACATCCATGTCAATCAAAATATGTTCATTAAATCTCCATATTTTTTTAAAACACCCAACTCACTCCTATTATACCGTACCAAACAGGCTCTTAGAGACCCCAAAAAAAAAGAAGTTGGTGTTTGAGTTAAGATTTTTTGGGATAAAAATCCATCTATTAATGAAAGTAAAAATAGGTTATAGAGCTTGCAAACACATGACGTTTGCAAGTTAAACTAAAGATAGAGATGGCCATTTGGTGTGAAGAGGCCTGACAATCACAGGAGCAACTAGTGATGAAAAAAAACTATGTGAAGAGATCTAAAGATATTGTTCGTGGAGGAGGCACCCCTTAAACATCGCCTCTAATAAAAAGAGTAGATGAAAATAAAAATAGAGAGATAAGGCATCAACTTCATCATGAATGGATCTTAAGAACCCTGCGTCGTCTGCAATGATGTCTTCTAGAGAGTAGCATCCACCACAAGCTTGATCTCCAAAAAAATGTCCCAGATCAGCATCAATATGAATTACCTGGATTGAAGTAGAGACTTGTCCTGCAAAGTATTTTATATAGCTAAAGCTTTATCAAGATTTGAACGTGTTTTTGGTTGTTGTTGAATTTCCTATTATTTCTTTCAATCTAAATGGTCCAAAGGGTATAAATCATCAAGTCTCCAGGACAAAAATATGAGTGTTGAGGAAGAGGTGTTAATCTAGATATGACCATTGGTTCAAGAATATTTTTGAGATTTTTGAAAGTAGAAAGAAGGAGAGTACAATTTGCATTGTGACTGGGCATTGTGTGAAGAGGTGGAGGGAAGTTCCTTCATCTTTTTTGCAGAGATATCATCTGGTTAGTCGCTTGAAACCCCTACGGGTAAGGTTATGATTAGTGAGAATTTTGTTACTAGTGAGCAACAAGAAGAATTTTTTAAATTTTTGAGGCCATTTTGTTTTCTAGTAATGTACCATGTTTGAAATATGGCCTCTAAATGTGAGATGGGTATATGCTGCTTTGGGAGTGTAGTGTGTTCCCCAACTCTAGGAGATTTTAATAATGATGTTATATCCAAGTTCATGATTGATCTCGTCAATAGAATTGTTTTTTACTTGGTTTCTGAGAAATCTTTTGAGTGAGTTTTTCTTGGTATACTAGTAAGACATTTGAGTGCAGTATAAGGTTTTTAATAGTGTAGTGATGGAACCATGGGTCTTCCCAGAAGCTGATATTCTGGTGTACATGTGGGGGGTACTGATGAGATTTTTTATATATCTAGGTATTTGTTGATGAATTTCCAGAGAGGGGAAGAAATGTTTTGTGAGGTTTCATGCCAAGGTGGTTTGTCTTTGTAATATTTCTGAAGGATAAGATTTCTCCAAATTTTATTTGTGTTGTTTATCAGGGTGCAGATAATGTTTGTGATAAGGCAGATGTCATGCGTTTTGATGTTAATGATGCCCCATCCATCATATTTGATAGGTGTTGTTATTATACCCCAATTGACCAAGTGGTTATGTCTATGGAGGGCATCTGTTGTATGGTTGTTCCAGAGAAAGTTTCTTATGAGTTTGTCAATTATGTTGTGGGTTTTGGTGGGCAATGGGATGCAACTAAGGAAATGAGTTGTGATGGGCGTAATAACACTATTGATGAGAGTAAGTTTGCCTGCTAGGTTAAGGAAATTGTTTGTCCAAGAGTTTACTTTGTTTTGGATTTTGTCAATGATGGGGCTCCAATTTGAATGGGTTATTGGGTGTGGTGTAATGGGTAGCCTAAGATAATTGAAGGGGACATTTTCTGTTTTGCATATGAGAAGTTCTTTGTATCTGTGCAAGATGTTTTGATGAGTGTTAACACCAATGATAGATGATTTGTTGAGATTTATTTTGAGCCCCGAGATGTATGAGAAGAGCCCAATAATACGAATGGTGTTGATTATAGTGGTGTCTTCAGGCTTGACAAGGATGATGGCGTCCTCAACAAAATGAATGATATTTTCCTGACATTCCTAAGGGGAGGCTATGAGGCCATGAGAGGTGATGAGTTTTATCATATTTGTGATTATAAATGTTACAATGATGAAGAGATAAGGAGACAGGGTGGTCACCTTGTCTAAGCCCATTTGTGTTGTGGAAGAATCTGAAAGGTGATCCATTGATAATGGTGACGAAGTAGTTTGTGGAAATACAGGCATGGATCTAATTATTCCAAATCTTAGGAAAGCCATATCCAGCCATGAATTTGATGAGGCAGTCCCAGTTTGTATAGTCAAAGGCTTTTTTAAAGTCTAGTTTGATAGCTAGAAGTGGAGTTTTATTCTTATGGCAAAGGTGCAGTGTTTCATTTTCCATGATAAAGACATCATGGATGCTTCTATTTTTTAGGAAAGCATTTTGGTCTTGTGGGATGACATTTTCCAAGTGGGGTTTAATGCGGTTAGCAAGGACTTTTGTAAAGATTTTATAAGAAGTGTTTATGAGACTGATAGGTCTGAATTTAGAAATCTGGTCCGGGTGAGTAACTTTTTTGATGAGAGTAATGTTAGTATGATTAAGGTGTTTGATGATGTTGTGGGAGTCTGTGTTGCGATGAATGTCTCTAAAAAGCTTCATAAAATCTCCCTTGATGTGACTTCAATTAGCAAGATACAATTCAGTGCTGAAGCCGTCAGGTCCAGGTGATTTGTTTTTCCTAAGGGAATAGACCACCAAGTCAAGTTCTTCAGAGGTAAAGGGGCTAATTATGGTCTGTTGGGCCGTGATGTTTTTGTCACACAAGTAATTCTAGTGAATGTGATTATGGAGAGAAGACTTGTGGTTGGTATTAAAGATTTTGAAGAAGTGTTGGACTAAATGTGTTGTAATCATATGTTTGTTTGAGGTGATAGAACCATTGATGTTGAGCTTTGCTATAATATTTTTTCAAACATTGTTGTTGCAAGTTTTGTGGAAGTATTTAGTGTTTTTATCACCTTTCTCAGCCCATTTTATTTTTGCTCATTGTCTCCAAATTGTGTCAAGACAGTGAGGATGAGATCTCCCCCTAAAAGCCATGGTTGCATTTCTCCTCCGTTCAAACAACTCGACCACGACCAGCTCCACTGCCGAAGCAAGCGGTGATTTTACTATCTTTTCTTTTGCTGCATTTGCTACCTGCTATGAGATAAATGTTTCGTTACACTAGATTGTTGTTTCCCTGGTTCAGAAAATCAGTCTAATTTCATACTTAACATGACGCGGCAAAGGAAGGAAGGGGGAGGGTGTTTCCAATTCCGGCCGTAGTTGTGCGGCTGAGCTCGCGCGCGGTTGGCCGCAGTCGTCCGTGCTGTTTCTTTTTGTGATGGGGGCAGACCCTGTCCGGAGACACTGACGTTGTCCGTTATGCGGCGACTGGCCAGGTGTTGCGTTTTGAGCACTAGGAGATGACACAGTGGTACACACTATGGCCGGCTAAAGTGACTGTGTTTGGTTGACGCCTTTCTGTGCGGCTGAGGTCGCTCAGGTTTGGCCGCCGCGAATGCGAATATGCCATGATCGGGCAGGTGGATGAGCAAGGAGTGACGTGCGCGCGCCAGCGGACGTGGGGCCACATGATGAGGATGCATGGTGGTGGTGTTGTCTTCTAGTTGAGAACTGAACTGGTGGCTGGTGCCGTAGCTAGGTTTCGCCGGCTCTATTTCAGGCAAGGCGGTGGTAAAGCAGAAACCAGCCTAGTTGCGATCTCGCCCACGAACATGACGACTCGATTGTTGAAACACATTTCTGGCCCCGCCGTGCTTACGCCTTACGTTTATATTTATTATCCCTATACCACATGTCATGGCCAGCCTTTAGAGCTGTGGCTTGTGTTTGGTTCGAGGTGAATCATACGGACGGAAATGATGAGGAAATAAAAAGCTGTTTGGTTAACATAGTGATAGGAAAATAATGATCAAATAGTGATAGGAAATTGAAAATTTTCCATAGAGAATTCATGGTGAAATTTGGTATATTTTTGTCTCAATGGAAAAGCATGATGCATGATGAATGATAGTGTAAAAAGTTTATTTCGAAAAGGTTGACTCTAATTTTTTGCCTATGTATGCAATCAGACCTCTAAATAAACATATTCTCTTTCAAGATATTCCTGCCAACAAATTAAAATTTTCCACCAAAATATATTTTCTTCTATATTACCACTTTTCTATCGCACTTCCTCCAAAGTGAAATTGTTCTCATGTTAAATTTTTATTTTTTTTGTGAAGATAAAAATTATCAACTAAAACAAATTTTTTATTAAAAAACTCTCTGCTAAGGACATATTTTATTTTGATTAAAGTTTTTGTCAAAAAATAATTTTCCTAAGGTCGTTTCCCCCAAAAGTTTAATTTCTATTAATACTTTTCTTTCCATCCAAATAAACAATTTTTCTCTAAAAATATTTTCCCTTCAAGAATTTATAATAAAAAATGTCAAATCTACTAGAGTATTTTTTCACTAAAACTTTTCCCTCTAAGATAAAGTTTTCTAGTAAACTATTTCTATCTAGTTTTAAATCATATGCACGACAAAACTTATCTATATCTAATTGAGCATTCAAATATGATGATGGATTTTTTTTATTTTCCACAATATGAGGGACGTCAATTTATAATCAATATGATTGTGAAAAATTAATCATGTTATATTTTTCAAGAAAATATATATGAAGAAAAAATTTCAACTGGCATATAATTTTTAGTAAAATATATATTATGAATCGTAGTTAACAAATAGAATCTGCATGCTAAAGAGTCTCCTTCATGTTTTATAAAATAAATAATTTATACCTAAAATAAATTTGATGATAGAATATTTTGTTATTTGTGTTAGAAGAATTTTCTTCGAGTTTGTCTCAAGTTTAGTAAATAGAGTTTATACTAGCATGGAGTGTTTTTAATAAAAAAAAATATTCTTATCGTCATTTTCATGTAACAAACAATACATTTTAAGTATTTTTCCATTTCCTTCTACTTCTCCATGCAGGTGCTACTAGGCAATAACTTTTAGCACTTTTCCTTTCACCTTCTCCGTTACTGTCTCTTCTCCATCTATTTTGTCACAACATACCAAACACAATCTTAATGGAGAGAGCATCAAAAACTTAAAAGTCTCGTCCTTACTTTTATAGGCAATGTGTGATGGGTAAGCGTATGCTAATTCCCAATACTATCAATTTCTTATTCTTCTTTTATCTGTATCTTCTTCTTATCTGCATAGTACTAGTAGAAGACACATGCTATGCATGTACATTGTAATGGAAATTTCTTTGGTACATTACTACCAAACATATATTAATTCATATTTTCTTATTTATTATATATATTATACTCATATGTCTATGAATTTATATTTTATTTTTAATGACACAAGATAAAACTTAAAAATCTGAAATACATTGTAAAAAATATCCTAATCATCAAAGAACTTAGAACAAGCTAATTCTTTCAAATATTTTTTTAACATATAATGGATTCAAATCAACAAAATTTGATATCAAAAGTGATTCTTCCCATGGACACTCACAATGGTTCACACACATCTCATTAAAAAAGAATATCTTAAATTACAATCAACAAACGTGTTATTATGAAAATCATCACTACTTCCCATCTCTCCGCTAACTACTAAAGAATACATAAAGTAACAACGTAACAATCAACTAAAATCATAGAGACTAAGAAGAGGCTAATTTACAAAATTTAATATCATTTTAATCTCTCCTTGATAATTAATACTCAGAATAATTTACATACGACCTGTGAAAAAAATATGTCTATTAACATCCCTACAAACATCTTCCAAGTTGTAGCATCACAATACCAAAATAGGAAGTGCTCTTCATCTCCACCGTGTGCTTGAATCAACAAAACAAAAATTAGCGAGAAAAGTAATTAAGCAACATGAAATTCAATGCAATAAAAAACAAAGGAACTACATTGGTCAATGAATTGACTATCAACTTAATTCCAAACAAATTAGGCACAAATTATTTTTATTGTCTACTAGAAAGGTAAGTGTTATAACGATATGTTAGTGTTTTCTTTGTATGTGCATGCTTTTAGTTGGCTGC